>ML675642.1:4041424-4335542 GCA_007922155.1 Mesoclemmys tuberculata
TAATGACAGTGGGTGGCTCTGGGCCTGCCTGGGCCGGACTGCTTGCCTAGAGCAAACTGTCTCTGGGGCTAAAGCCACCTCTTTCTCTGGGAGCAAACCAGTTTAGGATTTTCTCAAATGCATTGATAATTCAGAATCATTCACAATGTAATCTTAGTGGGTAACTCATGGTCTACAGTAGGGCTGTGTGAATAACAGATCTCTTGGCTCGCTGGCAAGTCTGAAAAATCCAAAATCGAACCCCTTGTTCGAGGTCAAACTGAAAACGAACCTTTTTCAAAAGTTTTGTCAAATGAAAAAGTAAAAATAAAAAAATAAAAATTCATTTTGGGTCAAAATTAAATGTGTTGTTTGACCTGGAGTCCAACTTTTTGGTTCAATTTCAAGCATTTTTTAAACGGTGCTGATTGTTTCATTTAAATGAAATTTTGAAACAAAACCATCTTTTCAAGCTGAAAAATTGAAATGTTTCATTTCGAAAATGTCAAAATGAAACGTCACTTTTTTCAGCATTTTCTTTTCTTGATTGAGTTTTTTTTTCAATTAAACAATGTCATGAAACTGACGCAAATTTGCTGTTTGTTTCAGTGTCACTGAATTCGTCTTCTCACCAAAAAAAAGTTTTGAATGAAAAATATCACCCCTCTCTAGCCCACAGACAGGCACTTTGAAGATTGGGACTCAGAAATCTGAGCGGTGCTGTCTGGTTTGGATCGAATCTACCCTTATATGTTATAGAGATGTTAGCAGTGCCTATAGTAAAGGTCGCCTGACAGTTCCCATTATAAGACCCTTTAATGATTATAGTTGCTTATAGCTTTGCCAAACATTACTACTCTTGCTAACATTTCCCATGTTGTATGGCTGCCTCTGGCTGAATGTTTGGGGGAAGTTTCAGCAAAAACAGTTCGGACCTTTCTAAGAACGAGATTCGGGAAAACTACATTGTTTGGGCCATGTTAAAAAAATTCCCACCACCATCTCATTGAGAAGCTAAGTCACCACACAATAGAGTGCCGGTCTATAAAAAGGGAAATAAGGACAACTGGAGAATTACAGACCAGTCAGTTTAACTTCAATACGCGGAGCTAGATATTGGAGCAAATAATGAAGCAATCAATTTGCAAACACCTGGAAGACAATAAGGTGATAAAAACAGATCGTGTCAAACCAAACGGATAGCTTTCTTTGACAGGGTAACAAGCCTTGTGTCTGGGGGAGGGGACAGTGGTAGATGTGGTATATCTTGACTTTAGAGAGGCTCATGACCGTCTCATAAACAGACTAGGGAAATATAACCTAGATGGAGCTACTATAAGGTGGGTGCATAACTGGTTGGAAAACTGTTCCCAGAGAGTAGTTATCCATGGTTCACAGTCAGCTGGAAGGGCATATCAAGTGGGGTGCCGCAAGGATCAGTTCTGGGTCAGGTTCTGTTCAATATCTTCATGAATGATTTGGATAATGGCATAGCGATACAGTTCTAAAGTTTGCAGCCAATACCAAGCTGGGAGAGTTGCAAATGTTTAGAGGGTAGGATTAAAATTCAAAATGAGCCGGACAAACTGGAGAAATGGTCTGACGTACGTAAGATGAAATTCAATAAAGACAAATGCAAAGTACCCCACTTAGGAAGGAACAGTGAATTGCGCACATACAAAATGGGAAACGACTGCCTAGGAAGGAGTTCAGTGGAAAGGGAGCTGGCGGTCACAACTGTGTTACACTGTTGCAAAAAAACCCCAAACATTATTCTGGGATGTATTAGCAGGAGTGTTGTAAGCACAACACGAGAAATAATTCTTCCGCTCTACTCTGCACTGATTAGGTCTCAGCTGGGTGCCACATTTCAGGAAAGATGTGAACACATTGGAGAAAGGCCAGCAAGGAGCAACAAAAATTATTAAAGGTCTAGAAAACATGACCTGTGAGGGAAGATTGAAAAAACTGGGTTTGTTGAATCTGAAGAAGAGAAGACGGAGTGGGGACATGAGAACAGTTTTCAAGTACATAAAAGGTTGTTACAAGGAGGAGGGAGAAAAATTGTTCTTAACTTCTGAGGATAGGACAGGAAGCAATGGGCTTAAATTACAGCGAGGGCAGGTTAGGTTGGACATTAGGAAACACTTCCTAGTTGTCAGGGTAGTTAAGGACTAGAACAAATTGCCGAGAGAGGTTGTGGAATCCCCATCGCTGGAGATTTTTAAGCAGAGGTTAGACAAACCCCTGTCAGGGATGGTCTGGATAATGCTAGGTCCTGCCATAAGTGCAGGGGACTGGACCAGATGATCTTGCAAGGTCCTTTCCGGTCCTACGTTTCTACAATAGTCAATCAAAAACAATCCATTGGACTAAGTGGAGTGACGCTAGTGTGGAACTAGGGTGAGATCAAAATCGAACTCTGTGTTAAAGGCAAACTGTGGTGTTTCTCTCCAACGGACCAGATTCGGCCACTCCCTCTCAGCTGAGCACGCTTTACACTAAGAGTAATAGGACTCTGCTTTACTCCTGTTAGCCCTGCAGAAGCCAGGACAGCTAGGTGGAAATGAACCAGACTGCATTCGTTCCACCTGGTGCATCCTCAGCAGAATTGGTTGCTAATTTCCTAGCAATTAGAAATGTACCACTGAAGGCCAGGGGGCTGCATAGGTGTCACGGGGAGCAGAAAGTGACCTTCAGAACCTTTATTACTGGGGATAATGCATGAAAAGGAAGGACTCATCTTGGCCCTCAATCCCAGGGGGATTTTGCATTCTGGTAGCTAGAAATTACCCATCTTTGCACTTGTAACCTGGCACACTTGCTCTGAATATACAATGAACACAGAGGCAATAACGGAGAGGCCCTGTGTACCGTCGCTTGCTGGGAAAGAACTGCCCTCAAAGCACAGCACCAGCTTGGAAATTGCTCACTTACCCAGTGGTTAGCAAATTCAAAAGTAATCAAAGCAGGGCCCAGAGATCGGGCGGGATTCATGCTGCAGCCGGTGTAACCCATCTAGAGAGAGAGAGCGACAGAGACGCAAGATAAACTAGGAGGCTGCAGAAGCTGTCGGAAGAGGGGAAGCGCCAGGGTCCCAAGCTGCAGGATAATTTCTGCAGATGCATCAGCCAGACGCCTTACGGTCTGTCCACACTGTAATCAAACACCCGCAGTAGGCCCATGTCTGCTGACTTGTCTCAAGTTAGGGCCCGAGCTCTGCAACCCCTTTAAGGGGGGTCACAGAGCCTGGGTCCCAACCTGGGCCCAAACTTCTACATGGCAGTTTTACAGCCCCGCAGCCTGAGCCCCGCGAGCCAAGGACCAGTGACAGGGGTTTAATTGCAATGTGGACATGCCCTTAGCAACCTGAGCGGAGAGGTTAGCTGGGGGCTGGTTTATTGCGAAGACCCACCCATATTTGGCAATGTGAGTGCTCTCTCTATTGTTCTGACTATTTATTTGTATTATGGCAGCACCTCGGAACCCCAGTCATGGACCAAGGCCCCACTGCGCTAGGTGCTGTACAAACACAGAACAAAAAAACAAGCTGTAGACCACAGATGCTTTTAATTTGGGTCTGGTGCCCCTAGCATAAACTGTTTTGGAAAGATTGGGAATGGGGTGGGGGAACAGCTTTTAAATAAGCAACTATTTGATTTGGTTGGTTAAGACCCCAGCAGACACATCTCCGTCTTATCCACTCTCTAGTAAGGCTCTGATAACTCTGTGGCATAGACGTGGGGCTTCCCAGGAGCCGAGCCAGTTAAATGAAGACTGGACAAAGCCAAGTAAGGTCTCTGAGGTATCTACACACAAATTTGCCGCAGTTCAGTTATTCCAATTGACTTAAATTGGAGTAAACCCTTGTGTGGACACACTTTCTGTTTAAGAGTGGCTTAGCTCAGTTCACTTAAACCTTTTCCCAAGTGATGTAAGCTAGACTGAGATAAACCTGGGTTAAACCAAACTCAGAACATTGACACAGGGGTTTGCTCTGGTTTGACTAAATTAACACCCTCAGTTAAATGGGTGCATCTCTACATGAGGCCAGGCCTAAGAGAAACCCTGGCACCGAAGTTCATTGGCACTCCCAGTTCAGCAGCGTGGTAGTTTTATTATTTATATGGAATTGAATTGTTGGCTTTTCCAGTATTATGAAGTTATTTGGGGCGGGGGTCGTCTTTTTCTTCTATGCTTGTACAGGTCGTAGCACAATGAGGTCCCGAACCACTGGGCTTCTAAGCACAATGATGAGATGAACAATAAATAATATTATTTGTCTCACAAGAGTGGTCTCCCCTCTCCCCCCAACACAAGATCAGGGCCCCGCTGTGTGACACTGCCCAGACACACAGGGTCCTAAAGAGACGTGTTCTTAATTTGTCTTCACTAGCACATGATAACTCCCACAAGGTAAAATCCAAGCGAAGACAAGGCAATGTGTTGATTTCACATGAGTTAGCAGGTCGAGTTAAAGACCATGGGGGAGCCCATGGTTTCCTAACTGCCGTAGCTGTGGCCCCCTAAATCACACAACCTGCTCCAAGCCATGTTAGACAGTTAATGCTGAGGACTTTGCCTCGTCAAATAGCCCAGCAGAACCTCTCTGCCTTGTAACAATGGACAAAATGCCTTTTGGGGTCTTTGACCACCCACTAATAAAGCCAATATTGGCCTGTTGATTTTGATCAACACTTTTCTACCTCAAACTTGAACACAGAACGCAAGTAACATTGCTACAGTGGGCCAAACCCATTCCTGGTGTAAATCCACTGAAGTCAGCATCGTTATATGCCATAGGCACATTTAGATGTTCAGCTTAAACTGCAGTACTTCTATGGACCCTTCCCCGTGGTGTTTGAGCCCCTCCTTAATGCAGGTATCCTCACAACCCCCTGTGAGTTAGAGAAGTGCCCTTATCCCTATTGTAGAGATGGGAAACTGAGGCACAGGAAGACTAGCTGATTTTCCAGCGTCACACAGAGTAGTCTGTGACCGAGCAGGGGCCTGGTCTCCCAACCTCAAACTAATGCCCTAACCATTAGACCATCCTTCCCCAGAAGATTGCGTGGCTGGATGTGGCGGTGCGTGAGATGTTTAGGGCATGGTCCATTTCCTGCAGTCCTTACTCAGGCAAAACTCCCCTGGACTCCCAAAAGAGTTCTGCCCAAGGGAGGCCTGCCGGCCCAGGCTTCGTGACAGGGAGTCGTTGTTGAGACCAAAGTACTCACGGCAACCAGGTGCCCCAGCATGACAGAGATGCCGATGACCATGGGCCCGCCCTTGGAAGGGTCTCCATTGCTCCTGGACGTGGCGAGGACGCAGAGGACCAGCTGGAAGGAGACGATCGCCTCTATGCCGAGGGCTTGCATCAGTGTGACCCCCGGAGCCAGCTGTGCTTTCAGAACCAGAGACACAACAACAGCGTTACGAAGTGGAGAGGGCCGGCTGGGCCAGGCCCTGGCCTCTGCTGGGTTCTGGGGAATGGCAGGCGCTAAGTGCAGATAATGAGACGGGAGCGTTCTCAGCCCAGGCTCACGGGTGTTCACAGCACAGGAGGACAGGGCTGGCCGATCTCAGTACAGGCTACCAACAGCTTCCCAGAGGAATTTCACTGGCAGTTCCACTGAGGCCAGAGCCCTCTATGCCCTAGGCAGCAGTGGTGGATTGTGGCTTAGTCACTCATCATCAAGGCTGGCCCTAGACCAAATGGCCACCCCAGGTGAGAAGCATCTTCCCCCCTTCCCATTTGTTCAACTTGTGAATACTTTATTCTCCTTGTATTTGTAGCCCATTTCACGACTTGGCTGCACAATTTACCTGCATGATTTTCCCCTGTCATATCAAACGATAAACTGGCACACTCGGCTCTGTAAATCTGTATTTCTTCAGCCCATATATAAACAAATTCAAATTAAAATGTTTCTAGGAACTTAGAGGAAACAATTTTTTTTTTAACTGAAATGTACTAACACCAAGAAATGGAACTGCGCACCAACGCTGGGGGGACGGGACTAAACAGTGTTACAGAGGTGACAGCCTTAGAAAATTCACTCTAGTCCTTTAGTTCAAAAGGCCACTTTTCTCGCAGTTGTCCTAGCGAACTGAAGCCCAGTGTGGCATTTTCAAGTGATAAAATCACAAGCGATGGCAGTCCCCTGTCAGCCCTTGTCGATCGAAGAGGTGTTTTAATGAGCCTGAACTTCAAAAAGCTGCGCTCACCACTTGCGACAGTGACCGGCAGTGTGAGCAGAATTCTCAAAGCCAGCCGCACGTTAGGAAAAGTGTCCTTCAGCTCCGCGTTCAGAACGAACTGGAGAGCTTGGAGCGGAGAGAGCTTCCCCGGGTGGCAAAATGTGATGGACGTTAGTGGTCTTCGTCATTGACATCCAAACCTTCCTAATGTATCAGGGGTCAGACTGGATGATCACAGTGGTTCCCACAGTAGCCTTAGAATCTGTGAATACCTCAGTACGCCTGCCTCGTCCTTAGCCTGTGTGATGCCCAGTCTGTCTTGCAGCTATTGGGCCGTTTCTCTCTGGATTTATGTGTCCCTCAGCGTTAGCCCAAACTCCGCACCGAGCCGGGTCTGATGGATGGCCAGACGCAGCCTGTCAACGCTCAGGCCGGGTCTACGCTGCAAATGTACATCGGTAGAACTACGTCGCTCAGAGGTGTGACGCCCCCTCCTCCCCTAGCAGCGATACCGACCTATCCCCCAGTGTAGACAGCACTCTGTCGCCGGTAGAGCTTCCCCCATCCACCTAGCTACTGCCTCCAAGCGAGGGGGATTATCTACGCCAAGGGAAAAAGCTCTCCTGTTGACACTGTAGCGTCGTGACTGAAGGGCTGTACTGGTGCAACTGCACTGTTTTAAGCATAGACCTGCCTTCAGATTAAAAATCCTCCTTTACCAAAACAAGACCAGATACAATGCCTGCAACCTTCCACCTTTCCCCCCACCTCTTTTCCACACACAGCTGCATGGAGGGCTCCGAACCGAGAGGGAAGGGAACACATCCGCTGAGAGTGACAGGGGGTGTCACGAGAATCGTGGCGGGAACTGGCAAGGACCCCCCCAGAACACAGACAGCACTGGAGCAGGAGACCCTCCCCCAGCCTCCCCAGTCCCCCTTCCTGTCCCATCCAGGACCAGCTGGTTCTTCAGACAAAGATGCAAACTTTTTTCCTCTTTTTTTTTACCCCAACGATCTGGCAAAACTGGCAGGAATTTGCAAAAAGCACTGGTGTTGCTGACGCTGCAGTTTTCACCAAACAAGCTTTTGGCTGGCCGAAAAATGTTGCCCACCTCTATCTTAGCCCTGGTCTAGTCTATAAAATTACTTCAGTATAACTACATTGCTCAAGGGTGTGAATCCACCTCAGTGCTGGTGTAGACCCCAGGTGGGTTAACTCAGCTGACGGGAGAAGCTCTCTCCTCTCGTCTTCGAGCATCTTCATTAAAAGCTCTACAGCAGCACAGCTGTGCACCAATGCAGCATTTTAAGTGTAGACCTGCCCTTAGCCCCAGTTTTTGTTCTGCACTCTTTGGGGATTTTCTGTCCACAGTGATAGACATCCCTTGTGGGCGGTGTTCAGTGCAGACCGTCACATCAGACACACACACTGTGCTCTCTCTCCTGGAGATTTTCGGGTCAGACTGGTTTTCTTAATCTAAAATTCATTTCATCTGGAACTGGAAGTAACTGGCTTTTTGTGCCTAGAAACAAACAACACACTAATGCCGGGCAAATGATTGATTTTTGTGGTTTGGTCATCGTACCGGAAAACCTGGGGCGGGGGGAAATTAGTTCGCTTTGAACCGAGACTGGATTTTTTTCCGATTCTCTCACTGAAACAAAAACCAACCAAAAGCAACAATAAAAATACTTTTCAGACTGAAAAACACCTCACACAATATGGAAAAGAGGAAACAAAGCTATTTTCCCCTAGTTTTTGTATTCCTTTTTGCGGGGGGGCCTTTTCAGTCTTTGGTTTTGTTTTGGTGGGCTGGTTAATAAATCTACCTAAACGACACAGTGAAACCCTGTTTGGAAATGAAAACCCCAACTGCGTCATTTCGAAAGGCACAGAACAAACTGGTTCAGACACAAAGCGCAGATTCCGCTCCCACCTAGTCCTTTGAGCCAGGCCCGTCTTTAATGTAGGTAACCCATCCCCTGCTTGGGACCCCTCCTACAAGAGCCAGGTCCCCAGGGTCCTTTAATGCTTCACTCACCTTGTTGATTCCCATCTCCCCCCGGGCGTGTCCTGGCGTCAGCCCGTAGAGGAGAGTGGAGGCGGTGGTGGCCCCGAGCAGCTGTGCTATGATGTAACACATGGCCCAGGCTGGCCTCGCTTTCCCAGCCGCCAGCAGGGAGATGGTCACCGCCGGGTTCAGGTGCCCGCCGCTCAGCGGCAACGCACAGAAGGACATGAGAGCCACGGAGCTCCCGAAGGCCAGCGACACGTGGAGCGGATGAGGGGAGGCCCAGCTGCAAGGAGCCGGCGTCTCCAAGTCCCCCAGGCTGGGGGTGGCTGAGTTCTTGGTACCGTTCAGCTCAGAACCAGCCCCGGAGGAGTGGCTCTGGGCCGTGATGCCTGGACTCCCTGAATCAAATGCAGGCTGCGTCCACGGAGTGATGGAGGCCAAGCCGGTGAAGAGACAGATCCCGGTGCCCATGAACTCAACCAGCAAAGCTTTGAGGAGACACACGTCCCAAGGTCTGCAACCTCCCCGGGGCAGCTCCATCCTAAACAGAGCGAAGGGTCCAAGGGCACAGGTGACGCATTAGGACTCAGTGCCGTCCCCTTTGCATTTATACCAGCGTCCCCTGCCTCTCCCCTTCTTGAGCAGGTGCTACACGGACGTCAGCAAGAGGCGGGGCCTGGCTTGCAAAGGTGTTGACGCAAGCAGGCTTTCGAGCAACGGGATGCAAGGCGGTGCGGTGCCAAGACCAGCCCCTAGGAGCCGTCACCAGCGTAGGGGGATTCGACCTCGCTTGGGCATGGTGGCAGGGGCAGGACGGGGGCACGTGTCACTGCTCCCGCGCTGGGAACAGCACGCACCCCTCTTCAGACGGCAGTGTCTTGCTGACGAACCAGAAGGAGGCTGTGTCTAGTGCCGGATTCCCTTCGGCAGGCTTTCCGATGGAGAGGGGATGATCCGGCCTCCAACGCTTGCGGGGGGAAGAGGCTCCCGCCATCCTCCCTCTCCGACGCCGCACAGGGCAGCATCCATCCAACAGCAATGATCAGATTTACCTGCCCGGTGTGCAGGGCTGTCGAGGCGGCCGAGGGCTGGCCTCTGCCAACACTCCTGGGCCGAGCACTTGTGTGAGCATTCCCACTCACGTCTGCCAGCTCGACCGCTCAGTCCTATCCTGAGCGAGGGATAAACTCTGCTCCCATGTCCCCTTCTGCCCAGCGGGAGGGTCTCCTCCGGATTCCAAAGAGCTACTCTCCTTTTGCTCCGGCCCTGTGTGTCGTCACTCTGCTGGCGCCCC
This sequence comes from Mesoclemmys tuberculata, assembly GCA_007922155.1. Lineage (NCBI taxonomy): Eukaryota > Metazoa > Chordata > Testudines > Chelidae > Mesoclemmys > Mesoclemmys tuberculata. Next base: position 4,050,913 of record ML675642.1, read on the forward strand.
ACTAACACAGCAACCAAGGGGAGATTGCTCGGCGGACCCTTTGATCTGGCTCGCCAGCCCTGCTGCACTGAGCAAATACCGAGACCCAACCAGGAGGGCTCCCACTGCAGTGAGAAAAGCCATGCGGCTTTTCTAACCCGAACTTGAACTCTGATCATTTTACGGCTTCCCCATCACCGTGTTCCCCGTGTTACAAGAGACGCCCCTGGGGTTAAAGGCCTCCCCCCTTTGTCTCCATCCTGTGCCGGTCTCATGGGACCTCACTCTCATTACTGTGCGCTATGGATGTAACAAAGATGGCTCGTGAAGCTGAGGGAATACGCCACCGGCTGCAGATGCCTTGAGGCCCCAGACCCCAACTCAAATGTTGGTAGGGGCTCGTGCTTTGGGAGTCAGAGGAGGCAATTTCTATATCTGCTTAACTTCTGAGCAGCCGTAGTGCCTGTTGGTGGTGACTGACACATCCCAGGCTTCTTAAAAACAGCCGGCGTGTTGAGCACTTTTTTCATTAAATGGGACATGCAAGGGGGGTGGGGTAAAAATCAATTTGTCAGCAGGACCTCATGCATCCAGCTGAACTGCCTCCAAACTCAGCTGTGCAACCGTAGGCAAGGCAGACTGGACCCTCAAAGGTCATCCTAGAACAAAGAGGGCACAGAGAATGGATCAGATTGGAAACGGAAAAAACGAAACATAAGCCATGGAAAAGAGAAAGTCTTTAATCAAAGTTATTAACCACAGGGCCGAGTTGTTGAAATGAACCTGACAAAAGTGCTGACGGCTTCTCATATACCTCTGTGTATTTTATCTAAAAGCCAAACCATAAAAATACAACAGAGAGCAGTTCACGGGCCTTGCGGCTTGGGGAGAGGGTTAGTTAGCTTGTGCTCTGTTCGCAGGGCCTCAGAATGTGCAGGGATGACCAGGCGCGCAGAGACGTTTTGAAGCCAGGCATTGCCATTTCAGGTACACGCACAATGAAATGCACAGGATCAGAAGCAGATTCTGTCCTTCTGAATTCCCAGGGCCGCTAACCAGTCCCATGTAAAATGGCATTCACCATGGGGCACCGACATAGGATTTGAGGTTTCTTTTATTGCAATAAATATCAGTGAATTTCAATAGGAGAGAAAAAAAATGCTGTGACGTCAGCCTCCAGGAGAGCCATGCTGAGATAACTTAAACAGAGCAAACTGCAAAGGATGGGACAGGCAAAGCCCCAAATACTGCTGGTTTTTCTTCCATAAGATAGACCGAGCCAGCAGCAAACAGCTTCTGACCCCTCACTAGTCATTCAGAAGACAAAACACAGTTTCCTTAAAAACTAACCAGTCCTTTCATTAGCACCCAGACAGCCAAGTCGGATACGATGCGGATTACTGAAAATCTTTATCCGTCATATGTTAAAATGTTCTACCAAAGGATCGGGTCAATGAACAGTTCAGATTTCACCCAAATACACTCTTAAAGCCAATGCTTATTAACTAAACTAATATTTATTTTTTAAAAGGAAAGACATTAATGGTTAACAGATCACTACCCATACACGGATGAAAATAAAGTTATAAATCACTTTCAACGTAGAGATGATAAATGAGTTGCGAACTTCTTAAATGGCAAAGTTTCTGAAATTACCCAAGCAACTTGCGGGTCATCAGTCCTTGCTCAGAGTTTCCCTGTTAGAAATCCAGTTCAGAGAAATGAAGACGAAAAGTCCATGTACAGAGTTTGTTCAAATTCCCCCATGAGAATTAGCAGGGCAATTCCAGGCTGGTGCTGAAATCCCAGTATTGTGATCCAAACTTTCCTGGACAAGCTTGGACAGATTTGAGATTAAAAGGATCAGGCCTGAAGCTTCCTTTAGGGTTGAAGCAAGGTGGGTGCTTGCAAGTAACTCCCTCATGTGGGCTTTGATGAAAGCGAGCCAGAAAGTTTGATCTTCAGTCAATGGGTCCTTCCTCAGACAATACAATCAGCAATAGCCATTTAAACTATCAAGAGAGTCCACAGATATTTCCTTGAGTGGAGAACTAGGCACACATCAGTGCTGCATTAGCACAGTTCACAATTTACTTAAACCTCACAGAGTAATACAGGCAAATGATGTTATTACACCAAAGGTCCATCTAGATGTTCACATTCCCTTTTGACCTTTTAATCAACAGAACAACAGTAATACACAGGAAAGTGGTTCATCTAGATAACCTCCAACAAGATATATTTAAACAACATCAAATAACGACCAACGATACACTCTACTGTAGTCTACTTGTAAGGAATAGCCCTCACTACCATTTGTATTTTCCTTTACTATGTCTTTAAAGGTCAGATTTGGGCCATGCAACGTGCAAAGTTGCTTAGCCCTTTCCGGCCCAATGTCACAAATGCCCAATAATCAGACATTCAAATAACGGTTTTATGTGTAAGAGTCAAGCCATTCGGCAGGACAGAGAGAAGTCTAGGGACCATTTTCCCCAAACATAGCAAAACTGTTTCAGGGCTGCCTGGGGAACTGTCCATGCCCACTTTGCATTTATGGCGATTTCTCCCCCTCTCCCACTGCCAAAACATATGTCCAGCCATTGGCTTTGGTGCTTCCTTATCTCCCTGGATAGGCTTGTTTTATTTTTCACCGTGAGATCTGTAAACATGACTGAGCTAATAGTGTGACATCTTGTCTTCTCAACCCCGGGCAGTGGAAATAGTGAAAAGCCCAGATCTTGTGTTATTTAGGTACCATGAAAGGATCCCCCAGGCAAGATCTGGCCCATAAACAAACCATATATAAGCATCAATCTGGAGCCATTTAGATTCCAGAGTCCATGTGTGAATCCATCTCACTGCTGATCAGGGACTTAAATTCTCCCCCGAACCCTTTGTTTTTTCAGGGCTGTGTTGATTAATTCAACTTTGCAATTGTTTGTTGTGAATTTGAATTCTGACCCTAGCAGTCACCGGTACGTATCAGGCTCCATCGCCAAGGTATCTGGGCACCTCACAATCTTTAATGCATTTATCCTCACAGCACCCCTGTGAGCCAGGGCTGTGCTATTAACCCCTTTCTACCGAGGGGAAACTGAGGCACAGAGCCGGGCTAAAACATTCAGAAGCGCAGCACCTAAGTCTCATTTTCAAAACTGAAAGGAGCCCATCGGAGTTAGGTGCTTCCTAAGTGCCTACGTCTCTTTTGAAAACTATATTCTAAGTGACTGGCTCTTGGTCACACAAGAAGTCTGCTACCTAGAGGGAATCTCCTCGGTGTCAAGCCAACCCGCTAACCCCAGTACCACCTGACTCTCCGCCCCACTGAAATCAAAAGGAGCTCGGTGCTTGATGCCCATGGGCATAGCATGGGGCCCTTAATGCTGGCAAAAGTCTCTGCTTTGCTGCACAGCAGACACAGTGCAAACGGCCGCCGCCTAAGCTTCCCTTACTCCGTGGCCTCAACTCTGACCAGGAGGGAGCTCCCTTCGGGGTGACTAGGGTCTGCGCTAACTCCAGCTGATTCATTTAAAGGCCAGCTGGAAGCACTTGATCGTCAAGTCTGACTTCTGCAAAGGGGGCCCTCGGATTTTGAATTTTACACACCCTATTGAAGTCCTTAAGGCCTGCTCTATGGGTGGCGACTAATGCCACTTGCCGTGGCAGTTGTTTTTGCCACGTGCACACTCAGAAACTGCCCCAGAGCAGTTGTGTTATTGCTACCCCCTGCAGTCCCCGGAGTAGCAGTTGCCCAAACATTGTAGGCCCTAACAAAACAGCAGAGTGTTTGCTTGGTTTAATTTCTCTGTGACAGAGGGCAGGTAGAATTCAAGACAAGTAAACATGGTTTCGAGAGCCCACAGGCTATTTCTCACCAGATTATAAGTGATTTAGGGGCTCGGTTCTTTCCAGACTGCCAGCTATATGGAGATCAACAGCAGCTGAGAAAGGAGTGGCTGGGGGGTGGGAGGGGATTGAATAATAGACGGCGTCTCATTAAACTGGGTAGAAGCCAACGTAGTTTGGTTGGGGCTGCTGAAAGATGACGCATTTCTCATTAAAGCAGCTCTGTCTGGGAACAGTCTCATTTTATTTGCACCAGTTTGACTCCTGATTAATTCAGTTTGACCCCCACTAACTGAGCTGGCTCGAAGGAGCGGGATGGGGAAGGGAGACGCAAACGCATTGAAGGCCACGTTTCCAGGCTTCACATGTTTCTGCCTGATCATTCTCTGCGGTGTGTTCCCCATCCCTCGGGACTAGCAAAGCACTCTGCTTCCAACCCCCATAGATTGTTCTAGCTCCATACAGACCTTGTGAGCATGGCCAGAGACCCCACGCCCTACAACCGAGCCCCACAGCTATGGACTGATCCCCATATGCACTCCCCAGGGGACCCACAGTCCTGCAAGATACAGCTCTTCAATTCTGTCCTGCTGGATGCTGCCCTCACCTGAAGGGTTTGGGGAACGGACTTGAGTTCCGTACTGATTACAGCTTGTCAGGAATTTTCTGACAAATGTTTTTCATTGGAAAATGTCAATTTGTCAGAACCAAAACTGTTAGCAAGAAAGGGTTGGTTTGGGCCAATTTCCCCACTTGAATGTTTTGGTTAAAGGTTTCAAAGTTGTCCAAGCATCCCGCTTGGACCTTTTCTGAATGAGACGTCTCATTTTTCGATTTGAAATGATTTTTCGTTTTGAATTTTCCGGTGTCATCATCGTAAAAAAAAAAGTTAATATTTTTTCCGTGTCAGCATTGAAATAAAATGTTCCAACTGCCCCCTTCTAATTTTTTTTCCTGGATTATCAGAGCGTGAAAAATTTTCAAGGTTTTTTGCTTTCCTTTAGTGTCAGGACAGGAAAGTTCTTTGAAATCATGAAAACTTTTGCAATACAGGAAGAATGTTTCCCACCCAGCTGTAATATTGATCAGCATTAATCAACACTGGAATTTCCCCCCAGACACAGGCAGACAGTGTCACAGTGAACAGCCATCTCCTTCCTAAATACTGGCCCTTGCCATTGCTAAGCCCCACAGGATGTGGGAAAAGAGGGTTGTGTGCTGTGAGTCTGACAACATGCCCTTCCCTTCCACACATCCCTACCCAGATTTAGCATGCTGCGTCCTTTCCACCGGAGTCCCTTATTTGGGGGAATCTTTTTTTTGCCAGCCTCTGAGCCTATCCCCTCTCCACAGCTGGCTGACATTTTGTAGCAGGCAAGACACGGAGCGGAAAGGTCAGTAGTTTTCCGGCAAGTCAGGTTGCATTAGAAACCACAAACAGCCGAGATGACTCTCATGACATCTGCAGTGTGCACCAGATTAGCTCCTCAAACCCAGTTCCTGAGACCCATCAGGCAGTTGAGCTACAAGGACGCTTCCAAACCTCAGTGCTGTACGTAGCTAGCATTCGGCGGTGCCTGTTGACTTCTATGTGCAGTATATTGTGTTGCCTAACCACTCTCCCTGTGTGCAAAATTCAGCAGCCACGCAGTTCGCCCAACTGATGCAGCGCTCTATAGGGAAAATGCACACACGGTTCTGTCTCCTGGGGCCTTTACTTTCAGTCTTTCTTATTTCACTGGTTTGTCTTTAAATAATGTTACCTCTTTTTAGGCTGGCTCTTAAGCACATATATGAGGTCCTGTGGATTGTTTCCATTAAAAGGAGAAATCAATGATAGAGGCAGGTATTTTTTGTTGCAATCCTGTTTCTTTACAAGGACACAAAGTCCTGTTTCCCTGCCCAGAGGAGGAAGCAAACTACAGGAGGCAGGTTCTTTGCTCACAATTCCAAGCCTCTTTCCAGCCAGCACCTTGCCCAAAAAATTCTCTCGGTTTTCTTTCAGTATTATGTTACCAACGAGTCTCTTGGTGTCTCCAGATCTTCAAAGTCGTAAGCTCAGTGCTACATTACAAAGCCCTGCTTGCTTTCCTGATTTTGTTTCTCTCTCTCTCCCTCCCTCTCCTTCCCCCACCCCTTTCTCCAGCCTTGCCATGTTTGTCTGTGATTTGGGCAACGGCTTGATGCTAGCACGCCACCAACTCCAGTGAGGTTGGAGATGGGGACTGCTCATGGACCCAATACACATGCCCTAGAAGCCAGCCCCCAGCACAACAATAAAATAAAGTGTGTCCTGAGATGTTCATTGCCCAGAAAATTTAACCTTTTTTTCTCTCCCAGTGACTCATTCCTGAACTGATCCTGATTCTCGCGTGCGAGTTCTTTACATGTGTTTGCTACACTTTCCAGCCGCCGGACTAGTCACAGATGTTTGCGCTGACTCTCTGTGATGTGCAGCATGCGGTAACCCTCAATTCACGTGCTGTTCCTGAATGGGAGAACCACTTTAGAAATAACAAAAGATGAGGCTATGCCTGTACTACGGAGCCTATGCTGGGTGTGAGTCTGTCCAAGGTGTGAAACAACACACGCCTGAGTGATGTGAGAGTCCCCGTGCTCACACAGAGCCATGCAACGGATGAGCTTACAGAACCAACTGGGGAGTGTGTGTTTAGATTCCTGCTGGTAGGTGACCACACTCCATGGTCACCTACCAGCTTTCGCATCGCTCTCCCCATCAGTGCCCGACCCAGGCCGGGGGAATTAATGATGCAACCAGCGGACCAAATTTGGTAATGAATTCTGGTCACCGCATACACTAAAGAGCTGGGTGATTTGCATTTGTCCAGGTTTCACCCGTCCATCCGCGGAACCCCAGCAACGTCCCATGGTGCAGGAAACCGCCCCACGCCCTCCCTAGCAAAGAGGCAGCGTGAACCTTCTGCCCAGCAACCGGAGAGGGGTCTGGCGAGCATTCAGAAGCGATGGCCGTATCTGTGGGACTCGGGGCCAGTTTGGGGATGGGTCATTGAGAGAGAGATTGGAGACGAGCGAAATGCACCGGAAAATGTACTAGGGACTGATTATTCCACTTGGTTCCAAGGGTGGACTTGCTGTGCAACACCATGGACAATAAATAAATGAGTGCAGTTGCCAAGCATTTCACTAGATGGGGTTGTAGGCTAAGAAAAGGCCACCGCCTCAGTTTGTGCAGGGCTGGATGGAGTCACTCGGGCCCTGTGAGTGGTGGCAGTGGGGGGAGCCTGGCATCTCTAGGTCACTGGGCCAGAGACAGCTCCGAGATGCCGGACTACTATCTGAACAGCGGCGATGAGCGCCAGCCCTGTCCAGTTATCAGTGGGTGTGAATCCACATCAGCGGGCGCTAGGAGAGCCGGCCCAGGCAGGCTCACCAGAGAGATGGAGACAGAGCAGCCCCTAGACGTGGGCCGCGCAGCGCTGGGTGGAAGCACATTGTCAAAGCAGCCCGAGAACGCCCAAACCCTCCCTGCCCTGTGGCAGAGGGGTGGCCCCCGCAGGGATATCGACCCTGCGCCGTGCCAAACACAGGGGCGCCAAGCCCAGTGTGGGTACCTGCCATTCAGAACCGCATCCGGGCATTAACAGCGCAGAGCCTGGGAACTGCGGGAGGGGGACTCCCGCGGGCCGTCCCCCGGGCACAGATGGTGCGAACCGTGCAGCTTCCCTCCGTGCCCACTCAAAGCAGCGGCAGCTTGGCCTGGGTCAGAACCACGGCGGGCTGGGTTCCCTCTCCAAATAGCAAACACCCTGCACACCGCTCACGTCTTCCCTCGGACTGGAGGGCAGCTCCCAGCATCACGCCCTGAACTCCAGCCCCACGGGAGCTTTTCCCTAGGCTCATTCACATCGCTCCCTGCAGCTGGCGTGGGGTTTTCTTGCACACCGCAGGCAGCCCCCTCCTTGTGCTTTTCCCCTCCGCGGTGCTGGGGTCCAGTTTCCCGGGGCAGAAAGGAAGCTACGTTGGCAGCTTGTCTTCTCTAGCTTGTGGCCTCTCTGGGTATTTTCCCTCTGTCTTTTGCACAGATTAAATCCTCCTCCCCTGACCTCTCCAGAAGCCATGGGTTTAAATTGCAGCCAGGGTGGTTCCGGCTGGATATTAGGAAAAGCTTCCCGTCGAGGGTAGTTAAACAGGAATAAATTGCCGGGGCAGTTTGTGGAATCTCCATCGCTGGTGGGTTTGAAGACCAGGGTAGATGACACCTGTCAGGAATGGTCTAGTTGATCCGTTGTCCTGCCTTGAATGCAGGGGCCTGGACGAGGTGACTTCTCGAGGTCCTACACGTCTGTGATTCCCTCCTTCTGCTCAGCATCCCTGGCCGGGGGGGGCTGCATTTCGCAGATCTCAGGCTCCCTGCAGAACCACGTTGCTGAGTCCTCTTGAGACCCTCACTGGCCCCTCACAGAATTCAGTCCGACCTCGTCACGACCCACACACCCAGATACTAAGAACCTGTACATGGTCGCTCACCGCCGGACCAGGGGCGAATGCGCGTGCTTAGCTCTGCCGGCAGAAACCACAGGGGCTCGGCCCCACGGAGGAGAACCCGGCGCTGCTTTTGAAGCCTGCCTGCCCCAAGGTAGAGAGGGGGTGACCCACCGCTTCCCCCCACTGCGTGGGGATGCTGACGCTCCCCTCCAGGCAGCACCTCAGGCAGCAGTGTGTCCCCAAGGAGCAATGCTGAGTGTACGCGGGGCCCCCTCATGGGGGGGAAGAGTACACTTTCCCAGGGCTCAGAGTTCTGGGGGGCCCAACCCAGGCTGCAACCCCCATTAAAATAAGGAAAAAATGTGTACGGCTCATGAGATTGTATGTATGGGATGAAGGATGGTGTGTGTGGGAGCGGGGCTGTGTTACAAGCTTGTGCTGGGCCTGAAAAACTTATGCTTGGGCCCTGAGCATCCGGCCTGAGTTCATGCCGCTGCCTCGTGGGTGAAAACAACCAGGCCCTTCCTCTAGCATCCCCCCTTCCCTGATGATCCACACCAGTGTCCAGGATAAGAGTCACTCGGCCCCGGCCCCTGCGCTGAGACGCAGCATCACCGAATACGGCCTCTGTCTGGAGAACAGACTGACAGACGAGCTCCGGTCCGCTGGAGTAGGTGCAATACCTGACATTTACCAGTCATGGGCCACTTAGGGGGATCAGCTGCCCCGATTTTATAGGGGCAGTGCCAATATATGCGGCCTTTTCTTATATAGGCACCTCTTACCCCGCACCCCAGCCTGATTTTTCACACTTGCTACCTGTTCACCCTGCCATCCCCTGCGAACACATGGTAAGTGACAGAGAATACCAGAGACCCTATGGGGTGGTAAGTGTGGTGTGTATAAATATTAGACGTGGAGGAGCGTTCATGCATGGCCAGTCATTTTGTCCTGTGTTTGAACAGCACCTAGCGCAGTGGGGCAGTGCTCCTTGACTGAGGTCCCATGGCGTTACCTTAGTATACCTAATAAATAACGTACAGCACCTAGCACACTGGGGCCCTGGTCCATGACATTACCATGATACCATAATACACCTAGTAACTGATGCGGTTAGCACTGCATTGGCTGACCTGAGAGTCCACAGCCTTTAAAAAGGAGCTGCGTTCCCCCTGCGCGCTCACAGGAACTCGCTCCTGGGCGTCAGCGAACCTCAGCGTCGCCTCCTGGTCTAAAAGAGCCACACACGCTCCATGCTCAGAGTAGTTCACTTTCCTCCCACACCCACCCGTCAGGCCACTGACTGCACGGAGCTGGCCACGGAGCTGCCATCCCAGGTACCAGCTCCCAGCTGGGCCTCAGCCAGACACCGATGGATCCGAGAATAAGTCTTCAATCTTCCTTTCATCTCACCTGGGAGATGGGGGGGGATCTGTTTCCTTCCAATCAAAGAGACCAGCGGGAACAGAGATCAGCTCTTGTCATCACCCCACATGAGGCTCTGGCATAGTATCCGTAATGTCAGGGTCCATATGTGCTAGGGTTCAGTGGACCAGAGGTGGTTTTGGCACAAGACCTGTGAGCTCCTCCCGTCCTCAGGATTTGTAGGAAGCAATTTCGATCAATTTAAATCGCACGTTTCTGCATCAAGGGCCTAATTCTCCCCTGCCTTGCCCCTTGTGTCGTCAGTTACACGCGTGCAAAGCGCATGCGAAACCCTACTGTGGGCCTTAAGAGCTCAGGATCCTACCTATAAAAAGTTAAGTGGGGGGATGTTCTTGAGCATCTGGCTTCAGAAAGAGTTTGGGTCTTGGGATCAGTGATTTTCTGATGCCCTGTGGCGAGAAAAGCAGGATAAACTTTATCCAGAGGAAATAATATCCAGAGGAAAATCTCTAGGGGAGATTTTCAAAGGCACATATTTACCCCTTTGAAAAGCCACCCTGTCATCTCAATTCTTGTGTATTATCCAAACAATGAAGCCAGCTGTTTTTCTTTCAGCTGTCTGCATTAACCAGGGAGCATTATTTTCCTCCAGAACGAAACTACAGTCAACTAAGCCCAAGTGAGACTGTCAGGATTAGAGATTTGCTGTACATGGAATGAATGTTCCAGGGATCTGTAAAATCTGTTTGCAGAAATTTATAGAAACAGGCTGCCAGCCTAGAAACCCTTTTTCCCACTTCCCCTCTTAGGGGAGCAGCGATAGAGGAGACCCAGGGGATGAATTTGAAAAGTTACCCCAAGGCTGGGAATGATTGGAACCCACAGTTCTGGCCACACACACAACTTTACCGCTGCCTTCAGAGGGATACCTTTAGACAAACGTATCCAGCCGCAACACACAATTTCATCTCATCGGTGACCGCAAGCCCTGGGCTGCATCAATCCGACACACGCCGCAGCTGTCTCGCCTCTGCTGTTTCTGCAGATATCTGCTGCTCATGGAAAAATGTCATCAAGTCCCGGTTAGACAAACAGCAGATTGAAAGCCAGCAATCCCCACTGTTCATTAAGGCTCCGTGGGCCATGCCTACAAAGATAGTTATGTTATACGCCTGATGTTACAGCTAAGGACCCAGTGGGCTTTGCAAAAATGCCTACACAGGTTTAAAATCAATGGAAGTTAGGTGCCAAAATTACTGACCCTCGAGACCTTCCTCCCCACTGGTCAAAATCCTCTAGCCCCACCATCCTGACGCAGGGCAGAAGCTCCGAGCTTCCCACTCCGGTCTGGTAGGCGGAGAATGGGGGGGCCTAGGAGGTGCCGCGAGCCGCACTTTAACTGAAAAAGATCCACATGCAGCTCCCGAGCCACAGTTTGGCCACCCCTGCTATCTAAGGCAGTTAATCCAATTCCCACAGGGAGCCCAGCCGCTGATCCAAGGGCAGCGGTGAGACAGGAAAGCAGTAGACAGTTAAATGAAATGAGCCAAGGTCTGAGCGAGTGAGAACATTCAGCCAAAGAAACTACCCAGGCAGCTCTTCGTCTGTTTCTGTTTTCTCAAACTCCCTCACCTGCCACCCCGCCGCCTGTCTGCCCTACGTCTTTCTACAGCATCTCTGATCTAAACATGCCTAAAAGACAGGAAAAAACAAGGCGCGGGAGCAAATCGGCCAGCGTCGTCCTGGCCAAAAGGTTACCAGCAGGTGCCTCAACTTTCTGGGCTAGAACCAATGTTGTCTTCTGTTATAGAAAGGCCACTTATGGCCTCAGCGTTGAGGCTGGGAGGCGTTTGGCATGGAAGGCAGGGCTTAGGCGGTTGGCCCCATGGTGTAACGGTTAGCACTCTGGACTTTGAATCCAGCGATCCGAGTTCAAATCTCGGTGGGACCTCCCTGGACTTTTATGGACTATACAATGGAGGGAGAACTAGCTAAAGCATAGGCTCGTTGAGTACTGATCAAGGGCTCTACACCTAGCTGGCAGCCGGTCCCAAGTGGTCGGTCCTCGGGCCAGTTTTGTTCAACATCTTCATTAATGATCTGGAGGATGGGGTAGATTGCACCCTCAGCAGCCAATAAGCTAGGGGGAGTGGTAGATACCCTGGAAGGGAGGGATAGGATACAGAAGGACCTGAACAAATTGGAGGATTGGGCCAAAAGAAACCTGATGAGGTTCAACAAGGACAAGTGCAGAGTCCTGCATTTAGGAGGGAAGAATCCCATGAACAGCTACAGACTGGGGACCAACGAGCTAGGCAGCAGTTCTGCAGAAAAGGACCTGGGGGTTACAGTGGATAGGAAGCTGGATAGGAGTCAGCCGTGTGCCCTGGTTGCCAAGAAGGCTAACAGCATATTGGGCTGCATTAGTAAGAGCATTGCCAGCAGATTGCGGCAGATATTCCCCTCTATTCGGCATTGGCGAGGCCGCATTTGGAGTATTGTGTCCAGTTGCGGGCCCCCCACTACAAAAAGGATGTGGAGAAATTGGAGAGAGTCCAGTGGAGGGCAACAAAATGATTAGGGGGCTGGAGCACAAGACTTACGAGGAGAAGCTGAAGGAACTAGGCTTGTTTAGTCTGCAGAAGAGAAGAATGAGGGGGGATTTGATAGCAGCCTTGAACTACCTGAAAGGGGGGCTCCAGGGAGGATGGAGCTAGGCTGTTCTCAGTGGTGGCAGATGACAGAACAAGGAGCAACGGTCTCAAGTTGCGGTGGGGGAGGTCTAGGTTGGACATTAGGAAAACCTTTTTCCCTAGGAGGGTGGTGAAGCACTGGAATGGGTTACCTAGGGAGGTGGTGGCATCTCCATTCTTAGAGGTTTTAAAGTGCGACTTGGCAAAACGCTGTCTTGGATGATTTAGCTGAGGATAGTCCTGCTTTGAGCAGGGGGTGGGACTAGATACCTCCTGAGGTCCCTTCCAACTCTCATCTTCTATGATTCTGTGACTCCACCACTGAACGAAGGATGCAGTGTCTCCCCCCATAAAATTGCAGCACTCACTCTCAGACCTGAAGAGGAGCGCTGCGGATGCTCCAGAGCCGGTCTCTCTCACCAGCAGAAGCCGGCCCAGTAAAACATCTCACCCCCCCCTGCACCGTGTGGCTTGGAATGCCAAAGCTGTTCCTGGAGAACTGACAAGTGAATTGGTTAGTCAGTTTCTGCATTAGTGAAGTAAAAGGCCCTTTAAGATCCCAAGCTTCCCGCGTCAGACCTTTCCCTGCCCCTGTAGAAGACGGGGCATTAGTTTAGCCCCAGGGTGACAGAAGAGGGTGGACACAGCAGTGAGGTCACCACGTCCTGACCAGGCTCGGAGGGACGAAAGCCGCCCCCTGACCTCTTCTCCCTTCGGCGAATATGGCTATCCTCGGCCGGTGAAAATTGTCACAACTCCACGGCCAGAGCCGATGGCTCCCTAGGACAGTGCGATGCCCTGGTCAGCTGGGCTCTGTGGGCTCGTTAGCCATCTCGGCGCAGCCCTTGGCATCCTTCCAAGTCCCCGGGTACCACGGCATTCACACAGAGCCAGTTGCCCATTCTCAGAAGCAGGGAGGTCCATGCCCAGCACCGGGCAGAATTAGGAATTAGCATAGTCTTAAATTAAGCTCTGGTCCTGGAAGGAGGTGGGTGGAAACGGTCTGCCTCTAGCTCCAGCGAGCAGAATGATTGCCGGCAGCAAGAAAGACTGCATTCTTCCTCTCCCTCCCGGCAAACCTGCCCCCGGTGAGCCCTGTTGGGGGGAGACACCAGAGCACCTCCGCACTCCCCACAGATCCATGGGGGACCCTGTCCCACCCCATCCTGATGGGACCCACAGGGGAGACTCATCAAAAAAAAAAAAAACAGGGGGAGACTTGTCAAAACAAAAAAACCCAGTCTCCGTCAGTTGGACACGAAACTTTTTCGAGTTTTTTGATTCGGGGAAAAAAAATTGTTTTGGTTCGAATCGGATTTTTTTCAGGTTTTTCCGTTTGGACCCCACCAAAAAACCCAGCGTGACGTCTAAGTGTTCAGCTCTGCTTATGACCCTACAGTCCCGGGCAGCACGCAACGTGCAGCATGTGCCTAAGTTCCATTGACTCCAGGGGGACATAAGCTCACAGCGACGTGGTCAAATGTGTCCCGAGTGGGGATTAGAGCGGGTTGAAAAAACTGTCCTCTTTTGAAGAGTCCGCTTGCTAATCATTGCACAAGGGGGTCACAACAACTATCTCTAGATACCCCTCAGGGTGCTGTGGTAAGGAGGGACATTCCCTAAGGGATGATAGTCCCCAAAATAAAGTTTCAGTGACTTCAAAACTAAATGTCATCGTTTTTAATGGCAGCCTTTCAAAAATGAGCATGGCCCGCAAAGCTGTCTGTCACCGTATCATCCCGAAAATTACAACTTGAAACTGCTACATGGACTTGCACATTTCAGGTTTTGTAGTGTCTGCCCCTGTATTTCCAAAGGGCTGCGATCTTGGTGCGGTCAGTAAAATCATTGCGAGCTATGGAAGCTGAGAGAGCCGAAATCTCGCAGTGCTCAGATGCCAGGGCACTTTACATCTAACACAGACAAATAACCAGCTCACAGGCTTTAGGGCAGCAGCTGCTTGCTGCAGAGATCAAATCAGGGCTTTTCCTCGGGCGCAACCCTGCAGGATTGGCCGCACTGATTAAAGGTGAAAGGGTTGGTTTCAATCCAGGGTAACCCCAGTGATGTTCATTAATTATGATCAGTCGTTATTCTTTGCTTTGCAGTAACAACTCGGAGGCCAGGACGCCAGGGGGCTGGGTTCTGAAATGGAGTTACACCAAATTTCCATCAATGTCAACGGGCTGAAAAGTTCAGAAATGGAGACCAGGGAATGGAACTGTGTATTTTTCAAAGCTATCCTGCCTATTTTTGCTGGCATTTTTTTTTCCAACCACAGTCGATTGTTATTGAACAGGTATGCCAGGACGTGCATCTCGTGACAGCCAGCCACCCCACCCCAACGCACTGCCTAGAAGCGGCTAATGGCGACCAAGTGGTGGAATTTATGCAACGAAGTACAGGAAACAGCCACAGCGCTGCGTGTCCAATGGTCAATGTGCCTGGATGAGATTTCCCTGACAGCAGCTCCGGTGCCGTATAGTATGTTTGATCCTACGCGGCTTGATTGCAACGCAGTCACTCAATGTCTTCCCCCAGTGACTGATGCCAGCCACTTCTTTGCCCTGACGTGCTGCTCTTTCAGTCCCATGGTAAGCAGGGTAGGTTTATGAAGGTGGGCTCAATTTGTTAGGGACCCCTCCGCACTCCCTTGAGCCGTCCGTGGCACTCTAATTTGGATAAAGACTACCCTCGGCTGGATGGGGTCGAGTTCAATATTGGCCGTACTTGGCCACAGTTTAGAGTGACAGCGGGCGAAAGCCTTTCAGTGAACCCAGCCCAGGAAGTCCCCCATCTTCCAATCCACATTCACTGACGCTGATTGTGAGCTTGCTGTAAGCTCGGGGTGATCGCGATCACGGTAAGTGTTACCTTGCATGCTGAAATTCCAGCTCTCAGAGTCTATCGCCACAAGTGCTTCGCAGCACCTGAGACACCTGTTACCTGGAAATGTCCTGCATGCGCCTTTTTCAGAGATTCAAAGTTTAAAGCCAGGATGGACCATCAGATGGACTAGATCATCTAATCTGACCTCCTACACAGCCCAGGCCAGAGAATTTCATCCTGTTACTCCTGTACTGAGCCCAAAAACTTCGGTTTGACTAAAGCGTATTCCAGAAAGGCCTCCGGTCTCGATTTGAAGAGGAAGAAAATCCATCACTTCCCTTGGTAATTTGTTCCAGTGGTTAACCCCCTCCCTGACTAATTTCTAATTTGAATTTGTCTCGCTCCAGCTTCCAGCCATTGGCTCTTCTTACTCCTTTCTTCGATAGATTAAAAAGCCAGTGTCTTTTCACCCTGTGACGGTATCTATGTACTTTCACCCTGTGAAGCTGTCTACAATAGCTGGTGCAAAGAGATTTTAGGTGTCTCAGGTTAGAATATTTACGGTGAATCAATAAATAGACACACATGCAATTAAAACAAACAGAAACACCTAATTAAAAGCTCTTGTGTCAAGAGGAAGCCCAGAGTCTGGAATCTATCTCATCCTGCTGGCTCTTTAGTTATGCATGAATTTGCCACCATTAGCCATTTTTATTATTGCAAAGGCTAATGATGTTAAAAGCTCCAGAGACTGGAGGATCAGCTCATATAAGCATCCAACAGCTCAGATGTTTCTCTGGAGCTTATTACACAAGCTAAGCAGTTTTAGGCTGGGTTGCTAACTGGATGAGCACTCTCTGGGCTGGCAATCTTAGTGGTGAGGCATTAGGACACACCTTTCCCTCTGCTTTAGGAAAAAATAGCTGTACAATGTAAAGCAGGAGGTCAAACTGAAGCACCAATATTTGTAGTTCTTCAAGACCAGGTGGCACGTTTTGTACATCAGGGTATAAAATGCTGACCACATTCACACTTCACTGATTATATTTCGCTGACCTAAAGCTTCCACCGAGGTTGCAAATGGATATGGGCTTCTTTTTCACCTGGTGCGCCACGCTGCTGTGTGCTGTTAAACAGCTGTGATGCTTCGCCCCAGATGTGGCTGCATTGCTGGGGTGGTGGAAGCAATCCCATCAGCTGCCTTCCACAGGGTGTTATCAGACTTAATTAACTCACGTTGCAAGAGCCTTGGATGAAAGGAGCTAGCTCACTGCCTGAGTTCTGTTATTATGCCGGGCCAGAAAAGACCAGAAGAGCTTTTTTCCATGGGACATTTCCCCAGCCCAATGGAACCACATGGAAAAGGCCCAGAGGCTTCCCCTGGACCACACAGAGGACTCTCCATAGATCTGGTGGTCCATTCAAGGAGACTGGACAGGCCATGACAGGGTACCCAAGCTAGGGTTGGGGCCACGCATCATTCTCAGAGAGTTGCCTCATGCTGCAGAAGCAAGCGCGTTGCTGGGATCCCAGAATCGGTCTGCAGGCCCACGGCCTTCCATGGATCCTGAGCTAAATCTGAACCCAGTACAAATAGCGTCTGCAGAGAGAGCAAGTTCCAGCTGTGCATCCGAGTTCCTGTCCTGACAGCCACTAAAGGAGATTCTCCACAACCTCGAGCGGGAGGATCTGGGCCTGGCTTCTGCGTCTGATCCCTGTTGTTGCTGTGAAGTTCTGAACAGAGCTGGTTGGAAATTTTGCCACGAATTGTTTTTCCCATCCAAAAAAATGCAAATTCATCCAAAGCAAAATGGCTGGAGAAACAGGGTCAGTTCGATGAATTTCCCAGCTCAAAACAAAGAAAACCAGCCAAGGAAGTTTCAAAAGTGGCAGGACGTTTTGTTTAGAGCTTTTCTTTTTTTTAAAAAAGGAAGGCAAAGAAAGGCGCTAAACAAAATGTTTAGATTGCCCTGAAATGACCCAAAAATAACCAGGTTTCCAGTTTGTGACTCTTTTCAAGGTTTCGACGGCTCGTCCTGATTTGAGGCATGAGAAAAATGTTGAACTCTTGAAAATATTCCAGATTTGGGAAAACTCTTTCCATCCTAGCCGTCAATCTGAGTGGCCGGTGCACAGCTTAGTGATGGCTCCATCGTCGTAGGGGGCTACAGACTGGTGCCAACGTGTTGGGAGAGATTTGGGGTTATGAGCAGCTGGCCAAGTGCTCCTCTGAATCTTTTATGTCACCAGAGAAGGGCGGACTCTCCATTGGCACCTCTTCTCCTCACCTAGCGTCCCCAACTAGCAGCTGCTCCAGCTCGGCGATGGTCTCTTTTCATGACTCGGCCCTCTGTCCGGATCACCTTTAGTCCCATCCTTCTGGTCACCTGGTAGGGGACCCCAGGCCTGCCCATCACGCTGGGTTCCAGTCCAGGGACCCTAGGACAGACAATCAAGGGTCACTCCGCGAGACACCTCACTGCCATCTCCCGGGACTTCTTCTCTCTTCCTTTTCCCTCCAGTGTCTTCACGCCCTACCACCAGGAGAGTGACTGAGCCGTTCGCGCCCCACTGCCCCTGTAGCTAGCACCACCCAGCCCCTCGCCTGCTGGGAGTACCTGTGTCCTCCAGACAGTGCAGACGAGAGCGAAAAAGCCTGCAGTCTGCAGCTCCCTTTGCTAGAAGTGTCTTACCTCCCAAAGCTCAACGCAATCAGTGACTAGAGCTGCCTTTGCTCTAACCAGACTCTGCTCCCAGGGTACCCCTCCGGGGTGTTTTAAAACCCCCAGCAGCCAGGCTCAGAGCCCGGGTCGATGGATTCAGGCTCATGCAGTGTGCTGTGCGGATGCCGGGGCTTCGGCCAGAATTCAGGCTCTAAAGCCCGGCAAAGGGGGGTGGGATGTTACCCCGAAGCCGGAACCTCTACACCGCTGTTTTCAGCACCAGAGGGCCAGCCGGCAAGCCTGAGCCTACAGACCAGGGCTCTGAAACTCCCGGCCGTGGGGTGTAAATGCAATGCGTACACCACCCTAGGGAGGGTGCTGTGAATCTGGGACCGGCGGCGTTACAGCCAACGTACGGGAGAGAAGAGCTGGGCCCTGGAACGTCTGCTCGTGCAGGAAGCTCTATTTGGCCGAGATGCTTTTTGCAAACAGATGCTTTTCTTTTGTAGCTAGTTTCGCTCTTATGCAGACTGCATCCAGCGACTTCTCCGATACAGGGCGTTCCAGCAACGCTTCTGCGGGTGCTCCCGGACAGGCAGCAGGCGTTTTGTTACCTACTCCTTGGGATGCCTGGAAGAGGTTCGGCTGGAAATACCTGGCGAGCTGCATGACAGAAATACAATCCAATAACCATTCGCCAAGCCCTTTGCAGCAGCCGGAATCATGGCCCCAGGCCTGTTCTCGCAGGAACATAAGGGGAAGTTTGGATCAGAAGCCAAACTTCGCAGCATGGTGGAAATGCCTATATTAGGCTCAGCTAGGCGTCTTGCGGTGGATTTGCTAGTGGCTGGGAAATTGGCCAGGGTGCAGCCAGCGGGGACCGCTCTGAAATGGATGGTGTCTACGCAGCCTAGCCCTACTCCTCGGATCGGAAGCGACGCCAGCTCCTGATCAAGAAGAAAGTGCGTGGATGGGAAAACGAGGCAGTGGAATGGCAAACGCAATACCTGGCAGGGGTGTAGTTGACTAGGAATTAAAAGGGATCAGTGAGGCGTGGGCGTGTGGGGGAGAGAGAATCTGGAAGAGAGGGACGTGGCTACGCTGCCAAATGCACTCCCAGGGCAACGCTTCAATTACCCAGCAGCAGCCGCCCGTGCTGTAGCATCTGTATATAGAGGGGGGCTCCGTGGCTCTCTATCACCTTTCCATTTTTGTCCCTACTAAGCCCTGCATAGGCCTCTTGGCTGGCATCTCATCTGCCTAAGCGGATGCAAGTTACTGATCATACAGTTAGCTCAAGCTGCAGGAGAACGGCCCCAGACAACAGACTCTCTCCTGGCTGTTTGGCTAGCGTGTAGCTGGCCTGCTTTGCCCAAAGGCCTGGCAGAATTTCCCTTTGTTTCCCCTCCCTCCAAAGCTGCCCTCTCTGTCCCTCCCAAAAGCAGACGGGGTTTCTCCGGGCACGCAGACTCAGGGAGCCACAGAAGGGGGTGGGCAGCTTCCATGTTTGCTTTGCAAAGTGATTCCTGGCGTCGTTGTCCACGCCCAGCGGCGTGCCCAGGCGTGATGGCTGCTCTCTCGGCCGACACGCTGGGGACTTCCCAACTAACAACAGGAGCGGCTGTCGCCTGAACGGAAGCTTGCCCCGGGGTTGAATCTGCACCCTGCCGCTTTCATCTCTCTCCGGTGAACCGGGCCGATGTCCCAAGTGACGGAGGTTCCCTTGGGTGGGATTAACTCCCTTTGCGGAGTATTGGGGCCAATTTCTTTCCGCTGGCTCCTGGAACACCTCCCCGGGAGTGGGTGTGTCAGGAAGGCCTCTGGGTGGGCACCACAAGGAGGCAGTAACCGTAGCACCTAATTCTGGGAATCCTAAGAACATCCAGGGGTTCGTTTCAGAGAAAGCCAGGACAAAACTGCCCTGGACTAAAGGGAAATTCCACTCCAGGTTGGGTCCAAACTTTGCTACATGGGCCTACATCTAATCCAAATTTCTCTAAGATGGATGGAGTATCTGAAATCTCCAGCCCAACTGGCATTTGCATGGGATTTTCAGCCCGTTCCACGTGCAGGTGGTCTAAAAAGACACCTGTTCTATCTGCATCCCACACCTGGCTCTGCCGAGAGCTCAGAGATTCATAGCGTGAGGGTCAGGGTCTGAGGTCCTGCCTAACCCAGACCAGGGAACCTCACCCAGGGATTCCTGCATCCTGCCATGGTTTAGACGAGGACGTTTACATTTCATGTCACTTGTGGACACAGATCAACGACCATGCTACTCGTTGTGTGGGATTGCAGAGCCAGCTGCACGTGCCTGTAGCCGGCCCTGCTCCAGCTACCCCACAAGAGGTCGGCGTGACCAGTCATTAGGCTACATGGAAAGCGGTGTGCTCCTTGCTTGGATGACACAAGCTTTATAAACAGGAGCAGTGCCGTCGGACGGCTCTGGGGCATCGTCTCTCTTCGGGCAGCAGTGTGGGGAGAGATAGACAGCAGAGGGATGTGAGCATATTTAAATCAAGTCCTCTCCTCTTTTGCATGAGAAAGAGCATGAGATCTGGCTACGTCTGTGGATCCCAGGTGCAAAAAGAGCTGCATACATCCTTCCCGGGTGCAGGGAAAGCTTTAAGCCAGACCTCAGGGTCTGTGCTCCCGCCACGCAGCTAAGCACGCTCCAGAGCAAAGGCACTTCTCCGGCAGAGAGGGGGGTCTGTGACCATCCCACAGTCAGTGCAACACTTGTCTCCTGTTGCATCGGTTGAAGTCAACGGGGTCACGCAGGTGTGAGCAAGGACCAGATTTGCCCCAACAGCTCGGGAGCGGAGTTAGGAAGTGAGCCAAGATTCCCTCTTCGAACCTTGGCTGACACATTGGGATTGAACTGGGGCCTCTGGCGCTAATGCGCTAGTATAACGTGAGACGGAGCTACCTAGCTAGGAGATAAAAAGCTCAGAGCCGCAGAAGATGGGGCAGAAAAGGGGGCCCTGGGAGACACTCCCCAGTGGTTTATACATCTACTCCCTGCTACTTCCCTCTTCCAATCTGAGGTCGCTGCCTTCAGAAACGCCCTGCCTTGCGCGGCTGGAAAGCTGCATGGGTGCAGAGAGGAGCGCTTTGCGGCTAGCAGACTCGCCAGCACATGATCAGGCTGTTCTCCCTGCTGCTGGCAGATGGCATGACAGGCCTCTGAGGCCAGCTAGGTTTAGTGATTAACCAGAGGCTGGTACTAGGCGTCCTGGCAACGAGAGGTGGTTCGACGGCACAGCTGGGCTCCCCTATCTTGGCCAAATCCATAACGCCTCGCCGCAGCCTCTCAGGTGGCCGAGGGGGTCCTGGGTGACTCTTTGAGAACCATCTGGTGAGACGTCCTCTGCTGCTGCTTTCATCACTAATGGAGCCCAAGCCAATTGTGCCTCCTGGTGTGACGAGGAATCGACCCACCCCCTAGCTGCTTGGAAGCATTCCCTGTGTTTCCCACGCACGGAGCCAGATCCACCGAGGCCAAAGAGAGGAAAGAAGCCAAACCGCCCTGCCCAAAATCGCACAGCGCTCATGGGGCTCGGAAGGAACGAGGCCGGTTTGCAGCGCTCCACTGGAGAGCGGTGAGGATGCAGAGGGTCTGTAGCCGCTACGAGCTAGCTCAGGAGCGCGTGGCATGGTGCCCGTGCTCAAGCCTGCAGCGCTCTGGGTACGTCCCGGAGAATGACACAGCGCTGCTGGCGTCTGAATCGGGGACACGCTTTCCTCTGGAATCGGTGCTGCTGGAGACAACTGTGATTACGAAAATCCAATGAGCGCTTCTTTCTCAACTGCGGAGGCCTCCCCGTCCTCGGCTGCCATAAATACCCCCTGCAGTCTCCCTTGAGTGTAGCGTTCTCCTGCACTTCCCGTCCCAAAGCATTGTGTTGCTCTGCCTTGTTAAACAGCTGCTGCGCTTCACCCCAGAGGTGGCTGCATTTGAGGGGGGGTAAAGAGTCTATATCACGTCCAGCCATTTGTTATGTTGGTGCTGTACATTGGGATTCTCAGGATGGAGCGAGCTATATCCATGGAAGCGATCAGAGCCTTGCATTTTTCAGCCAAGGGTCTCAGAGGCCTTTACAAGCCTTCGCTAATTCATGCGCCTGGCCCCATGGCGGAGGTTAAGTCTGAAGAACCCCCTTTAAATGATTGGGAAACTGAGGCTGCACCTTGCACTGCATGTGACCGTCCAGCCAGCCAGACGCCCGGCCCATGGAGTCCCGATGCGGACGCTTCCCGGCGCATGCACTGTGGCCACGGCCAGAGCGCAGAATTGACACGGGGCCGTGGGCTGCTCGGGAACAGCCCCGGCAGTTCAGAACGGGATGGCAGCAGGGCAGGGCTGGAGAGAACCAGTCCCAGCAAGCAATAACGCTGTCAGCACCTCGCCCACAGCTGCCCTTCCAGCTAAAGCTAAAGGCAAGGGTCTCATTGCCTCTGCCTGTCTCCTCTCCACACCGCGGAGCACTCATGGTGCCGCACCTGGCCGAGTTCCCCTCCAAGGGGATTTAAAGAGCGAACCAACGGGCTTCTGCCCCACTCGGGCTGGGAGCCCCCGGCTTCTAACTCCTCTCAGTGACTGCAATGGGGCAGAGACATTTCATGCCCCGTACGGTGGGTTCACACCAGACGCTGTGCCAACAAGCAGCCCTTTCACATCCTCGGGACAGTCTCCAATTGTCCTGGAGCCCAGAGGAGCCTCTGCAGATCACAGGCTCCAGCAATCTCTTTTCCAGTTTGGTCAGAATAATCGTCTAAGGGCAGTGTTTTGTTCCATATCTTAGAACAGCATATGGGGACGTGGCTTCCAGTCCTGGCTTTACCACAGACCGGGTGGGTGGACTTGGGTAAGTCAATTTGCCTCCGTGCCTCCGTTTCCCTCCTTCTGTCACATAAGATAATTTATTGGAAGGCTGTCCTATGCCTGCCATCATCTGTCAAATACAAAGAGATTCTCCCTGCCTGTGAAGAAAATTAAGCATTGCAACTGATTAAAAAAAGACATAGGGAGGAGGGGGTCCATGTAAAATTGAAACTTTTCATCTAAAGTAATAATCTTTTTTCACTTAACGTCGTTCCATTTTCAGGTGTTCAGGTTTTTGGTGACATCATCTTCAGGAACCCGACACTTTCTTTTTTTAAATAAACGTTTTTATTTGAAAACCCCCCATTTTCCACTGAATACATTTTTAAGTGAAAATCTCAACAAGCCCTAGAAAGTATCATTATCTGTGTAAATGTTTGCCATAAATCCGAGGATAGGAGAATAAACTACATCTGTTGACCCTCTGCTGAACACACTGGAGCAGCACGGGTGTCACCGGGTACCCCACTGGACTGGCAGAAATTTATTGCTAGCAATGACACATAAGCAAGAAGAAATCTGCTTGACTCCCAGATCCCTGGTTGAGTTTCAGGGAGGGAAGTTAATGAAAAGATAATAAACAGAGCACATTTGATGTGGAGTCACTGAGAGACAATGAACATCTCATATCATTTCAGAGTAAATCCATGGTGGCGCAAGAAATAAAGGAACTGCTGTGTTAATTTCAGCGACGCTCAGAACACACAAGGTAAACATCTTTGCTCAACATCTTAATTAATGATCTGAAGGATGGGGTGATTGGACACTCAGCAAGTTTGCAGATGACACTGTGCCGGGGGGAATGGTAGATATGCTGGAAGGCAGCGATAGGATAGAGAGCAACCTAGACAGATCGGAGGATTGGGCCAAAAAAAAAATCTGATGAGGTTCAACAAGGACAAGTGCAGAGTCCTGCAGTTAGGATGGAAGAATCCTATGCACAGCTACAGACTGGGGATGGATGAGCTCGGCAGCAGTTCTGCAGAAAAGGACCTGGGGGTTACAGTGGATAAGAAGCTGGATATGAGTCAGCAGTGTGCCCTGGTTGCCAAGAAGGCTAATGGCATATTGGGCTGCGTTAGTAGGAGCATTGCCAGCAGATCACGGGAAGTGATTATTCCCCTCTATTCGGCACTGGTGAGGCTACAGTCAGCGAACTGTGTCCGATTCCCCCTCCCTACCCCCCACTACAAAAAGGATGTGGACAAATTGGAGAGAGTCCAACTGAGGGCAATGAAAATGATGAGGGGGCTGGAGCACAAGACTTATGAGGAGAGGCTGAGGGAACTAGGCCTGTTTAGGCTGCAGAAGAGAAGAATGAGGGGGGATTTGATAGCAGCCTTTAACTGCCTGAAAGGGGGTTCCAGGGAGGATGGAGCTAGGCTGTTCTCAGTGGTGGCAGATGACAGAACAAGGAGCAACGGTCTCAAGTTGCAGTGGAGGAGGTCTAGGTTGGACATTACAAAAAAGTTTTTCACTAGGAGAGTGGTGAAGCACTGGAATGGGTTACCTAGGGAGGTGGTGGAATCTCCATCCTTAGAGGTTTTTAAGGCCTGGCTTGACAAAGCCCTGGCTGGGATGATTTAGTTGGGGTTGGTCCTGCTTTGAGCAGGGGGTGTGTCTAGATACCTCCTGGGGTCCCTACCAACCCTCATCTTCTACGATTCAATGAAAACCAAGGACAGCACTCCTCCCGAACCCCCTGCTCCACACACTGCAGCGCCCCGGAGCGCCAGGCCGTGGCATTGTTTCAATTCTCATTGTGATGGACCAGCACCATCCACAAAGCCTCGAACACAATTGCAACCTGGGTTAAAGAAAAAGGGGCAACCCCGCCTTGAAGGTCTCTATATATATAACGGCCACAGCAGTGGAAATGGCATTTCGAACCTGAGACAGTCAGGATTTGATCTGGATGGAATTACAGCCCTCGGGAAGGGTTTGTAAGGGTTTGCAAGTGGAGGAATTTATCCTGATGGAAATGAAAGGCAGGGGCTGGGGAGTTTCAGGAAAGCCAGCTCAGGAGGGAGGAGGAGGTGGGGGGCTCAGATTTCATTTGAGGCATAACTCCTCTATGCACAGCGATGTTACACCCAGGTTGAATCTGCCTTCACCATTTTGTGGAAAGCGCTAATGGGACAAGGCAGACAGGCACAAGGGAATGTGTCTGACAAGAGCTCTCATGAGCAGCTGATGGTTCTGAACAGGTCTGTGATTCTGAACATTTCACTATGAGCATACAATTTTCGTGATAGCTGACGCCTCCCCAGCCAGCTTCCATCCCGCTCTGACAAAGTCAAACCAATAACACCGCACCAAAGGCGAAACTTTGCCAATTAGACCTTCAAAAATCAAACACAAACAGGCAGGAAACGGGACAGGATGCTCCTGGATGGTGCATTAATTTGCTGGCCCTTTTGAAAGCGTGTGTATGAGGCATCCCAAAATGGAGATGATAAGCCCTAGTCTGAAAATCAAATTTCCATCCTGCAGGAAATTCTGATATTTCAAAATTCGTAGTCAAAATGTCTCATGAGAAGGAAATTGCAAAAAAAAAAAATCTATTTTTTTGATCTGGAAACCTCAAATAATTTCACTTCACTATCGTGGAATCAGTTCATTTTGATTTAGTCAAAATGTTTTGAAAAGGTAAAAACATTTCATTTCAAGATGGTTGAACCATGATATAGATCTATAAATAAGAGCTGAAACAAAACAATAACATTGAAACAAACTGTTTTCGCCTTAATAGACGCATCAACGTTGCTGAAACAAAATGAGAACGTTGAATGAACCAGTTTGGCTTTTTCCTGTTGAAAATGTTGCTGAATTTGACACATTCCCCAAAACCAAACTACGTTTGCTGACTGAAGACTTTTGTCAAATTTTTTTCAACCAGCTCTTGATACGATGCTGAATCTGAAATCTATATAATCAATCACAATGATACGCTTTCATTGTGTTGTGTAATGGGGCAACTGCCTTGCGCTGGCAGAGAAGGGGTTAACAGAGCTCTGGGGAGGCTGTGTGGGAAGTAGCCAATAGGAGATGGGCTGTGAATGACAGCCAATCAGAGCTCAGCAGGCCCCTATAAGAAGAGCTTCAGGGCAGAGCAGACCAAACATGGCCTGGAGTTTGGGAGGGGAGGTTGTGTCTCTTGTAGTCGGAGAGGCTTGTTCCACCCTACTGTTCACAGGGACTGGGGGAGCCAGAGGAGCTCCTGGTATGGTTTTAAGGGTGGGTAATGGCCGGCCTGAAGGACAGATCAATAAGGTGCTAGGGCTGGGGGGAAGTGACCTAGAGAAACAGCTGCGGGAAGAGGAACTTGGGGCACAGCAGAAGGCTGTGATCCGCAGGGTCCCTGGGCCAGGGCCCTTTTAGCAGGCTCACAGAGGGATCTCCTCTTGCTCAGGTCTTCCGTGTCCACAAATGACCCAGAGACCTCAGCTTTGTGCCCTCAGCAGCATGATTTATTTACAGGTTGCTTAGCCATTGCCTTCTATTTATAGAGAGTCCAGCTTTAGCGTCTCGGCCACCAGCCGAGGGGCACTCACCCTCCTCCCTACTCTGCGTCTTCCTTCCTGTGTGCCTTTTATAGTCCTGGCTAACGAGCCTGACGGCTGCTCCCTATTGGCCCACTGAGTGCAGGCTCACCCCGGTGGCTCCAATTCTGACTTTCTTAATTGGGCTTAGGTGACAGAGGGCAGGCTCGGCTTTCTTTTGTCTAGCCCCCTGTCACGCTTACTTTCTACAAGGTTTAAAGTGACTACCCACCAGGAGGCTGTTCTTTCGCTCCCCTGTTCCTTGCCTCAGCAAAGCACTGACGTGGAGCTGGTTGAAAAATTTCCAAAAATGGAAGCGTTCCCCCTCCAAAAATGTGGGTCCCTCAAAAGTGAAGCAGTTCATGGGACGTCTCAGTTTTGAGGACATCTTCAAAGGGCAACAGTGGAATCCAGAACAGCTATTATGGGTCAGTTTTCCTGTGTAGACGGGCTCTTAGATGTGCATTTGCAATAATAAAATGAACAGATTCTGTGGCCAGAAGAGACCACTGTGGTTATCCAGTCTGACCTGCTGCGGCTGATTATTGTGGGATCCCGTTTCAAAGTGTTTTTCTTTAGATATATGCCACACTCAGCAGAAGAACCCCCTCTTCTCCCATCCCAGCTGCTCGGAATCCGTGGTGAACACTCAGCAATAAATCTCATCAAATACAGTGGTTAATTAATGCTCTTGTATAGCATGTTTCAAGCACTTTACAAAGAAGAACAATATCATTATCCCCATTATACAGATGGGCAAACTGAGGCACAGACTGGCAAAGGCCCTTGCCCATGGTCACCCAACCAGCCACTGGCAGAGCTTGGAACAGAGCCCAGGTCTCTGGCCTCCTAGTCCAGTGCTTTGAACCCCTTGAGCTCATCTGGGTTTGCAACACAATTCATTGACCCAGGTGTGCTTGAAGTCGGGCTCACGTTCACGTAAAAGGTCCGCGACCCTCGTAAGGAGCGCTGGCTGGGCAAAGTACAACAGGGTGAGCTTTGCACGGTTTCAGGTGTACTCACCGAATTTCATCCAGTTGTGCTTCCGAGTCAATACCCATCGCATTGCCCCTCTGGAGTCAACGGCAAATGACTCCACAGCCACCAGCGCGGTCCCCCTCTAAATCGACGCCGCAGCAACATACTGCTGCAAATGGTCCACTGCTCCACTCCGCTGGCTGCAGTGCAGTCGCCCAGAATCCAGACACGTGCTGCCCAAATCAGTTACATCCCAGCGCCTGCCCCGGTACCTTAAGATTTGGCCCAGGCTGGGGGCTTGACAGTTGTCTCATCCACAACCAGATTTATAGCACAGGCCTAGTCAAGAGCCCCTTATTTTAGTTTTGCACGTGACAATGGCGTTGCTGGCTTCTTTCCTCTTCTCGTTACCTGGCCTGCAACCCCAACCGCTACGGGGTGGCGATTTATTGCAACCAGGATGAAAAATGAGTAGCAGAGGAAAGAAAAACTCCTTGATGAGTCCTACCTTGTAATTCATGGGCTCCTCTCAACTTTATGTCCTTAGTGGGATCTGCTGAATCGACTCCACATCAGTCAGCCTCATAGCGAACATAACGAATGAGAGCTTTGCAGGGAGAAAATGCTACAGGAATCCTCTCCTGTTCTCCGGTGGAGCTGTGGAAAAAGTCGCTCTGCTTCGTCCAGCACCAGTGGCCTATTCTGACTGCAGTAAAGTAGTGGAGCGTGCAGCACGCATGCTATGGGGATGTTATTACACTGTCAATCGGTGCAGGTGGTACCCCCGCCTTGCTCCAGGGGAACCACCTCTCCTTTCAAGATGATAACCTCTCCTTCGAAAGTTAGACAGTCGTGTCATTTGCTTCCAGTGCGGGAAGGCAACCCTCAGCATTTAATGGGCTCGCTGGAGTCAAAGGGCATCCGGCCACTGGCATCGGGGGGCATAGGGTAGGACCAAAGGCAGCAAGGAAGAACGGTGACGCAGAACAATTGTTGGCTGTAGCCTGATGCGGTGGGGTTTGGCATGTGACCGAATGTGTCTAAAGAAAGCCCTGTCTTGGAGGCAGCTGCTTCGGGTGGCATTGGAAAGAATGAACCTCGCTTTTGTGCCTACAAAGTAGGGCTTGATCTTGCCCACATTCAAAGGCTAGGCTGTAGGAGGAGGGTTGGAGATCGGGCAGTATGGGCTCTGATGAGCCACGTGCAAAGCCCAGAAGCTATGGGGAAAGGCGCGTTAGTGACGCGGCTGTGGCTACAGGAACGGACGGGTGTTTGGCAGAATGGATTGTTCTCACCTGGCTCAGCCCTTTCTCGGGGTTGCCTTTGGGGTTTGGGTTGGAGCAAACCTCAAACTTGGTGGCAGCTGCCAGGTTTTTTCCAATGATGCCGTCCAGCCCTCCCTGACGATCTCCACCCAGAGCCGTCACAGCTTTGTGAACATGGGGGAGTCTTTCGCCGGACCCCGCTCCAGAGCCACTGCTGCACTCTGGCCTCTTCAGCTTTGCTCTGAAGCCGCCTTTCTAACAGGGCTTGAAATAGCAGAGCAGGGCCCTGCCGGTCTGCCCCAGATCCAAGGTGAGAGGCTGCTGGTGGGGGTCTGCGGGCCACGCTCCGCACAGTCCGCAAAGCTCACTCTCCAGTTTCCAGGGACTTCGCCGGGATGAAAGCAAGCAAAACTGACTCCAGCTTCCTAGCTCTTTTTAACACTAGCTTTATATTTTATTCAGCAGGCTAAGTGTTTTGCCAGCGGCGTGGCTCATGCTACAACGTGCAGCTGGGAGCTCTCTACCTCACCGGCTCTAAAACCCACCGTTACCCCAGGGCACCGCTCGTCAGATTCTGCTGTTTGTTTGATTTTAATCACAGCGAGGCTCTCGTGTCTTTAATGAACCCAAAGCTTTTGTTGCTGCAGCCAGAGAAGGGAACGCATGGGAGGACCTGCACATGGGCTCTTGTTCTTGGGGGGCAGGCTGCCTGGGGACAGGACGGACGGGCAGCAGAGTTGTGTCAGGGTGAGGCCATCCATCTAGCAGGGGCTCTTCCGCACGCTTTCTTCAAGGCTGTGGGGACTCATCAGGGACTCTGGAAGATGAGTTTTTTTGCAATGGTTCTTGCAATGGGAGATGGGGATTTCCAGCCAAACAAAAATGGCCACGGGAAATGTCTGCTCTCCTTGAAAATATTTGATTTGGCATCGAAAATCGGCTGCGACTCGGCCTGCAGCCAGTGGGTGCTGCACTCTGGGAGAGCAAAAGGGGGAGCCAGGAAGGAATAAAGAAGCCAGAACCCGGCTCTCCTCCGCTGCTGAGATTTCTGCTGCCAGGCGAGGGGTCACAGAGGAATCTGAAGCAGGACAGATCCTCTGTGCTGCCCCTCACAGCCCCCAAATCCCCATTGCCAGGGAGGGCTGGTCTCCAGCGCTCTGCCCAGTGCAGTGCCAAACGTCCCAAGCTGCCAGCCTTTCCCTTGGGAGACAGGGTGCCTAGATGCCACGGTGATGGGAGCGTCATCCTCAGCCAAGACAGAGGAGAGAGACTAGAGAGGTGATCCATCCTGCCTTCGGTTTAACGCCGTCACCCCCAGCAGCTCCTCTCTTTGACCCACGCTCCCTTCTCCAGCCCGCCGGCCCATCCCTCGTGGAGCGTCTGCTCCGTGCTGTGGAGGCTGGCCTGGGACCAAGGGCAGATGCTCCCAGGCCACATCCACCCCGGCATAAACAATTACAATGCCACCTGCTTCCACCTGACCTGAGACTGTCCCCGGAGGCTCATGCCAGCTGGCTCGAGGCCCAAGCAGTCAATGAATCAGATCTGCGCCCCCACCCCTGTCTCACTACACCTCGCAGGCAGCTTGTCGCTGGGACGTGACTGTCCAGCATCGCAGGACTCAACCCAAACACCCAAGAGATTCGACGTGACGCCGCTCGCTGGGACTCTGCTCTTTGCAATTACAGATTCGAACAGCCCAGCGCATTTCCCGGCTCTCCCCCAGGGAGCCTCCGTGGGTTAATGAGACATGTCAGCATGGCCAATCACCTCCCCGGGCGAGTGCGAGGAGCCTGCCCTGTCCATTGATCTTGTGTCAGTGCTGGTCTCTGGGGAGGAGACGCAGAGATGTTAAAATCTGGGCTGGTTAGCAGAGGCTGCTAGGCAAACCACTAGCAGCCTTTCAAATAGCAAAATGGGGGCCGGAGCTGCTGCAAGCAGGAGGGAGCCAAGCATAATGGGGTTTGAAATCAGTGGTCTTGAACAGGAACTTAAACCAGGGCAGCCTAAAGGCTTTGTGGATGAGGCCAGGGAAGCCACGTTGGATACAGGGGGCAGCATGGAAGAGGCCCGGCGGTCACAGGAACCAACTGATGGGTGTGTGAGATCAGGGGTGGGGAAGTGGAGGGGAAAGAAGAGGAAGGATTGGGAAATAGCCTGTGTGCGTGGGGCAGTCAGGGGCGAGCCGGGGCCCGGGTGGCAAGGATGGAGAAGAGGGGACAGGGAGGAGGTTTGGAGGGACGGTCATGAGTTCAGATTTGACTGTCACCAGACAAGATGCCCAAGAGGAGCTGTCGGGAGGATGGGCCAAGGGGCAAGATTGGATGGAAGGAGACAGGTAGAGAGCGATTTGCGAGACATTGCCATTGAAATGACGGGCCACCTCAACCCTGACCCACAACCCCAGAGAGGGGGCAAAATGAGAAGAGCAAATGGCCTAGGAGAGAGCCCGAGGGAACCCCCGAGAGGAGGGGAGTGGAGGGGCCCCTGGGTGGCAGCATATTACCCCATAGCACAGATGGGAAGAGAAGCACAGCCAGATTAAGTAACTTGCCCAAGGTCAGCCAGGAAACCTGTGGCAGAGCAGGGATTTGAGCCCACGTCTCCCAAGTCCCTGGCTAAAGCCCTCGCCACTGGACCCTCCCACCACCCAAGCTGGGCCACGCACTCTGGCTGTGGAAGGTGACCACGAGCCATGTCCAATAACCAAAATGACAGTCAACTTTCCAAACACACGAGACTGATCCCGACCCCCTCTAGCTAACCCTGGGCAACCGGTGAGGCCAGATCAGCTGGCACGGAGGATGAGCTCTGGTTAATCTGGGAGCCAGACATGGTCCGTCACTTCCAAAAGTGGACTGGCTTCGCAGCAGGAAGCGCCTCATCTCGCACTCGTTGCAGTTCAGAGAGAGGCCCCTGAAATCAGTAGCTGCTTTGGACATGCACCCATTCGCAAGTCACAGAGCCAGGGGAGATCAGATGAGCAACATCGTTGCCAAGCAGCCAGGAGCTCATATTCCACTGTTTCTCCTGTTCTTCTAGCTCTAGGCTGTAATTAATCCGAGTGGCGGGGACTCCCAGAGCCAGGCTTTGGCCCTCACGCCGCTCTTTTAGATCCAGATGGATGTTAATGAAAGGCTGGAGTTCCCTTGTTTCAGGCAAAGCGCTACAAGGAGCTCTAACTATCTCTATGCCACGCCAAGGGCCTTCACCAATGCAAGTTTGAGGCCAAGGAGCAAGCGACAGATGAGCCAGGACATGCAGCAACCAGCCAAGTCCACCAGCACCAGGTCCATTAGCTGGGACCTTCAGTGACCACCAACTCCTTCCACACCAGGCCCATCAACGGGACAATCACCAACCACAAACACTGCCAGTGGCAGGCCCATGAGCTGGGACACACACCAACCACCAGCTCTCCTGGCGCTGTGCCCGTGAGCCTGGCAATGACGGATTTGTGGTCACAGAACAAGAGGCAGAGTCAGGACCCTGGGGATCCATTCCCAGCTCTGCCACTGGCTCTGTGAGCGAGTTTGGGCAGGTCCCGCCAGCTCTCTGTGCCTCAGTTTCTCAGGCAAGGGGAATTTCAGCAGAGATACCACCCAACTTCTTGGGCATGTCTACATTTTTCTCACACACAAGATGCTTGCTTCACATGTGAAACTTTGTGGATTTCTTTCCCCATTAAGAACTGCGTCCACCTTGACCATCGCATCTATAGATTCAAACTCATATTGCATAAATCAGCACTGGTAAGTTCATCAGAAACGAAAGACCCATTAATTGAACTCGAACGACCAAGCAGCCGATAAATAGAGGCAACTGTGTGTTAAGCCTCTGTAAATAGGGTTTGTTAATGAGCTGCTTTGAAATAAACACACAATGGAAACTGCATCTTCTGCTTTCCCATGGGACTAAACAGAACAAGGCGTGGGAGTTATTAGAGCACCAGAGCAAAAGAGAAAAACCCACAACGTAGCTTCAAGGTTTGACAGCTAATGGCAGGATTCCAGGAGAATCTCGCTCCTTGCTAAGGGCCGCATAAGGCTTTTCAGTTTGGCAACTGATGGTTCCTTTAGCATGTGTTATGGCCGGCTGGATTCAGATCTCGCTTACCCCAATATAAATCTGGAATAACCCCATTAAGGGGAGTAAGAGCTCCTGAGCATTTACACGGCTGCAGCCGCTGCTGAAACTGTTAGTGGCGGTCAACCACAGGCGGGGATCGGCGCAAGTGCTAGTTTTTTTGAAGACCAACAGCACTTTTGGGCTTTGCACGAGCTGGGAATTTCCCTGTTCTTCATGTCTGTCCACTCCCAAACCCACGTGGCCATAACCACAAGGGCAATTTAAAGGAAAGAAGTTAATGGAAATGTTTTCAACCCAACAAGAGGGGTTTGAATTTGGGATAAGGTTCAAATGTGCTCCTGTTCTTTCAGAAAAAAAGCTCACCCATCCCTCGTAATTATTTGTTGAGCCTAAAGCACCTCAGTCTATCTGGGCACTGCAGAATTAAGGCCAATCTGCAGCTTGTTGGCAATTTTAAAAAGCCGCAAGAAAAGGTTTTCTTTCGATTTTGATCATTTGTAAACAGGTTTGAATTTTTTAAGGCTAATTTGAAAGGCAATATTGGAACACAAAGTGGTTTGAAACCAGACAATCAAAACATTTCATTCTGAAAATGTTTAAGCAAAACGTTTTGATTTTTTTTCCTTTTTCTTTTTTTTTTTTTTGACAAAACAAACAATTCAGAGAAATTGACACAAATCCATTAAACGTTTTAGTGTCATCAACTCTGCATTTTTGGAGGGGGTGGGGAAAATTGGTAAAACATTTTACCCAGATCTACTCGCAATCTTTTACGGATTTAAAGTCCTCACCCTCTGCAAGGCAGGGCAGCCCTGGAATCCCACCTGCATATATGAGGACTACCCTTTCCATGTTATATGTTAGTGCCCTAACCCCTGGCCTATCCCTCCTCTCGGCAGTCACATCCCAGCCCAAGCCACCTAAAGCAGCCATTGTGCACTTCTCTACGTGGCAAGGGCGATCTAATATATGCAACATAACACAACCTGCCGTGCCAGAACATAAATCATAGACGAATCCTAGAAGATGAGGGTTGGAAGGGACCCCAGGAGGTATCTAGACCAACCCCCTGCTTAAAGCAGGACCAACCCCAACTAAATCATCCCAGCCAGGGCTTTGTCAAACCACACCTTAAAAACCTCTGAGGATGGAGATTCCACCACCTCCCTAGGTAACCCATCCCAGTGCTTCACCAAGCTATACCCACTGCCACTTGAGACCGTTGCTCCTTGTTTTGTCATCTGCCACTACTGAGAACAGCCTAGCTCCATCCTCCCTGGAACCCCCTTTCAGGTAGTTAAAGGCTGCTATCAAATCCCCCCTCATTCTTCTCTTCTGCAGACTAAACAGGCCTAGTTCCCTCAGCCTCTCCTCATCAGTCTTGTGCTCCAGCCCCCTCATCATTTTTGTTGCCCTCTGCTGGACTCTCTCCAACTTGTCCACATCCTTTCTGGACACAGTGCTCTAGATGCGGCCTTACCGGTGCTGATCAGAGGGGAATAATCACTTCCCGTGATCCACTGGCAATGCTCTTACTAATGCAGCCCAATATGTCATTAGCCTTCTTGGCAACCAGGGCACACTGCTGACTCATATCCAGCTTCTTATCCACTGTAACCCCCAGATCCTTTTCTGCAGAACTGCTGCCTAGCTCGTCGGTCCCCAGTCTGTAGCTGTGCATGGGATTCTTCCATCCTAAGTGCAGGACTCTGCATTTGCCCTTGTTGAACCTCATCAGATTTTTTTTTTGGCCCAATCCTCCAATCTGTCTAGGTCGCTCTCTATCCTATCCCTGCCCTCCAGGCTAGCTACCACTCCCCGCAGCTTAGCGTCATCTGCAAACTTGCTGAAGGTGCAAGCACACTTGCTGCGGTTGCAATCAGATAGACTTTTGTGTCGGAATGAGCCACAGTGGTTCCCCTAACGGTAGTGCTATATGCATGTGGCAATTTCTATCCGTTTGTCTATATGCGAAGGGTTGTGTGAAAGAGAGGGGCTTTAGATCAAAGGAAAGCAAATCGGCACGTAAACAGCATTATAACAATGTACAAAGTCCAGGAAAGTCAATTAAATAAAGCCACAATCCTCAAAGGTAAAGAGCCCAGACTGAGTAAAAGTCTGTATTTTCCAAAACTCTGGTCAAATAGAATTGGTCAGAATAGAACCACTCCAGACAGTGAAGGGCAGAGGGGAATATATATATAAAAGACCAAGCCACTCCTCTATTCCATTATAAAGTACATTCTCCTGGGTACTCTGGGACTCTGATTATCAGAAAAAAGCTTAATTGGACTCTTAACTATTAATTTTCTAATTTTCTGATGGCTCCAAGTTTAATAAAGATAAGGTTAAAAAATCCGCAATGTCGTCTTGTTGCTCTGAATAGGGCAGTCTGGTTACAATCAGGCACTCGAGAACAGCAAGAAGCAATTGCCTAGAAGTAGTTGCCTTTTTAATCGGAGATGTAGTGGAAACCTTAGGGCTGCTTTGGGGGAAGTTACATGACATACTCACTCCATGCCTCAGTTTCCCCATCAATAAACGAAGGCTGTATGTGTTTCCTGCAGCCTAGGCAGGCTGTGAGCGTTAATTCGTTAATGGCTGTGGACATTCAGATCCTACTTTTAGCTCAGGCACAAGAGGTTCATCCATTAA
This sequence comes from Mesoclemmys tuberculata, assembly GCA_007922155.1. Lineage (NCBI taxonomy): Eukaryota > Metazoa > Chordata > Testudines > Chelidae > Mesoclemmys > Mesoclemmys tuberculata. Next base: position 4,086,193 of record ML675642.1, read on the forward strand.
GAGCCAGTTTCAAACCCAACTGCTGACGACCAGTGTGACAAGTGGTGGCCCATACGGGAGCTTAACTGGGAAACCTCTGAAGCTTGGGACACAATTCCCCAGCCAGGGAATTTTTAAGTCATCCCTTCTTGGTGTGGTGCTCTGTCCCCCTCTAGACACAGTCTCAGAGTCTCTGCTCTCTCACACTGGTGTGAATACACAGTAACTCCCTGGGTTTTGATAGAACGGCTTTGAATTTACCCTGGCATAAACTGGATCCAAATTTAGCATCTCTCGCTTTCAACAACCCCAGCGCTTTTAACAATTCTAGAAGGCGCTTGAAATCCAGCCAAGCAAGAATTGGTTTTTGTTGCACTGCCTGATGGTTCTGAAAATCATGGGCTATATATTGGCAGGGTATTTTGCATGGAGTTCTTTGCTAAGTGTGTAGGGCTAGCCAGCTGCCTTGCATTGCAAGAGCAACATAAAGCAACTGGAGAGAAGCAGTGACTCTGATAGGGCTGATGTACAGAAAGCGCACGGCTAAGGGAGGCTGAGCCAGTCTTATGTGTGCAGCTGTTGCGGCTGCATGAAGAAAAGTGTCATTTGATTGCATGTGGGCTGATGGATGGGATCTCTGGGGAAATGAATTGCATGTCAGTGCTGAGAAAAGTATTAAAATCCACCCCTGAGAGGGAAGAGAACTGATATGCAAAGACTAAGGCAATAAAGGTGTCAGAGGGTGACAGCATTACAGATAGTGTACATAAAAAAGAATGAAAGAAATATTCCAAGGCCCTCTACGTGTGCTGTATCTAAGGTTACAGAAACAGGTTTTGACCTTTAAAAAAAATCAGTGAGAGAGGAGGCTCTCTGACAGCTGCCCCCTCTACCAACCGTTGTGAATGGAAAATGGGAGAAGACCTAGATGGGCTGATCATGAAATATTTTCAAGTCAAGTTGCAAAGGAGCTTTCTTAAGTGCATCTACCCAGATGGAGTCCTGGACTCTCCTCCCAGAACCTGCTTTCAGCAGGCACTATTTCTTGTTGATGATAAGGCAAATAAGATAAGCAATGGGCTGGAAAATATTATAACGCCATCATATAGATCAGTGGTGGTACACCCTCCCCTGGGCACCATGTGTAGTAGTGGGCACCCCATTGCATGAAGGATATTGCAGAATCAGCGGGGTTCAGAGAGAGGTGATAAAAATGAATAGGGGCCTGGAAAAAAACTCTTATATGAAAAGACACTGGAAGGACCTCGTGCTGGCTGGGAAAGGGAATTCCCTTTGTGCAAAAAATTCAGAGATTTTGAAAAAACATTTTGTCTCGAATCAAGACGAAAAGTAAAAGATTCGCAATTGTTTGCGGGACTGAAAATTCCTAAATACTTTGTTTTGGAAATGTCAAAATGTTCCTGCTGCCCGTCTGCCCAGCTGGCTGGCACGAAATGGCTTCCCAGTGGTTTCCATTGAAAGTTTCAACGGAATTGATGCACTCCCACAGAATGTTCAATTGTGACCAGCTCTATTGCTTATGTTAGAGGGGAAACAACAAAACTATAGAAAATAACTAATGGTCTCGAGAAGGTTGGTCAGGATCTTCTGTTTCTCCCATCTCATAACATGAGGACAAGGGGACAGGCAATGGAATGGGAGGGTGGGAAATTCAAAACTGAGAAAAAGAAATACTTTTTCACACCATGCACAGTTAACCTGTGGAACACTCTGCCACAGGATAGCATTTGGCATAGCAGGATTCAGCAAAGGACTGAACATGTCTTTGGATAACAAGGATACCCTGAGTTGCAGTGGTAATCATGTAAAAAAGTAAACAAGATTTTGGAAAGGCTTCAGGCCATGAGCTGAACTCTAATTAACAGTGATCAGGAGGGAAATTTCTCTGGGGATGGGTTATCCCAGAATTGCCTCCTGAGGAGTTTCTTGCACCTTCCTCTGAAGCAGCTGGTTCCAGCTGCCGTCCGTGACATGCTACTGGAGTAGAGGGACCTGGGGCTGGATCCAGTCTGGCAATTCCTCTGTTCCTAACCCAGGGCCCACTGGTCCTAAGGTGGGCCAAAGAGTCGCTCTCAGGGCTGAGGTGAGCCAGGAGGGGATGACACTCTAATGCATCTTTGGTGGCAACCGCTCTAGTTTATCCGCTGTGACATCTGAGGAGTTTTCCTGAATGGCTTTGGTTAATCCTCCACAAGCAGACCACAGAGCTTTTCCCAGGCCAGAATCAAGACGAAGATGGACGCTGGCACAGCAAGGCTGGCTAGCCATAGGAAAGTCATAGGGCCGTAACCATAGTTCTGGCAAGTGACTGAAACAAAGCAAAGGCTGGGGAAACTGACACATCAGATTCCACGGACATGGGGATGCAGCCGGTTGTAGGACTCGGCATCATCTGGAAGAAAATTCCAGTCTGTGCTGGATGGACCCTAGAAGGGGCCAGTTGCTGATCCGTGTACTGGAGCACCTTCTGTCCACGGGGGTCCGGCCTCTCCATCTACAACCTGATTCAAACAAGCCAGAGACGGCCCCCCAAATAATTCCTACGTCACACAGGAGGTCAGACGAGATGATCACAGTGGTCCCTTCTGCTCTTAGACTCCATGAATCTCTAAGGCTCCCAGCCCATCTCAGAGAAAGAGGCTCTATGATCTCTATGTCACGCAGGGGGGCACTGAGACACAGAGAGGAGACGCGACAAAGGGCAGGTTGCACAGTGAGTCGGTGGGACAGGGAGAAATCCCAAGACAAGACAGGGAGAATCCCCCCATCACTTTGCTGGTCCCCCCCACTCCCAGAACATCCTCCACGCTGGCTCCTCCAGCACAGCCCAGTCATCCATCAGCCCGACCCAGAACGCTGATACTAGCCCGGCCAATCCCCCCCGGCTAGTAGTGAAGGGAGCTTTTCTTGAGCTCAGGTGCTTGGGGGGTTTGTTCTGCAGCTGCTGTTCTAGCCCCGGCTCCTGTGTGCACGAGTGATTTCATCATTGCACATGTCTCCAGCAGAAGGTTTTCTGACCCTTGAAAAATAGCCCATTGGGATCCCTTTTCTTCTGGTCAGATGCGACGCCGAAGGCGCCCTCCGGAGTTTGACACAGCGGGGAGCAAATGGCACCGGATTCAGCCAGGGGCCTTTGCTGCAATGCAGCCCCTGGGGGCGGCCGCCTGAGACAGGCCAGGAGCGAACAGACCAACTCTGAAGCCAGACACGTCCCTGCTTGTTCAGTCCTCCCTGTGCCTGGACCCATCAGAGCAGAGGATTTACCGAACCGGGGGAAAGGAGTCAGTGGTTGCGCACCGACATGCCCTGGCAGCCCGTCAGACCCCAGCGTGGAGAACAGAACCCCACGCAGTGTCCTCTGCACCCAAAGGCCTGATCACGTCCCCGGCCGTTCCCGCATGCATCGCGCTCCTTTGGCTCCTGCTGAGAGGCGAGCGCCCCGCCAGGGGCGGGTGGCACACTGGCTAGCTGCCTTTAAAGTGAATTGGCCGCTGGAAACAAGGAGGAGGCAACATCAAGTGATCAGCCCGGTTTCCATGGACCGCAGTTTGGATATCTCTGGCCTGGCGGGATGCACAGGAGGATGCGGAGCTCTCATCCCTGAGTCACAGTGTTGAGCCGCACGTCCACGTGTTCTCTCTGTGCTCGTTCAAATGCAACTGACGTGAAGCCAGGGGTGAATCTGGCCTGCCCCGGAGAAGCCTGGTCTCCAGGCTTTCCCTCGCCTTCTAGTCAGCAGAGAAAGCGTTAAAGCGCCTCCACGGCCAGGGGAAATGAGACACTGGCCTTGGAGATGTAACAAAGCTTTCCAGTGGCGTGCAGAGAAGCTGCCATCCAGGGACACTCTCTCCTGACAATTCAATTCACATGAAGTGCCAGGCACGTGACCCTGCCGCCTCCACCAGAGATAATTAGCGTCCATTTAGTGTAGCGTCTGCTGCTTTCCTCCCCTCACCCGGTGCCGCAACCCAGGACAGCGAGGGGCTAATTCTGCAATTTCCATAGGTAGCGATTTGCTTGGCAGCTGACGGGGAGGATAGAGTCAAGGCAGCGGTGTTGAAACCACAGGGCATTAGAGCCGCAGTTAAGGAAACAAATCTGACAGCATAACCCTGAGATACCTTCCATGTTTTAATTAAACCTATATATAGAAATCTGCAGGCAGGCAAGCTGCAATAAAAAGTTTCTCATTTGCGGAGTATTTTTCCATCCAATTTTCCCCCTCCCCTAATGTGGGGGGGGAGGAGGAAAAATCCCTTGCACTTATTTTGCTAGAGAGAGAGAAATGCCAAGGAGATAGAGATCAGCCGCATTGAAATTCTCCAGGACCTGTCTGAAAGGCACAACCCTGCTGACGCTCTCTGATAAGACAGAGCTGCGCCCTTTCGCCTCGATAAAGCGAGGCTCACACAAGCTGCGCACAATGAGCCGAGGCATCCATTTAAGCAGCCTGTCTTTACTTTTTGTTTGAACTGGGAGGTAATGCCGGGTTTTCAACAATGCTCCCTGAGTCTGGAGAAATCACAAAGGGTGTCCAGAGGAATTACTGTTGGCGTTGGGGGAAGGAGGGGTGGTAAGAGGGGACAGTGTGATCTTTACTGCTTTTCAGCACTGGAAGGGCTGCAGGGGACAGATGACGACTGAGCGCCACATGGCCTGATCTCTAGCTCTGCCCTTAAGGCAGCAATGGAAATACACAGCTCTTATGGAGTGCCTTCCATCAGTCAATCACCAACCGTTTCACCATTATCCCCATTTTACAGATGGGCAAACCGAGGCCCAGAGCAGGAAGTGACTTGCCGCAGGTCACCCAGCCGATGACAGAGGAAGGCAAAAGATGTCCATCTCTTGTTGTGTGAGGCTGGAGCCCGAGGGTACGTGAGATCTATGACGCTTTATAGTGGTATAGCTCATTTCTCTGTGCTGCACTGGGATGCGGTATCCTGGTATAAACACATGGATACCTGTATAATGGTATCTACACAGGGAGAACTGCCACTTCAACTGCGCTGCAACAGTTCAAATGGCAAAACTTTTAAAATTCAGACAAGCCCTTGATCTTTGTTGCTGTAGTCCTCGATCTAAAATGAAAGCTACAGTGTCAGCAAACCCGCTGGGCTCAAAAATCACTCCCCAGGCCTCAAAACATCATGAGGCTGGCTTAAAATCAAGAGGGTTTTATTTTTAAATAAATACATTTTGGGTTGGATTTCTTTGCATTTTTTTTTTCTTTTATTGAGCCTTTATATGGCCTTTCGTTAATGTTTTCAAGCCTCTCTCAGCAACTGTGGGCACTGGAAACTTCATTTTCCTTTTTAAACAAAAGCTGAGATTCTCCCGCAAAATCTGCTGATTCCAGGAGCTGGGGCTTTAAGAAAAACATCGAATATTGCAAGACTCGTGAGAGTTGGCAACACGGAAGCTATTTCAGTGTGGAAGTCCTTGGCTCGCCTTCTGCATGTGGGAAGAGAGCTTAGAGGGATCCTCGTTTCTGGAATTCAAAAAGAACAACAGGGCAGGTAGAGCTGGTGGAAACATTTTCAATGCAATGAAATTTCATTGAAGCCAAAATGTCTCATGGAGCTGGGTCAGTTTTGGCACAGTTTTGCTCAGAAAGGTTAAGCTAGAGAGACCCTGACACTCTGCACGAGGCTGGAGACACATGCCTTGGTCAGGAATCGAAAAGCTCAGGTTTGGAGCTGTCAACAGGCATGTCAATCCAATTCCATTGTCATGAAAATGGGTGAAAGGCTTGTCTTCTTTCCAGTATGGAAGGAAAACAGTTTTTCAAGCCTTGAAAGTTCCAGCGGAAAGGGATTGTCGGCCTCTGGTCAGCTCCAGGGCACAGAACAAGTTCACGGGGACTCTGCACAAACCAACGAGGGACTTTGAGCCTGAGAACATTAAATGTGAGTCAGGCTCTGATTTTGGTACAGCAATCACGGTACACATGAAATTAAATAGTCTGTGGCCCACCCGCACCGGTGGCTCCTTTCCCTTCCGCCTGTTGCATCCTGGCCCATGTGGTCACAGATCCACTCCGGTTTGGCACATCTGCCCTTCTGTAGATGGAGGTGCAAAGGTGGATGCGCCAAATCTGAGCGAAGGGGAAAGGAGGACTTGCAACATACGTCTAGGTGGAGACCTGAGCTGCGGGGTACGGCCAGAACAGAGGTGGGAGACACTTGTGTTTAGGCACACTGGGGAAGTGTGTGGTCTCCTGACCTAGTGAGCTTGCCAGCAGAGCCTTCAGGAGTTAAGAAGCATTGCTAATGTCTCTATTCATTTAATCTTTTTCCTGATTGCACGTTTCTCTTTAATCAAATCCGTGCATGCAGCTGCGAGTGAGTGACTTTTCATCTGTGTCTCAGCGTGAGTTTGAATTATTTGCGAGTTTAAATGCGGCAGCCCTGGCCCATGTGCTCAACCCCTAGACTCACTGGAGACACTGCCACGTAGCTTTCTTCTTTAGTCCACCAGGAGGAGGAGCCAGGCGTCTGAAAGGAGCCCAGCTGAAAAAACCTTGGAACGGTCCGAAGACTGTGAGCTACCCCGCTCCTGTTTGCACCCCATAGATTCATAGAAGATGAGGGCTGGAAGGGACCTCAGGAGGTCATTTGGTCCCACCCCCTGCTCGAAGCAGGACCAACCCCGACTACTCCCAATCATATAGGGACTAAGCCAATGCCGAAAGGGGAGTTACATATACCCCAGGGATTTCGCCAACAATTTATTCCTGGATGGTCATCTGATGTAACCAGATGATATAAAATAATGTAAGTCTAGCTAATATGTAGTCTTGCCTTGAGTGCCGGGGACTGCACTAGAAGGCCTTTCAAGGTCCTGTCCAATCCTACAAGTCGATGATTCTAGGAGACAAAAGTAAGGTCCTTTTTCGCTCTCACGATCAAGCCAGGCAAGAGCGCTGGAAAGAAACGGTTTCCAAACTGAACTTCACGCACTCCAGTCACAGAGCCTGGCAAACTATTAAAAGAGACTGAGCACAGATTCTAGCCTGGACAAGAGGGAATAACCAGTCACAGTGAACTCCATTGCATCCCCGCTGGCAGCCACTGGCAATTAAATCGATGGTTGCCGAGAGATGTCAGGTACCCAGTGTGGACACAAACCTGACGGCTCCTTTTAGTGATCAAGAGCTTCACTTGGTTGTACATTAACTGCAGCCTAACTAGGCTCCGGATCTAGGTAACATCCACAACTTGCTTGGCTCACACTTTGGGCCAGTCTCCAAAATGTGACTTTCCACCCTGGGCTGAGAAAGATACTAACATAACATCATGTCAAATGGCTAGTCTATCTCCAGGCTGCTATGGAGGCTGGGAACGGCAGCCATGAGTGTTACATTGGAGCCCACTTTCTTTGGACCCTTATTGCAACCTGTGAATTCTACACAGAAGACTTGAGCATGAATTATGAGAAGAGCCCAGTAAAGTGGAGTTTCATCTTCCAATTCGTCCTGCTCCTGGGTAAGCTTGGAAGAATCTGAGCTTCTCCAAAGCCTTTCCAAGAACCGGAGAAAACTATTAATCCCGCACTCCAATTTTCCACCCCATAAAATGCATGAGATTTGCCAGTCATGTACGGAAGGATCCTCTTTTCTAGATTCCACATTTCCCTGCAGCTCACACGATTCTGCCATTGCCTTTCGGTGGTTGCTATCACTTATTCCTATCACCCCAGAAATGCCGAGCCAAGACAAAGGCTACAGAACACTTCCTAGATTTAAAACAGTCAAAATAAAAATGTGACATTTGGAAATGAAGGAAACAAAATCTTTTGATTGACTCAAACCATTTTTCTTTTTGGATTATTGGTCCTTGAAAATTTGCGAGATTGACTTTTTCTCCCATTCTGAGATGGAAAAGTTTTTTTCTGAGTCTCGGACACATTCATGGGATGGGGAAAACAATTCACACCCAGCTCTAGGTCAAACAAGGAAGAGTGCCAAGAAAAAATGGTGAGACCCAGCTGAGAAAAGAATGGCTTGCTGCTTCAAGCAGAGACATCCCCTTGTCTTCCGGTGTGAATCTTCCCCTTTTTTTAAGTCACAAAAGAGTTGCTTCCCTTTTTGGTTTTGAAGCATTTTCTGCCCCTCTCCCATGGCTGCTTCTGGAATCCAGGATGAGACAGGTCTGTTCAGATGAATTAAGAATCAATAGACACTTCTTTTGAACTGAACTGACGTCTCGCAAAGGAGCGTTCTCAGCTCCCCTGAGTCATAGATTGACAGAGGCAAGACCCTAGCAGGAGATACACACGATTTATAAAGCCACCTTTCGACAGTTCCACTTCATCCTGAAATTTATTCTGCCTCCTCCAGCAGCTGAGTGTAACAAGTTGTGCCTTCTGCCACCGTTCAGGGCAACAGCGCCCGTCGTTCCCTTCTATGGTCCAGCAACGGCTTGGATGGAGAAACACGTCATTCTCCCGTCTGACGGGGTATTCCAGGCTGAACAGTTTCCTGACTATCCCGTGTTATTCCCCAGCAAGGCAGACTACCTAAATGGCCTACATCTGCACTTGCCTTTCTCTAATAACAGAGAAATTGCCAACAGTTATGAATTAACAACACAGCTCGTTCAAAGCAAGCACATTATTTTTAAGGTATTAGGCACACAGAGAAGACAGATTAAAAACAATGAAAGATGCTACGTGCATGCTAATAAGCTTAATAGAGATCACACCCCAGCTCCAACAGGGATCTGGCAGGGGAGCTGCCCATCAAACTTCACTTGGAAGTTTTCCTTGGTTTCCAGCCCATCACCCCCTGTGTTCAGAGCCCAAACTTGTTCTCTCTCTATTTTAGCCTCTGATCCTACCTCATTTTCACTGACCTTCGTCAAGTTCGATGTCCAATTGCTACTACATACAATCACACAATGACACATACACTTTTGCATTTTTAATACAAAGAACTCCTAAACTACTTATGCTTAATTCAGTGAGGTTTAATTTAATTCAGTAAGGTTTGACCAGATGATTGCAGGACATTGTTATGAAGATCACACCTTCCTTACTGTGTGTTTGTGGAAATATGGTACATTGAACTAGGCTCTGGTGAAAACAACAATGAAACGGAATTGATTAAATTCTGGGCCTGACGCTTGGCTCCCCCAGAAATTCCCATGGGTAGGTTAACTCATACGGCACCAACCCAGGAAAGAACTGGCCTAGTTTTTAAGCTTGTCACTTTGTCCCATTGAGTTAAGTGCTTTGCAGAACAGGATCTATGGGGGCTTTCTTGCCCCTTCCTCCATATCATTTGGTACTGCCCAATCTAAGAGACCGGATACCAGGCTTGATGGACCTATAGAGATTTCTGATGCTATGTAGCCTGTGTGACAAAGCTCTTCCTCTACGCCAATGGTCCAGAGCTTCCTTCTAGCGGTAAGTCAGGGAAAGACTTCACCCCTTAGTGTTCTTCCACTGTCTTCTCCTTTAAGATGGCCACACTGTGACTTCAGGAAAGCTGCTAGCTTCCCTGGGTTACTTCCCCATGCCCCTTGATTTAATGTCCACACCATGCTCAGACATGGAAGGTTCTTGACTCCGGACAACCCCACTGGGCATGGTCGTGCCCAAACCAAATGTCCATCAATCTTCCCCTTCTGGCAGGGTCTTTTCCCTCGAGCCTCCAGGCCTGGGAAAGGTCCATTGCCCTCTTCGGGCAGAGTTTTTCCCTACCCCGTGGAAGTGGAAGGGGTTCACATAAGTTAGGTCAGCCATCAGGGAATGAGAGCAGTGCCCATTTCATCGCGAAGCTCAGGTGTAACAGTGAACATGATGCAGTGTTTCCCTGGAACAGCCTGCCCTGTAATTAGGAGATGATGCTGCTGAGAACGGGGATAAATGCATTCTGCTGAGTCGGCAGGTAGCTCACTGCCCCATCCAGATGTCAAGGAAGTGGGAGTGGGTCTGGAGCACAGAGGACCTAGGGTGTGGGCTGAGCAGTATTGATGGAGGAGCCCTAAGCGCAGCCCAGCTGGGAAGAAAGTCTGAGCTGAACTTTATTTTACAATGATTTTCTGGAGTGTGTGTACAGTGTTTGTACAGCATGTTGAGAAAGGCACCTGCTCATGGTTTGTTCTTAGTAATCCTCACCCCTTCATTCAAGCCTACTTGCCCCATAGCCACAGGAAGACAGCTAACCGGGACATGAGTAGTACAAACACGATGCATCCACTTTATTGATGTGTTGGTCAAAATCTATTCCAAAGAGTTTTGTCCAACTATGCAGGCCATGGGCTACGACTGGCCCTTCACAGCCATGACTATCTACCAGCCTTGTTCCTCTCCAGTGCTCTGCTTCCCTTGTATCATGTCGTGTGTGAAATCAGGCCCCAGTCCTGTTAGGGATTGCTCATATGGGTGAAATTAAGCGTGTGTGTGAGGGACAGAGGATCAGGGACTGTCCGGTAAACTCTTTGGATCATCCAAAGTCCCAAGTATAAGGCAACAAGCGCTTTTTAAAATGTCATATAAGTTTGCCAGTGATCCATGAGCTGAAATTTATTCATAACTATATTTAAGTTATTTCAGGCAACTAACAAATACACACAAAAATCACTCTCTGTTTACAGCCTGCAAAGTACAGAAGTACAGGGTAGATACACCTGATAAATTACTTGCAATAAATAATTCAAGCAGTGCACGTTCCTATCTAAAACTCCACATGCATATTCCCACAAACTCCATTATTGCGTGCCGGTCGCTAGCTCATCTGTTAATGTTCATTCATTTATTTATTTTCTTTACTGGGGAAAACAATTAATGTTTAATCAGCTGGTTATTAGCTTTCGGCACAGACTCCTCACACTGAAAACTCCGTCCGAGGCCGTATCAATGAGAAATTATTACGTGCGCAATAATGAGAGAATTAGACACACGCTGACTTAGTCAGGCTTGAAGCAAACGATCCTTTACTCCAGAACTGAAGCAGGTCAGGACAATAAAATTAATTAATTAATTAAAAGGCAGCTGAGAGAGATTTCGCTCATGAGAAGGCTGTTTGCAAGGCCCTTTTCGCTGTCTGTCAAAGCGATAGCTTCAGGAATCAATAGGCATGAGGAGAAAACAACACGTCAAGGTATTTTTGAAAATGCATGAGACTCACAAGGAAATTCCTCTAGACAAAGACAAGGTATCTGTTGCTGTTATTTTATTTGTACTGTTCCACTTCAAGCCACCAGAGGCTCTTGACTGGTCCTGGACATGCAATAATTGCTACATAGACCCTCGAAGATATGCTCTAGTTCAAACAGGAATAATTTCACTAAGTCCTATTGCCTGGCGTTGTGCAAGCGGTCATGCTAAATGATCGTAGCAATGCCTTTTGGATTTGGAATCTATGAATTCTTTCCCAGGTTTAGATTCAAACTCAAAGCCATGAAGAGGCTCTAACTATTCTGCTTTCATTTTATGGCACCTGTGGAAAATATTAGCAATGAAGCCAGGGGAAACTTGACCTGTCTGCAGTTTCATTACAAGCCCCAAACTCAGATCAGACTTGGCAGAAAGTCTGCTGAGGTTCCCAGCCTAGGATTCAAGTTTCTTAGGAGCCCAGAGCCCAAGTTTGAAGCCAGTCTGAGACGTTTTGAGTGTACCTGGGAAGAAAGCGCCAAATGCACGTGGGCCCAAGTTCCAACCTGCCCAAGATTTCGTTTCCATGGGTTAGAGTCTGTGCGATCCATGATTCTGTCCTCTTGCAGCCAGACAAACCTTTCACACAGTTTTATGATTGGAAACCGAGTGCAATTCATCAGTTGAACCAGGTTCCACTTTAATTTGAGCCCAAAGATTCAAGGGGAGGCTGGAGGAGTTGCAAAGCCACATGAACTAACATTAAAAGAGAGGCTCCCATGAAGCTGAGGTTCCATCTCAACCCTTCTGCTTCTAACCCAGCCTGGTGGCAAGACGCTCTGGGACCCTCATGAACATGCGCGTGTGCATGACCTCTCCAGCTTGACATTGCAGACCCAGGAAGAGTCTGCGAGTTACCTGCCGAGGATGGGCGGTGCTGTTGGAAGAATGGGATCCCCACGCACTTCGGTGCGTCTCACATTCACGCTGCTGTCAGAAGGGCACGGTGGTTCTGCTGGGGCTCTGGCCGGCCACTTGATCCCCTGAAGATACCCATCAATTGGATTAGCAAGAAGCCAATTCATCCAGCCCGGGCCTGAAGCTGCAAAGTAGAACCAGCAGATGCCTCTGAAATATCTGAAGCTGAGCACCCCAAGCCGAAACAATGGAGCGGCGGGTAGGTGACAGCATGGATTCTGGAGGTTGGCTTCCAGAGACCATGGGGGCTGTTTGGAGAAGAAGGGGGTCCAGTTTGGCAGGGATGAGCCCTTGGGGGACTAGCTTGGTCCCTTGGGGGGTGGCGGTTCCTATTCCCAGTGCATACCTTTGCTGGAGAGCACTGGTGGAATGATAGATCACAGGAGGGGAACTCGGGATGGAAGCCGCTGGTCGCCTTTCCCCCCCCACACATTCCCGAGGAATCGGCAGGCATCCACTCCACAGCTGCCTGGGTCCTGGCCCAGTTGAGGCAGGTTTGAGCACTGGATGGCCATCCTAGTGCTATTCTGCTGGGGCAGCTGCTCTCACAATCATCCATTAAGGAACGAGGAGGACAATCCAGTGCTCCCATGAGCATGGGCTGCAATCATGCGGCCATGACGGGCCTGCTGAACACAGCCAACATTTCAGCTATTTCGTGGCTTCGCAGTTCAATCCCTGGCTGCTGTCGCCCATCTCTGATAAACTCCCATTTTCCTCCCCTTTAACATCTCCTCTCAAGTCTTTGTTTTGCTCGGCTGCTGTGTTTGCTTCGCACTAGTGCCGGGCAAGGGGGGGTTGAAAAGAACATCACACTCCTCTCTCTTTTTGCCACTGAGTGAAGTCTCTGGGGCATGGTGTGGGGCCTGGAAAGGTCACAGATCAGTGGGTTTGTCTAGCAAATTAAGCGGCATAATCGAAAAAAGGGACTCTCTTCCCCTGCTGACAAGACCCTTGTGTTTGCTGTGGCTTATTCGTGTGATCAGTAGGGGAAATAAAGGCCCCTTCCTTCCATTGCCACGGCTCCCTGTGCGAATCCGGACATTGAAGACCACAAGGCTCTCACATACTATGCTGATGGGGGCCGGATAAATACCCTGGCTAGATTTCAGCAGTCCCGTGCTAGAGAACCCACGGGGAGAGGGGATGCTCAGGAAGAAGGTCTGTGCAATGGGCTGCTCTCCATTGTCTTCCGTTAGCACCTACAGAGAATACGCTCATGGGGCCCAGTGCTGCAAACACCATCTGTCATATGGCAGATGAGCCTTGATTTCAGTGGGACGGCTCATGGCCGTGAGTGGTCAGTGGTGGCAGGATCAAGGCCGGAGGCTGGGTTCCAGTGAATCCTCTGCACAATGATGGGTCCCTGCCGGGTCAGGATGATTTCTCTACATCGCTGTCTGGCCTGTACCGCAGATGAGATGGAGGCTGGAGGTGGAGATGGGCCCAAGCTAATCTCCCCTGCTCCAAACCCACCCAGTGATGGTTGGGAAAGGCAGGCTGATGAGCTGGACGCTGTTGACGTCTTTGGTACCTGCTAATTGCTCATGCCCAGCCTGGAGCACCAGAAGAGCCAGAGAGAGACGGCTGGAGCAGGTCTCTGGGGTTCGCTCCAATTCCTTCCCTACAAGAAAAATCTTTCACTTCCAACAATGGCCAGCAAGCGCAGACGGGACCTGGAACCGACGTCTCCTCCAAAGGGCTTATGTCAGGGGATATTGATGTGCAGGGACATATCTGCACATTATGGGGCTGGGGAAGGGGACTTAGTTTATGGGCATTCATTTGCTCTCAGAACACAAGATACAACCCCCGCAGCTGTGGGTTTTTACAGGTTCAAACCAGGATCTGCATTGAAATCCATTGATATCTGCCCTTCCTGACTGGTCTCTCAGATCTGCTCTTGACAGCTCTCCCCAGGAGTTTTAACCGGTCGCATTCCCGGATGAGAACCAGTGCAGCACTAACTAGAAGTTTAACAACCAAAGGTCTGTCTGAGATCCGCCTCCATCTTCTAGGTCCTGTCTTTGATTTGGCTGCCTTCCTACCGATGTAGGCGCCTAACGCTGGGCCCCCAGGTTGGAAAAATTGGGTTTATGCTGAGTTAGACACTAGGGATAAAATTTTCAAAAGCAGGAAAGTGAAATAGGAACCAAAGTCCCATTGATTTTCAGTGACACTTAGGCTCTTATGTGCCCAAGTCATTTCTGAAAATAGGATTTGGGGCCTGATTTTTAAAGACGTTTCAGTGTCTGAAGAGGCACCTAGATCCCCGGGGGAAGTTCAGAACCCTAAATCCGTGCAAGTTACGCAGCTTTGAAAACCCACTTGGTGCCTGTCTGCAGCTTTCGGTGCCTAAACACCTTTGAATATCAGGCACTTTAAAAAATGTTACCCCCATTTCTTTGATTGGAGAAGGGAGGATGAGAGACAGAAAAAGCCAGGAGAGACCTTTGTGCTTAAGAGTGAATGCTGAGGAATGATGCAGAGGTCCGTCTCCAGGACCCATGGGGAAGATCCAGCTGAAAAACACACCTCCAGTAAGTGTAGCTCCCTCCCACTCCAGATCCAGACTGGTTTTGCGAGAGCAACCCCGCGTTCAGCCATCTCAGGTGACAGACCTGCCATGGGTCATCCACCTGGTTGGTGCAGTGGTGTCTGCCTGCCTCTCCGGGGAAAATCTCATGCATCCAGAGAGTGACCGTCCAGCATTCTGATCCACGTCCCTTTTGTCCATCAAAGTTGGAGCACGGTGGAAGGGCGTGGACCTGTCTCCAGCTGAGATGCCATCACAGTGATGAGCAAAGAGAGGCGTCTACAGGGAATAAGAGGAAGACAGGAGATCTTGGGAGGTTTCACAACCTAAGGAAAGCTTTGGGCTCAGTGTGAAAGATGGGCTGAGCCGTAGCTGAGCCATTTCACCTGCCCCTTCACCCCCAAATAAAGTGAGATCTTGTGCGGCTGTGTTCATCTGGAGACCAGCAGTGTCCCACGGGACCATGAGATGCCAAACTCTGACTCCACAGATGCCATGACAGAGGGTCTGGCAGAGTTTTACTGGCGCGTACATGTTCCTTCCACACTATTCCATTTCATCGTTATGTGGGGATCTGGCCACGGGACTATTACACTGTTGATAAAGCAGCATATGGCAGAGAGGAAAGGAGATCTTTTCACCCTGACCAAAGAAAGGCAGAACTAGGCGTAGTTACTGCATGATCAAAGGCAAATCATTCAGGCTGAATTTTTCCAAGTGGCCATAATTTGAGTGCTCGGTTTTTAGGTACCAAAGTCCATCTGTCCATCTATCCATCTCCATATGCCCCCTCTACTTAAGGGTTTTATGCTGCCACCCCTCACGATAGTATCTGGGCACTTTCCACATAAAATCAAGAGATAAATCCCTAGTGGATTTCTCTGTCTCTGGCACGGCTCCCTTTTCTGAGACGAAACTTGGGTTAGGGGAATGTTTTCGTTTTGATGCTTTGGGTATCAAGACTGGGGTTAACGGCAAGAGGGGTGTCTGGAATGGAGTTTAGGGGTCAGAGGTGGTGTCGGGGTTGTGAATGGTGTTAGCATGGAGCAAAGAAGATGGTTTTTCAAAGAGGATGGTTCTGCAGTGTTTCTTAAAGAGGCCCAGACTTTGGAATTACCTGATCTGCCCTGGAAGTTGGGTTCACTCTGGGTCCCCTGAGCTGAGACAGCTTTAGCCCCATCTCTCACACGTTTCGTGCTGGCTTTTGTAATCTGTATTGTCCCAAAGGAGTGCATCCAGCTAAGACGTGTGAAATCTCACGAGTGTCCACGCATTTGACCTCCCCTTTCCCTGTGTGGAGTAGGATCTGAACGCTCGCATGCTTTTCAAAAGCACACATCATTGGCTATACTCTTCCCCCAGTAAAGACAAGGGGAGTTGTACCTTGGATTTCAAAGCCAGCAAACTCAGGCCAGTGCCAAGAGCTTTGAAAATTCCTCCCTCCGGTAATTACTGTTTGCAAAGTCCTGCGAGCTTTTCCGATGAACCACAACATTGGAGACCCAAGCGACAGCATTATTATCTTTCAGGAAGTACATTAGCCCTTTCCTTTGGGCACAATCATCAGAAAGTA
Source organism: Mesoclemmys tuberculata (assembly GCA_007922155.1). NCBI lineage: Eukaryota > Metazoa > Chordata > Testudines > Chelidae > Mesoclemmys > Mesoclemmys tuberculata. Next base: position 4,102,380 of record ML675642.1, read on the forward strand.
GCACCTCATTCATCCACGCTTCGCTAATTTGCACACCACTAGTCAAACATGTCAGTTTCCTCCTCACTTCTCCCAGAAACAATTTCACAGCAGCGTTGCGCAGCAAGCTCTTTGTAGGTTTACGAAGGGCTGTGAAAGCCATGAAAGGAAGGTGCTGTCTAAGCGGGGTGTATTACTCGCTTGCTTTTTACACAGTTGCTGCAGCACATTTTGCGGCACACAAATTACGCAGAGTGATGGTAAACAATTAAAACTCAGCGGTGCTCGTCGAAGCAAATGAGCAACGTTACATTCTGGGGAGGTGGAGGCCTTGCTATTTTCCCTGCTTTTAAATGCTTCACAGAGTTCAATCCTTCATAGACGTTAAAGCTAGAAGGGATCAAAAGTTCTGATCCTCTAGTCTGACTTTCTGTCTCACAGGCCGGAGAACCTCACCCAGTAATTTCTGCATCAAGCCCGTATTGGGCATATTTGCTCCAGCCTCATTCAAAGAATCAGATACCAGAGCTATGGGTGCATAAGAAGTCTGGAGGGACACACAGACAGAAAGAATGTTGGTTAGAGGTTTCTCATAATGGGAAATGTGGTTTTGATTCACCCTCCTAGGACTGTTTACAGTGTATCCTCCAGCCACTAAGGCTTCAACTATACGTCATGCTTATTTGGTCATCTTCATTCAAGAACTCAAGCAGCTGATCACAAGTTCTGGAGTTTCAGAAGAGCTGATCTCCTATGCCCTGGGCAGCACAGATGTGGAGCTATGTGTAAGTTAAGAGCTAGGGCTGTATTTCCCAGCTCGAGTAGCCGTGCTTGTGCTAAATCTCATCAAGCTAGCGCACAAAAATAGTAGTGTAGCCATGGTAGCACAGATGGGGTTAGTGACAGCATGGACTAACTGTCCCAAGTTGGTACCCACAGGATCCAGGTGTGGACACAGCCAGGGTTGCAGTTTGGGACAGGAAGTAGTTTGACAGCATTTTCCCCCCATCTTTTTTTTTTTACCGATTTCTGAATATGAAGGATAAGGAGGCACGATGTCATTTTGAGAGCTGAGCCACATTTTGTTGACAAATCGATGCTGAAAAAAATGACCAAACCAGACCAAAAAACCGAAAAATTTCATTTTGACTAGAACCAAAACCACTTTGGTCGATTTGACACTAATATTTTTCTATTCAACGGGAAAACGTTTGGAACAAATTGGTTTTGGTTTGCATTGGAACAGATTTTTTTTTTTGGTTTCCTTGGATTTTTCAGTTTAGTCTCCAAACCCAAAATCCATTATTTGCTCAGCTGCAATGGCCTGGACCTTGTTTTCAATCATCCTCCAACAACACAGTGCCCTTAGAACCATGTGGCAGGGAACACTCCAATCAGGCAGGAAAATAGCCACCAACCCCATTCCACCAGGTTGTTCTTGATCTTCCATGCTAGCGCAAAGCAGATCACACTCTGCCTAGCTTTGGAGAGATCATTAACTCACCGGTACACCATTGGTACTGATCTGCAAGTACTATTACACACCTTAGTTGAACCTTCGCTGTCGCTGCCTCATCTGCGTCTCAGTCTTTGCTCAGCAGAACATGCTGGGAGACTTGGAGCATGAAAACTCTCACAAAAGGCCGCGTTCTATTGTGTGTCACTCTAATTTGTGTAGGTGGTTCTGCTTCAAAATCCAGACCCAGGCGTGCAGTGAACTGTGGTGATTGTTTGGTGGAGAAAAATACAGGCTGGGGAATGAACAGCCATCCCACGCAAACCTTGTCTGATCAGCACCGCGCTGGTCTTTAGAATTGATTTGCATAGAAAAGCATTTGGCTGCTTTCAGACTCCAGGTTCCCAACACATTTACATAGCTGAGCTCTATGCCTGGGGTGCCGCTACAATAAATAGGGGCAGTGTTTTCACAGCATGGATCTGGGGCTATGTCGAAGCTCAGAGCTCGCAGTGTATTTCCCAGCTCGAGCAGACATATGGGTGCTGGCTTTCAAAAAGCAAGCACACTAAAAATAGTGTAGCCCCGGCAGCACTGACGGGGCAAATGGCAGCCCAAACTAGGTGCCCAAAGAATGTACCCACAGGGTCAAGGTGGAGACGCAGCCTGTGTTACAGTTTGGGACAGGAAGTGCTTGGACAGCCTCGTTCCCAAATTCTTTTCATTCATTCACTGGCAACGGAGCGGCTGCTCAGGTGCGTGTTGCAGACTGGCGTTCGTTTGAGCTCTTTGAGTTATAGTGATCGGCCACATGGGACAGACACTGGAGACCTTGTGCGAAATGTTTCACGGGGATCCAAGAGGATGTTGGATCCCAGCCCACCATGTGAATGTGCATTTGTTGATTCAGTTTGGCAACCAGACCAGGTGGCTTCTAGCCCTGGAGAGCCTTGTTTTCATCTCTGGTGTGTCTGCCTAGATGGGATTTTTGCATTTTCTGGGGATTAGGCATTCAGAGGGACTCATGTATATCTGGGTGGAGATTGTTTTCCTGTCCCACACCAATTTCAGATTTTGAAAAAATTTTCCATTCCCAATTGGGCCAAAGAGGCGACACCTCAAAAATGTTCATGAACTGATGATCCCCGCGAAATTGGACTGGGTTGGCCGAAATGGTTCGTTTTGATCTTTTTGAAGCATTTCATTTCAACATTGACCTTTTAAAAAAAAAAACTTTTCTTAATAAAATTAACTAAAATATTGGGACAAAAAGTCTTTTTGAACCGGAAAAAATGAAACTTATTGTTTAAACGAAGTCAAACCAAGAAGTTTCTGATCACTTTGAAACTTCTTGTTTAAAAATGTATTTCGAATCGGGAGATTTGTTGGAACTAACACTTCCCCCACGACAGTTTCAACAGATCAGTGTTCTCTGATGGCGAATTTCCAACCAGCTCTACCTGTAATACAGTCGTCAGTGGGTTACGTTACCGCTTGCTGCAGGAGACCCTTGCAATTTGCGGAACATTTTAAAATGTACTTACGAAATGTCAACGTGAAAGGCTCCTGACCATCATCTGCCATAGACTAGAGTCCTCTTAGAGCAGAAAAGGCATGGGAAGCAGTAGTGCAAATTTCCCCTATACGGCTCCTGCCAATGGGCCACAATCTTGATCCCCCTTCTCGGTGCAACAGCAGAGCTCAGGATCTATGGCCCATGGCAATCTTGATAACAAGGAGACCAGATTGTGATGTTTGTGGTGTGGGCTGAGACTTGTGAAGTACATTGAGCCTGGAACGGTGCACAGCATGGTAACAACTGATGGAAGGTTTGGGTTGACGCTAGTTTGGCATTTCTTTTCTTCATCATTTTCCTTCCAGAGCAATGTCCTCTTGTTATTTTACACCCGCCTAACCTTCTAGCTGCCCAATTTATGCCTTAACTACAGTGCTCCAAATTCTGCCCTCGATCCCAGCTGCATAACCCCACTAAAGCCAACGGGATTACACAGGTGTAACGGACTTGGAGATTTTAGCTCAGCGTTTCCTGCTGGCTCGTCGTATGCTTTGCATGCACATGTTTTGCGCTGTTTTGCGCTCCCACTTGTCTCTGTTAGCGCAAGCCTGCCCTGTCTCATGTGAAATGAGCTTGCAAATAAAAAATTCTCAACGTTTATTGGACCTGCAGGAGGGAACTGCAAAGCGAGAACCCCGCAAACTGTCTGCAAATGCAAATATTTCCATCACGCTTGCAGGAAAATCTTCAGCCTGCTGTTTGATAGCAATCCAAGGGGTTACGTCCTGAGAGACACCCACCTAGCATAGACCTGCACCAGTGCCGATCACCCGCCTCAATGGGTGGGAAACCTGATGGGGACAGGCTGTGATAGGGGTAGCCTCAGTTGAACGGGGGAAAGGGGGGGAAGAGAACACACGCGGAGGGGACGCAGGGCTGCCCCTCCCTTTTAGAGTCTCTAGCCACTCATTGGCTAATTTGGGGAGGAAGGGAGCTGATTGGTTCTTTGCCCTCCCCTTTCATTGATGTAAACCCAGGTCTGGGCCACGTGGAGCCTCTTTTTGCTCCATTCCCAGCCCCCATGCTGGTAGCATCAGAGCTGCGTGTTGTGGATGCTGCAGATCTGACCAATCACCTGTTTTGGGGTCAGGAAGGAAATATTTCTCCTCCTAAGGGCCAACTTGGCAGAGGCCAGAGGCGTTTTCCCCCTCCCGCATAGCACCCTGGAGGTGCAGCTAAGTGGAATAGGATTTAATAATAATTATTTAATTTTAAATAATTGAATAATGAAGGACAGCACTCGGTACTGATGTTCGTCCCAACTTGCAACCGGTTTCCAGTGCGGCTGAAAAGATAAGAGGAACGGCCCCCAGAAGAAAGGACCTGGGATTTTACTGGTGGGCCTCCTGACCACGGGATAAGGGAATGCTCTGTGGCCTTCACGGGCCAAGGTTCCACCTCTTAGTCACCGCTGTCCCATCACAGGAAGGTGGATGGTAGGACCCAGAAGAGCGAGCTGAGACCGAGGGGCAGGTTGAGGGGACTCTGCCCTGAGTTATGGGTTAGATGGCAGGAGCCCTGGTACCCCCACATGGGAACCACTTAAAACGCCTGGTAGATGAGAGCTTAAAAACCACCCTGTGCTTTTCTTGGTTCACCACCACGTCGGCATCAACTACTAACGATATTAATCAGGACTGCAAGGACCTGAGCTACCACATGATGGCTCCTAGAGCCAACTCTCCGATCACACAGAGTAAGAGGTAGGAGAGAGGTCGCAGAATGGCTTAGACAGACCCCCGCAGAGGTGACATGCACCCCGGCTATTTACATTCTGCCAGAAGCAGAGACAGGTGACTGTCTCGAGCTAATACGGGGCCGTCGGAGGCTCGGGAAGGCTTATTTTTACGCTGATCTTTGTTGTATACCCACAAAGTGTGGGGTGCTTTGCAGACGTGTGACGGGACAGCCTCTGTTCTACGGGGCTCGCAGCTGGGAGACACAAGAGACAGGCAGGCAGAGAAAGATGAGAGAAGGGGAGTCACAAAAGGGGATTTTTATACAGGGTCGACAAGGTTTGTTACAGGCAGCTCAACAGGAATGGGATTTTTAAGGAGTGGGGAGAGAGAGAGGCTTTATTTCATAGCTGCATAGCATTTAAGGCCAGAAAGGGTCATCTGGTCTGACCTCTTGCGTAGCACAGGCCATTACATTTCACCCAGATATCTCCGTGACTTCAGGAGGCTAAATGGTTACGTGCAATAGGAGAGAACAGGAGAGACCACGAAGCCACCGATGCTCATTGCCCCTGAAATGGCACAAAATTGATTAGGTGAGACGTGGCCAGAGGATGGGTTGAGGGAGGTGGGAGTATCCGTGCAGGGACAGGCGCGCAGAGTGTAGAATGGCAGGAGATGTTAATCTCTTACGTTCTCTGTGTATTCTGCGTAGCTCGGTGGGTAATGTTGTCTATCGCAAGTGTACCAAATAGTCCCTGGGACAGGAAGGGCATTATTTCCAGCAGTGTCTTTGGGAGATCTGGGACATCGTGGGCCCAGGACTGTCCGTAATTCCATGCGGGAAGGTGACCACAGTTCCTCCAAGAGCGAAGACCAGCGGTGGATTAGGCAGAGAGTTGGGAGGTAACTGGTGAGCCAGCATGTTGATCACTCTGGCACTAAATGGCCCCCCCGGAGAGGTCTGATCGGGGAATGGCATGGAATTAGCTAATCAGGATAGCAGGCTGGGGGAGCTAAGGGATGAATTAGCCATCAGGTGAGGACTGATAAAAAGGGCACAAGAAGGAAGGAGAAGGTTGGAAGGCAGGGCTATCTGAGCCCAGAATCAGACTGGAAGGGAGACGTGCCTCAGTTTCCCCTTCCCCATTAAAGGAATAGTCTCTTGGTGTTTGATATAAAGTCTGCCCCGGGCATAATTTATTCATGTCCACCGGTCCTCCGAAAACCTTTATAGTAAAAGCGTTCTCCACAAACCCACAATAAACATACAATACTCTGCCAGTTCCTGTCTTCAGGGACAACACCTCCAGCTCGCCCCGTGGACCATCAGCCGCAGCACTGTGTTCCCAGTTCCTTTCACCCCATCCAGGGTCCCGCCCTGCACACCATCCATCTGGGAGCATCCAGTGCCCTGACTCGTACCCCAGCTGCAAGGTCAGGCTTCCTGCAAGAGAGCTTCCCGCAGTTTTCCTCTCCCTTGCTGCTACTGAATCTTCTGGTCTCCATTAGCGCTCCTCTGCCGCACTACTTCCTCTGGGACCGAGGTGACCTCCTTGAAGTGCAGTTGGAGTCAGCCGACTAGTCACGAATGTTCTTCCCTCTGAAAGGGACAGTGTCAGCCTCTGACAGTATCATTATTCCCATTTGTACAGATGGGGAAACTGAGGCACGGAGAGGGATGTTGATTTGCCCAAGCTCACCCAGCAGGCCAGAGGCAGAAGCAGGAATAGAATCCAGGTCTCCTAAGTCCCAAGCCAGTGCGCTACCCACTGGATAACACGGCCTCCCTACAACTTTAGCTCTTCTTCTATCTTCCTGCCACCCTTAGCCTATAAAGAGAACCTCTTTAACTCTCTCCCCGCCCCCGTCTCCCTCGTACCATGCACATTCCCAACACTGGTGACAAATCACCCCCATTCCCACCACACTGGTCCATGGAAGAGCAGGCAATTCCTCACCCTATTCAGCCAGAAACACTGACCTTTTATCTCGTCCCTGTCACCCCCAGATGAGACTTGACCCTCCTCATTCCAGCTGTTCTGTCAAGAGACCACAGGGCTTCTTACTGTCCTCATACTGGTTTTTTGTGGAAAACTGGGGTTTTGATGGAACACTTCCTCTGGAAAAATTACTTTTGGCCAAAAAACTAACCCACCGAAACCAAAATCCTTGTGCAAAAAACTGAACTACAGCAATTCAGATATCCAGACATGGATGCCTCATTGGAATTGTAATTCAATTGCTTCATGTTCCCCATTCTCCACTATGAGCCGGGCTCCCCAGCCAGACTACATCTCCCATGATGCACCATGGACCCCTCTTTGATGCAACTGTCTCCCTTTACCATGCGGGATCAATGGTGCATCCTGGGAGATGTAGTCCGACTGGGAGCCCAGCCTAGAGAAGACAATGGGAGCGCAAGGCACTCCAACTACCATTCCCATGAGGCACTGCAGCAGCATTTCCAAATCAAAGCATTTGGGGTTTGAGTCGAAATATTTCTCTTTTGGCCTGGAATGGTTTAATTTTTGAATGTCCAACAAAACTCGAAAATTTTCTGTGGAAAATGTAGATGAAAACAATCCTTTGTTTTCCTCCAAACTTTTCATGGGGGAAAAAAATTTCTGACCAGCAGTGCCTACTACACACCTTCCCACAGTGCGGGCGAAATCTCCCAGAGAAAGGCTCCATGTCCACCCAACGCTGGCTCGTTCTCAGACCTCACAGCGTCCTGCGCCTCGGCCCAGGCTCGGATGTTCTTGCCGTACCATGGAGGAGAGGTGGACATTGGAAAAGGGATCATTACTTTGAGCATGCGTACTCAGTGATTTCAGAACTGTCTAATGCTGTGGTTGTCATGCTCCCTGTTTGATGGCTGGTGGGCGGTTGTACGGGGGCGGCGCTAAAGTTGTTTGTGGACGATGCAATGCGACATTTTACACATGTGCCGTTAGCTCCTGTTTAGCTGCCTTCTTAACTGCTCACGTCCTTACATTTCAATCCAGCATCACCTACCCCAAGTGTTAAAGAGTCATGAGTCAGACCCGCCCCAAAATCATGAGACTGACTTACAAATCGTGCGATTTAAAACATAATCATCCCACCCGGGGGCTTTTTAATTCGCCTTCTGCTTTTTGAACCTTTGGAGATGATGATTTCCAACTTTGCTCGCAGCCGCGAAGGCAAGGGCTGTCCTTTTTCTAATGAAAGCTGAGAGTCTCACGTCGGCCAGGAGCTGGGCTTTAAGAAATGCACCAAACATCAAGGGAGATGGCAACGCCAACTGTCGTGGCTTGTAACTGCAGCACTGCTTGGCAGACATCCATAGGAGGAACCTTAATATAAAGGAAGCAGACGGCGTTTTGTTTTTGCCTGTTAATCCTCCGGATTTTAAAAGAAAGGAGGTGCACCGCATCCCACGGCTCCTAGCCCTCTGTTTTTCCAGCAGCGTGAATCGTAGAAATCTGGGTCCTTGCACACACACACACACTATGCCCTGCAGTGCCCACACCCCACAATGCTCCACAGAAAAGTGGTACCCAACTCCCTCCTTGATATCCCCTGGCACAACTGCTGAGCTCACCAATTCCCCGGACTCCTCTGCGGTGGGCTTGGCAGGCTCCCCGGCTCATGCTGCCCTGCAGAAAGCTGCGGGCTGCTCAGGGGACCCCAGTTCCATCCCCTGCTCTGCTCCAGACACTCTGTGTGACCTTGGATGTGTCTCTGTGCCTCAGTGCCCCCAACAGCCCTGTCTTCCCTCACAGGGATGCTGTGAGGCTCAATCCATTAAAGACTGTGAGACACGCAGAGGCAGGTTTTCGCACAATTTATCGCTGGGCCCCAGGGTTCAACAGTATTTAAGGGCATGTGCGTTTCCCCAGCAAACTCCGGTTCATTTAAAGCTGGAATCGAGTTGGCCAGAAAACGAGGGGAAGCGATGGAGGGAAGGACTGAGGAGGGGCGAGAGGAAGGGAATGGGAGAGGGTAGAGCACTGCATCTCGGCAACGCTTTTTCTTGCCACTCGCTCTTTTGGGGGCTGATTCTGAGTGATGTTGAGGAGCCAGCAGGCCCTCACCTGAAGTCCTTATTCAGACGAAGCTCCCACTGACTTCCATGGGAAGGGCGGCTGCTCCACTTCTTTTCTGTGCCGTCTGGGTTGGGTTATGTCTCCGATGCTCTCTCCAGCATGCTGGATCCTCAGGCGCAGGGTTACGTGGGGTACCTTTACGCAGCAAGGTGTCACGCTGCAGGGCTAAAAAGAGCCCTGACCATTCGGGCTAAAACTGATGGAACCTCCAACCCTCGGGCACTTGTCCGAACACACTCAAGTCACACAATGCTATGAATTGTCATGAACGATACTCAGCGGGCCTGATTCCCCCTGCGCTACGCCATCTGTACACCTGTGTAGCCCAAAGCCTTCCACGGTCACAGATTTGTGTATTGCCGCTCTTTGCCTAGCTGTAATAACATCGTTCCCTAGGCTCACCGTGGGATTGTCTTTGTGAAGCACTAACTGTTTACTCTTCCTGTCATTTCTACTGGGGATACAATTTACTTTATAATCCTTTTATGGGCAGCAAGGGCTTGGAGAGAGCCCGGCGTCTTATGCATCAGCTGTCAGGTTGCAGTCGGAAGCTCTGCTTGGAGAGCAGCATGCACCATTCGCTTTAAGGTTCCCTTTCTCTTTTCAGCCCAGGATCGTCCTGCGACGATACAAATAAAACCTGGCATGCTCCAGGAGGCGGAGGGGATGTCTACACAGCAAAAACAACGCTGGGTCTTGTGGGGCTCACGCTGCAGTGCTAAAAATAGCGGTGTGGGCTCGGCCTGAAGGCCTGGCTCTGGAATCCAGCATGGGGAGAAGATCTTGGAGTCCGGGCTGGAAATCCGAACCAGAAAATGGTGTTATCCCCTATTATTTGTCATTCTCCTCTTTTCAGAGCAGCACTGGAGCACAGAGAATCACGTGTGACTATTAGAGACCAGGACAAAACCTAATATGGGTGCTCGGGTCTAATCCAGTCCTGTAATTCCTCTGACTCGGTGACCCTCCAGACACCACGTTCTACTAAGATGCATTATCGGTGCTCGGATGCTATGGGGACAGGTGGTATGGGGGACAAGCCCAGGCCAGGAACATAATTGATTCATGAGTGACACTTAAATAGGGGGAAGTCAAGGCTGATTGACAGGCATCCGCCTGGGAATCCAGACACCTGGGTACCATCGCCTGTTCTACCACTGGGCGATCGTGGGAAGGCGACTTTTCATCCGCACCACGGGTGTTATGACCTTCCTCTGTAAAGTGCTTTGAGACCAACAGTCCGAGCAGTGCTATACAAGTGCAATGGTGGTGTTAGCACCTAACAAATAGCTCACTGTAATTGTCACCCCGCCACTTTACAGCTGAGGCACGGAAGTGGGGGAAGTGACATACCTCCTGCTCACACAGGGAGTCGGCAGCAGACGTGAGGATAGAACCCAGGCGTCCTGGCTCCCAGGCTCCCTCCTCATGCTGCGTCTCTACGTAATATCTCTTCAGGACCCTGGGTTTTCCAAGAATCCACAAAGCATGTTTTATGCCTGTGGCATTAGCTCTTAAATGTGACGATGCTGGGCACTATAGAAAACCCTGGGAAGAATAGACAGGGGCTGGACAGCTAGAATGACTCTCCGGCTGTCATTCTGGGAAACACTGAGATCTCGAGATGCTACTTTTGGGGGTGTCAATGCGGTTTTTGGCTAAGTAAAATGCGTCATGTTATCATGCGGCTTGTTTTCCAGGTACACAGCTAGATGAAGTCTTGTATTCCTATTGCACTTCTTTTCTCCATCAGATTCCCCTGTTTACTGAAGGTGGAGTTAATCCATGGGGGCTGTCAGATTCCTGGGATTTTGTAATGTCCCTGAAAAGAAATGAGCGAATACTTTCAGTCTGATTTAATTGTGTGTGTTTCTTTTTCCCATCTCTTGTATTTTTCCTGGCGCCTCAGTTTCTCACATCCTGTGCTGTGAATGAAAAGTTCCAGAGGGGTAGCCGTGTTAGTCTGTATACAGCAAAAACAACGAGAGTCCTGTAGCACCTAAAAGACCAACAAATTTCTGCAGGCATAAGCTTTCCAAGTGGGTTGCAGCCCACGAAAGCTTATGCCCGCAGAAATTTGTTAGTCTTTAAGGTGCTACAGGACTCTGGTTGTTTGTGCTATGAATGATCTCTTGGGGCTTTAATGTGCTTTGTGTAATTGGATTTTTTCCAGAAGAAAAGTCAAAAGTTGTTGGCTGTGGTTTTGCTTCCTTAAAGCTGCTTTAATAAATAGCTGCGTTTCTCACAAAGAAGGATTTCTGTGTTTTCAGCGCATGAATTTTGTTCTTTTCGGTCTATTTCCTTGGTGACGTTTTATTCCTCTGCGTAGCACAGAAGCAACACAGATTGGCAGTGTCTGGAATAGCAGGAGTGAGGTGCCTTGACAGAGCTGTGCGGGGAGCCCAGGACTGGAACAGCAGGGGGGGGCCGCAGGCCATGGGAATGTACAAAGTGCCATGTTGGACCAGAGCGCTGCTCCAGGCCAGTACCGGCTGCATCAGAGGAAGAAGTCTTGCAGTGGAAAGCTGTGGCAGGCCCTCCCACCCTCTTCACCCCAATAGCTGGAGGCTGGCTCGAGCCCTGAAACAGTCGGGGTTTACAGCCCATCCAAAAAGTGACCACGAGGGAGGGGGTGGGAGAGGGGCTGGAGCCAGCCACCAGTCAGCAGAGGAGAGGGAATGTCCAGACATTAGAGGGTAACCACCCGGCCCACATGGGAAGGGATGGTCCTGAAATGTACGTTTCAAGTCCCGGTCCCAGGTGGAATGACTCCAGGATAGCATTTGTCCTGGATTCCCCGTGGCACTGTTTTACGCCTGCCCGAGGCTCAGGGGTGGCACCAGCCTCTTTCCCAGGGTGTGTGGGGAGGGGCTTGAGGTGGGCCTTAGCCCCTCCTTCCCACAAGGCTCCACCTCCTCATCGTCTTCCCCCTGAGGCCCCACCCACTGGCTAGGCTGGAAGCCATGGTATGAGCCACCCAGGGAGACCAGGCCCCTGTGGGAGCCCCAGACCCTCCATCTGCTCTGGGTGGCGTGTCCCAGGGAGTGGGGACATGGGTTGGGGGCTGCTCTCGGCTATCTTGGCCCCCCACTCAGGGCAAGTGGAGGGTCTGGGGCTCCCCATAGCAGCCAGTGTTCCCGCCTGCCCATGAAGAGTCTGCCCGGCACTGTTGTGGGTCCAAGGGTGCTGGTGGGGAGAGGTAGCCCCTGTAGGGTCTCCTACCCATTCCAGGTACTCATTATTTGCTTTACTGATATTTTGTGAAGGACGTTCGCAAAGGCCTTTGGCTGTCTCCATACACCAGGTCAGCTGCTTTTCCTTTCCCTGTGTTTGCATTGTCCCCTTCAGAGAACTCATAGCTCAGCAAGACATGATTCCCTTGTGAAGCCGTGCTGGCGGGCCCCAATCAGAGCATGTTCCTCGGAGTACTTTGTAATCCCCCTGGTGTTTGCCATCCCCCGCAGAGTTCACTGATGTCTGGCATGTCAGGTTCCACGCCCATTGCCCGGCGCTCTAGTTCACCCATGCTTGCTCATAAACCTCTCACCATTGTCTCTGTCTTCTTTATTTTTAAGCACCTGGCTTATTTTTATTTCACTCCTGAGATGGGGTGCAGCTATCCAGGAAAAAAAGACCCACAGCAGCAAGTCTCCGAGCCCAGGTTAGCTGCCTCGGGCTCACAGCGAGGGACTGAAAATAACAGTGTAAATGTTCCAGCTCAGGTGGGAGCCCAGGATCTGAAAACTGGCAAAGGGAGAGTGTTTCGGAACAGAATCAACTGACCCAGGCTTTGCGACTCATGACCATGGGCACATGTTTGCTGTGTAGACACACTGGAAGACACCTGGTTGATTAAATGGAACATATAACAGTGATCTTGAGAGGTCCATTTCTTAGTTTGGTTCCCATCCGTCACTGGATACACAGAGAGCTTTGTGTTACTGATGTCCCTAAGAATAATACGCAGCTCTTTCCAATTTTACACCTCAAAGTGTTTTACAAAGGACCTCAGTAGAATTACCCCCCCTCGTTACAAAGGGGGAAACTGAGGCATGGAACTTTTCTCAGGATCACCCAGCAGCAAGGCCAGGAATTGAACCCAAGTCTCCTGACTGCAGACTGTGTGTTCCTACATTTGCAAGAAAATGGAATAAATAAGCCAACCCTGGACATCTTGGAAATTAAATGCACACACACAGCTAAGAAATTCACACGACACACAAAGCATCAAAGACAGGATTCCCTGATTGAGCTCCCCTCCAACCAAGGCACCGGGTATTTTCAGGAGTCACACTCAGAAACCACTCCACAGAAACACATCTATCCCGTTAGGAAAGTGCCCAGTGGCTGAGAATAAATCCAGGCTGGCTGAATGAACGGCGAATGAGTCACTCTGAGTGGGAGAGCGCGGACTGACTAAATGGCAGGGAGAAGATGAGTCAGTTTAGGTGACTGTGTAGGGACCAGCCAGGCATTTGCAGGTTCCTAGGTGCACGCAGGATGGGGAGCCCCAGGTAATGCCAGCTCGATATGAGTCAGGCGCAGACACGCCCAACCTCAGCCATTTCCCTCACTTAATTAAAGGCAAAACGTGCCAGAGTGGAACAGCTGGAAACTGATGCCCTCTCCTCCCAGCCTGTGTCCCCCACCACCCTACCCCGGGCTGCCACAGAGCCGCGGAGAAACTGCATGTCAAGAATCCATTCCCCGCCGCCCGCCAGCAAATCTCTTCTTTGCTCCAGAGGGAGGCGATTCCCCCGGGCCTTGCTAGGGCACTTTTACCAACCAGCAAACGATTCCCACAGCCTCATCCCACGGGACCCAGCAATGCAATGCAGCCACACGAGGCAGCCTGGCATTCTGGGCAAAGATACTGCCATGCTGATTCGGTCACGTTGACCCTTAGAGGACACCTCCCCGAGCCTCTCTTTGGCTGGCAGGCGGAAAAATGGCCACGCGATGGGAGGCAGTCATGGGAAATTCATCTGAGCTGTGTTAGGAATAACAGAAAAGCTTCCCAATTAGCCAGCCTCTCCCTCCCCAGGATGCAGCTTTGCTTAAATGAGATTTCGCCTCTTGATTAAAATGCCTTCATTCATCTAATAAACATCCTGGAACGGGTTTTCTTGCAGACTGAATTATTTAAGAGTGTGTTCTCCCAGGGATTCAGCCCGATTGTTTTTAGTGTTGCATGGTGGTGAGTTTGATGTGGTGAAACACCTTGCAGCCACCTGGGAGCCTGGCTCATAAAGCAAACCCAATCCGGCCTTTGCTTTGTGCTCACACGACCTTCACGCTATGGCTGACAGCAAAGTTGTGGACGGCTCAGGAAATTGGGAAGTGGATCCTGCCCATGGCTCCCTCTGCCCTCCGGGCCTCTGGTTTGGATTTCAGAGCAGTGGGAAGTAACTGTGGACCACAGTAGATGGAGGAGGATTTCCAGGCGTGGCTAGCTTTTGCCATTAAGTGTTAGACCCTCAAAGTCCAGTCATGCTGGCCCATGCACTTCTTGCACCGTGTTCAGCCAGGGTCACGTGCGCCACGGGTTACACGATGCAAAGACAAAGAAAATCCCATCCCTGAGGCCCGTCCAGTCAAACAGACGGACTCAGAGCAGACCCGGCAGCATGGCGATTGGACATGTCCCCTGGCCTGGGGTGGAACGGGGCTGAGCTGTGGGGGGCAAAGACTATCCCACCTGGCCTCAAAGCCCATCATCTGGGAGGCACGGTCACAGCTGGATTCTAAGCCTACCTCCTTTAAAGGGCCGTCATCCCACCCTCTGATGAGAACATTGGATTCGGGGCAGAACACAATGGCAGGCCGGGGCGGGCAAGTAAGTGTAGGGGTGACCAGAGAGGAGGAGGCTACAGTAATCACAGTGGGAGATGGAGCAGGTGAGGGCTTGAGATGGAGAAGATTGGGCAACGCAATAGGGCTCAGCCTGGATGTGGTGGATGGGGAGTGGGAGGAGCTTGTGGGGAGACGGTCCTGATGAGACTCCTCCCCCCCACTGGGGGGGAGGAGCTAAATCCGCACTAGCTGTTCCTGGCGTTGAGGATCCCAACCAGGCCGAGCGAAATGCTGGTGAAAGGGCTGGCTCAGGGTTTCTCAACCTCGTCACGACCCCTTACTCAAAGTCAGTCACCTCCGTGAGGCGCACCCGAAAAGGAGCCGGGGACAGTGCGGCAAGGCTGACATTAAGGCTGCGTCGCTGATTTGTCTGCACTGGCTGCGCACGTGTGTTTCGAAGAGCTGAAAACAAACGGAGGGGGGCGTGGAGAGCAGGGGAACAAGATTTTCTTTGCTTTAATGTGCAGTCAAATTTTCAATGCCTCCCTTCAAATGAAGGCACAATGCAGGGAAACCACCTCACGGGGCATGTCACATGAGTTCCCAGCACCTGGTCCCTTCATTTCTCCCAGCTTGCCCTCACTCTGGAATTGCTAATCACAGTAAGCCAAGGACGCATTCATTTCAATTACGATCTTTCTGATAAGGCCCTGAGAGTCATCCCTCCTCCCCCGCCCCCAACACATGCGTACACACCGTACGGTTTTGAAAGGTGAAGACCCAGTATGTTTCTGCAGCATTAAGAAAAGCTCTGAGTTGGCATTATCTTTCCACTGAGTCTGCGAGGCATAATGAGAAAGCGGGAGCTTTATTAACCGAGGGATGCTCAAGGCATTAGGAGCTGCTAGAATCCTTGAGGAAGGAGGCCTGGTTCTGATGGTAGTGACACCGTGGAGAAGTCAGAAAGCGAAATCGTTGCTTTCCTTTAGCAGTGGCCAGCTTAAGCAGCTACAGAAATCCGCATTGCCTTCAGCGGGCAAGGCGTGTGGTCATTATTAACGGGCTACGTCATTTAGCGGACACTTGTCTGCCATGTAAATGGCATCCTCTGCTTCTGCGTGGCTCACGGGGGCTGGCACGGTCGGAGGAGGAAGGCAGAACTGAGGGGCATCAGCAGGTCCACGTGGGCACCCAGGCGTGGAAGAGCAGGGGGCTGTGGCTGGCCCGGACTCCGAAGCATTGGAGAACTGGGGAACCCCAGGCTGGAATAGTGGGGATGAGGCCGCAGATCAAAACTCAGGGGCCACAGCAGAGTTTTATGTGTGACGAGGGAGCCCCGGGCTGGAGAAACAGGGAGACGGCAGAGCAATAAAATGGATGTGGGAGAGCCAATGGAGGAGAAGGAAAAGGGAGAAGAGGTGGCAGGAAAAGTGGGAGGATGGCAGAATAAGGGCGGATTGGTTTGCTTGTTGAGTTTGGTGCTACCCCTGGGAACATCAGCTGCACTCACAAGCTGCTTTGCTGCGCCTTCAAGATCTCCAAGCCCAGCCAGACAGATTCCTTCCAAGGGACTGGGATCGAGGCTCTCCACTCAAGGGACCTGTGCTGTGGCTTAGCTGAAACGGGAGGAGGAGGGCGCTAAGTGCAAAGCGGGGGTTGCAACGGTGGGTGTGCATTCATTCCCTGTATTGCAGGCCTCCTGGGTCCGGCCTGGGAGGCAACAGTCTTTCCACTGGTATCCAGCTAAAGGAGCCTTGGAAACGCAGGGGACACCTAGCGCTGCTGTTGAGCCCCCCACATTTCTAGTCAGAGACATGAGCGATGGGAAAGTCAGCCTGTCTCTGTCGTTTCCTAGTGCCCCGGGGGGGTTGCAACATTCTTTACTAGGGCATGCACTAGTCCAAGGAAGAGGTATATACAAGACGGTCAGATTACCATGGCATGAAGGCAATAGGTCACATCTACACATTTACTGCAAACCTAAGAGGTTTTCCCACTGAAACAGAGCACCATCTCCGGCTTCTATGGCATGTACATTTATTAAGTGTACGTCGCTGGAGTGTCTGGTCATCTTTCACGTGGCTGAGATGAAGGAACTCCACTATTTCCCCATCAATGGCAGACACAGGTGCACGTGTACTCTCTCCAGCTCCATGAGGCGTGCATACACACAGGCACATGCCCACACACTCACTGAAGCATGTAAGACTCCCACATTGAAAGGCATTTGCTTCTAACACGGAGACATCAAGAAATGATATCGGCGAGGCGATATATTTCATTGGACCAATTTCTGCGGGTGAAAGCGATGACCTTTTGAGCTTGTCTCTTTCCTTAGCAGAAGTTGGTCCAATAAAAAATATTACCTCACTCACCTGGTCTCTCCAATATCTTGGGAACCACATGGCTACAACAATGCTGGGATCATCAAAGAATATCAGCCTTAGTATCTTGACATTTTTATTTATAGGAAAGCTATTCCACTGAATAAACCTCAGTAAGACACCTCAAAAGAGTTGGGATATTAACAGAAAAAATACACCAAAAACTCCCACTGCTGACACTAATACAGGAAAGTACTTCAAATCGCCAGTCTTTCTGTAAAGTCAAATAAAAATGTCCTGGAACAATGAGAGCCAGCAAAACCAGCTTTTTAAAGCCACAGGGTCAGGGGAGAGACAGACTATGCTTGGTCATGCATACCTGAGCGTCCAACACAGCCGCAAAGTGGAACTGCTCTGTAACAGAAATCCTGAAAAGTGTCCTCTCCTAGGACAAATAAATTGAGAGCTTCAATGTCTTCCCTGGAAAGGAGAGGTGAACTCCTTCGACTATATTACATGTCTCAGACAAGAGACGGGGATTCGGAAGAAGAACCGCTATTCATCACAGAAGAGGCAGGAACTCATTCTGGAATGCTGAACAAGAGCTTGTCCCCCGTACAAATTCGTCTTAAAAGTAACATCAATCAAGCAGAACTGTTGGTAAAGCAAAAGTAGGCACAGCTCAGGAGAGTGCTGGAGGGTCCTAAAGGCAGGTCCCATCATGTGGAAATTTCCTAGTTGAGTTAATTTCTGGAACTCATCTTTGAGAATGTTCCATTGGCCAGATCTTCATCTGATGTAAACTGACCCTTCCCCATTGACTTCAGTGGAGTTAAGTTGATTTGCCACAGCTGATACATCTGTGACTTCTAGAGCAGCAGGCCTTCTAGGTAGGCACGTAAGCATCTAAATATTTCTTGCTCATAGGCTACTAGACACTGTGTTGGTGGAACACTTGCTCATGGTCTGGAGAGCTGGCTGGAGAGCAAGTTGAGAATTCTTCCATGGAACATTTTTTTTTGGCCAAAAAATGAAGATTTGTCCAAAATGAAGCTGTTTGTGAAACACCTGACCAAAAAAATTAGCTAAAAATGTTCTCTGATTGTCCGTCTGGGAAGTATTTGGGGCAAGGAGGGCTAAGTCTAAATGACTCTTCAGTTACAAATTTTAGTAAATGTAGACTAAAAACAGGCTAAAACCAGAGGGAAAATTTGGAAATTGACGGTAATCATTTTGAAATTATTGAAACAAAATGTTTTAATTGATCCGATCTGAATTTTTTTTTATTTTCAGTCCGTGACAAATATCAAGATTTCAACATTTCATCCCAGCTCACAGTGGGAAGATTTTTTAAATATCAAAAATCATCATGGGACAGAAAAGCATTTCCTGGCCAGCTCTACCTCACCGCTGATGCAGTGTAGCTCCTCTTGCCTGTCTCCCGTTGCTAACAGACATAAAGGGAAATGGAACCACCAGAAATATTTCCCTGGCCTCACTGTTCCAGCTAAGCAATTTCTTTATTTACTTATGAATAGAAGAGGAGTTGGCCTATGTATCTATGGGGGGGAAAGTGGTCCATGTGGTTGTGAAAGGGAGGAGAGGTGTGGTTAAGTCTCAAGCAAGATGTGGGTTGACCTATGCAAAGATCCCCCACCTGGGAATTCTCATCCATCCCTGGGATTCATAGAACCACAGGTTTCAAGGATAGAAGGGACCCTCGTGATCATCTAATCTGCGCTCCTGTATAGCCATAGACCCATGCCCAGAGATTCCTGCATCAAGAACGACTTGTGGTTGAGCTTGTAAGATATCTTTTAGAAAGGCATCTAGTCATGTTTTAAGGATCCCAAGTGATGGAGATTGTCCCACCTCCCCACAGGAGCTGTTCCAGTGGTCAAAACACCCTCCCATAAAAAAATCGCATGTTGTTTCCATTTTTAAAATCTCTTGCTTCAGTGTCCAGCCATTGGATCTCGCATTGCTGTATCAGCTAGATTAAAGAACCCTCTAGTATCTAATATCTTCTCCCCGTGTAGGCACTCATAGACTGTGATCAAGTCACCTCTGAAGAGAAGCTGGTTGGGAATTTTCTGACCAAATGTTTTTTCATCCGAAAATGTCGACTCATCGGAACTGGAACTGTTCTCACAAAAGGGTTGATTTCAATAAGCCTCCCCGCTGGAAAAATGTCGTTAAAAGTTTTGAAATTGTCACAATGTCCTGTTTCAACGTTTTAGAACTGAGATGTTTTGTTTCCCACCCAATGTGGCTTTTTATTTAAAAATTTTTTATGTCTCTAAAATAGATATATTTTATAAAAAAGGTCAGAAATTGAAACATTTCAAAATAATCAAAATGAAACGTTTTGTTTGATCCGATCAAAAATAAATGTCAGATGATCACTTCATTCAAAGTTTTGAGATTTCAACTTTTTTGGCCCACGTCAGGGTGGGAAAAATTTATGAAATCTCGAAAACTCTCACAGGACAGGAAAACCATCGTGTGCCCAGCTCCACTCTTAACTGTCAATTCAACATGCTAAATAGTTGGAAAACTAAAGGAACTCAGTTACTCATCATATGATTTTTTGGCCCCTGGAATTGCTCTTGTAGCTGTTTTTGGGACGTTCCCCAATTTTGGATAGCAGCCACTCCTCGAGTGGAATTAGATTAGGAGCCATTTCTGATTATATTTATTGTTCACACGGCACTTAGATGACACAACCAGAGAGCAAACCCCAACTGTGCTAGACACCCCCACACCTATTGCGAAAAGATGGTCTCTGCCCCAACGGCCGTAAACCCTCTGGATATGAAGAGAGGCAACGAGGAAACAGGTAGATACGACAAACAGAGGAGAACGGGGCAGCACACAGTGACGTGCTCCTCGTGACTGTCCTCTGAGCGACAAGATGGCAAATGTTCACCTTTCTGCCCTGACAATCAGCCAAACAAAAGAGAAGGGAGGAATTTCTTGTGGTGATACAGGATTTATAATAGAGAGGGCAAAAGAGGGGGCTTGTTTCCCCCTTTCTGAACACCTGGTCCACAGTCAACATAAACAAGTCACACAGAGTGTAAAATCCACCAGTCCACAGTCTTTTAAAGACAACATTGATCCTGTTGCTGGATCAATGATGAACTAGGAGCCGTGTCCTTTTCTCTCTCTGAAAATTGCTAAGCTGTAGAGCTCAGACCTTTGTTCTCAAGCGTTATCTTGATTTACTATGTATTTAGCACCACCAGTGCCGTCGGCACATACAGACAGTAAGAAGATAAGCTCCCAACAGTTGCAAAGCTTGGATGCGCAGCAGAAAAGTGGAGCATACAGGGAGCGCTGAGGACAGGCGGCGAAGCGAAGCAGAGCCAGGCCGAGCTGTGAAGTTCAGCGTGAGATTTGCTAGTTCGGGGCGAATGGTTTTTTTTCCTTGAAAGGACGGTTGCTCTCCTCGGTTTTGTTATCGCTCTGGGAGAAGGGTATATTAAGGAGATCACTGGAGGAGCAGAGGGTGTATTCATGGCCCACCGGAGAAGTGGGCACAGGACTAGGGTTCTGCAATGTGAAAAGGCGCAGCGAGAAGAGAAGGACCCAGCTTGGGTGCAGAGAGGGAAGGCCGCAAAGAGAGACGAGAACAGAGAAGGTGGGAGGTAATTTACGCAGGGTTTTCTAGGTGAGGACAGACAGGCAGCTCCACAGCGTCGGCTCCCATGAAGCTGCCTGGCCCAAGGAGATTCAGTCTGATGCAGGCCTGAGGGGGCGTTTTTGTGTCAGGGAACCGTGCATTCTCCAGGGGCTAAATGCTGAGTAATTGCTAGAAACCAGCAGCCTCTGTTGACTCAGACAGCAGATTGGAGTTGGGGGGGGGGGTGGTAAGGGAGGGGCTACGAGTCTGGGAAGAGGAAGAGGCTGCAATAGGCAAGGCAAGACAGAAGCCGGGCCACAGCAAGGCTTGCCCTGGGAAGGGCGGAGAGGAAGGGACGCAGCGTGGAGCTGCTGGGGAGGAAAAGTCAGCAAGATTTCGCGAGTGCGTCAGTCGGGAAGGGGAGGCAGACAGAGGAGTCCCAGGGGGACCCCAGGCTGGCTGCAAGGAGCTGCGAGGCAGACACTGGCAGGCTGCAAGGAGCTGCTGGGGACGACAGAGAAGGGATGGCGGGAGAGGACCTTTAAGGAGGCCAGACTTCACCTTTTTTTCTCACGCAAACAAAAACAAATTTCAGGCCGAATGCAGCATTTCCTTTAGTTTTCAGGTGTTTGGGGAGTGGGTTTTTTTACCCTTTAAAAAAAAATGACAGCTTGTTCTATTTGAAAAGGAAACACACAAAGTCAGGAGCACACAGGGGCTTTGAAACTTGGAGAAGTGGAGAAGCAAAGTGGAGAAGCAAAGAGCCAACACTTTAGCTATATAATCCCCCTTTGCTTGCGCACCCACCCATCTGCCTGCAGGCAGCCTCACTGTATCTATGCAGTAGATTTCTTTGTCTTCCTTCCAGCCGGGTGAGGATTTGGCTGCTAAAATCCCTGCCACTAACACATGCGCTTCTATCGTTTCTTTTCTTTATTTTGCTGCTGCTTACCTCAGCGCCACTGAATTCGTTTAGCTCTGGAAAAAGCCAGCTAATGGAGGGAATATAAAGCCAGCAATTAATGGCACCGCCCCTGCACACAGCAATTAGACACTTGCAGATCAAAGGACGCCTCTGAACAGTAAATTATAGCTGGCAGCTTCTCAGGGTTGAACGGATTAATGTGACTTCCAAAGAGCGGATAGGGCGCCGTTATTTTTATTTTCATTTCTTTTCAATCAGGTTTTGCTCCGAGCACGCCATTTAAAAGGTAACCCAATTGGACAGGGTTAATAGGTTTGCTACTAAAGCTAGGGAGGTGAAGAACTTCTAGAACTGAGCGGCTCCTCCAACACAGAGCAGGGCCGAGTGCTTTGAAGACGCAGCAGTCTGATGGCTGTCAGAGCTGGTGCCTTTGGTGGTAGCAGAGATCAACCAGGAGCAGCGAAGCCCCTGTGCATCTGTGTGTGATTTCAGCACCTGGACGCGAGGATAGGGGTTTTCAGGAGACCAGTGTGGTAGTGGATTTTCTCATGGATCCTAACTGGGACAGCTGTGAAAATAAACCCTTTGGAATGCTACGCTTCACCCTCTCATAGGGTCACATGAAGTGGGGGCCTGAACACGAGGGGAAAGCTTTTGATTTGTGCTAGGGAGTAAAAGGAAGCGATGGCTTCTGGCTAAGGAGCAGCTGGGTTCAACTCTCTGTTCTACCATGGCCTCCCCTCTCCATTTGTTAAATAGTCTTTCCTTATCTTGGGTGGAAGGGATTGGTCAGAAGGATCAATTTATCGAAGTTTGTCAGGCCCTCTTAGAAGCTTCGTGGCCTCCACAGAAGTGCTGAGAAGGTATTCGTGACCCATCTGCTCAGAAAGCTTTCCTCTCTCAGGACATCGAATGTGTTAAGAACATAAGCACGGGTCAGGAAGGATGCCAGAACATCTGTGAACTTGTCTATCAAGTCATTGGAAAGTGGCTCATTCCACGGTTAAAGACCTCGAGACGTTTATCTTGGCTTGCACTCAAGTGTGTGAATAAATGCTAGAGGGGTGGTGGCTAGGTGACGAGCTAGACCTCACAGCTGGGCGGACAATCCTCTGTCCTCCATTTAAAACTTTGCACACCCAGTGGAGAAAGCTTTAGCCCACGCTCTAGCACCAGGTTTTCCACATGAAGGCCTCTCATTCTGGACAGGTACGGGTCTTGCAAGAGGCCCCTCTGAACTCAAACAGTTCAGCACAGCTTCCTACTCTAGGCTGGGTGTGTCTCTCTCCCTTTCCCCTCTGCCATTAGGGATAAGCTGCGTGCATCTTTCAGCACTTCCATCCACTGAAGAAAGGTTGCTTGAGTAGCTGTGATGTTCCCCGAACAGGTCTGTCTGGATTGCATCTCCCGCCGGCAGCGCTGTCCATGCAAGCGCTGACGCCGTCAAAACGTATGTCGTTCAAGGGAGGTGTTAACTAAGCCCCGCTGGACGAGACCTCAAAACGCTGCAATCGAAATCATTCCAGACCTTCACCGTGCAGAAACCACCTGCACTGAGCACAGCTCTTTAAAACGCCACCCACCACAGCCAGGGGACCAAAATCCTGAAGTCCTGACTCCATTTAAACTCAGACAAAACTCCAGACATCTAAAATGGGAGATTGCCAGAATAAGAACCATCTATCTCGCAGTTTCCCCCCCCCCCCGTCCTCTCTTCCTCTCATCCACTTGTCTTTCCAACCAGTCCCTTTCCTTCACTCTCTCCATCGCATTCGCTCTCCTCCCAAACAACTTTGCCCCATATGTGTGCTCCCAGCACTCAGGTCTGGCTAGCTGTGTCTCTGACACTATTTCCTCAGTAGAAAACATCATTTTTATTTCATGTCTCACTTAATCTTAAATTGCAAGAAGGCCAGGAACCCACGTCAAATTGGAATTGCTTCTTAAACTGAAATATTAACCTTGAAAGACTTCAAGTGGACCAAAGTGTTTAAATTAGTTGGAACGGATGTTTTAAAAAGACAATGGAGATTAAATATCCCAAAAGCCTGGAAGTTAGACTGAACCAGGCTCCAGTTGATCCAGAATATTGGATCAAATTCAAGGCTTTGACTCAAATCTTTGAAGATTTTTCTGTAAGGGACCAGCCCACATCATCTAAGACAGTGGTTCTTAACCAGGGGTACATGTACTCCTGGGGTTATGTAGAGGTCTTCCATGGGGCGCATCAATGCATCTAGATATTTGCCTAGTTTTACAAGAGGCAACATAAAAAGCACTAGCGAAGTAGTACAAACTAAAATTTCATGCAGCCAAAGACTTGTTTACACTGGTCTAGATACAGATGCCTGATGGGGGCATAGTCATCTGGAAAGGTTGAGAGCCACTGAGCGAGGAGATACCGTCTGCTGCTCTGACCGCCCATGGCAATGGTAGAGCCTTCTAGCCACAAAGATGAACCTCCTAGCCACCGTTTTAGCACCGGCCTTGTGACTATGGGGATCACTTCCGAGCGAGATCAGAATGGCCCCAAATCTCACCACCTTCAAACTGTAAAGCTCACTTCTACAGCACAGGTTCTCCCTAAAACAGAAGAAGTCTGCCCGGTGCCGGGAGGAGGGAGAGGGAAGCCGCAATAAGACCACTTGCGACAAGGCGCTCAGGCACCACGGTGACGAGTGGCATAAGAAACTGTGCGAGACCTCGGATTCCCTGTATCGCCCCCTCCTCCTTGCCCCGTCTCATCACTAAGTAACAGAAAGCCTTGGCTTGCTTCCTGGAGTGCTTCTCTGCAGCAAGGTGACAAAGAGACGCTCTGTTTTGAAGCCTGCTGGCCCCCTCTCTCCACCTGTCTCTGAGGCGTTGGTGCTGCTTAGAAGAGAAATAGCAGGAGTGTTGCTAAGAAAATTGAGATTAGCTGGTTGGAGCGCGTCCTGCCTCAATAGCTGCTATCAATCCTGATCCGTGTGCTTCCTTCCCTCTTCCTGTTTGGAAATCTCTCATCTCTTTGAAGACAAGAGGGCACGCTGCGCGAGTGACGCCCTCCTCCCAGCCCTTGCAACCCGTTACGTTGATCTGTGCAATCAATTTAGCTTTCAGAGCTGATGACTAGGCGGTGGAGGGGGCTGGCGTTTGCAGCATAGGAAAGTTCCTCTCTGGTTCAGGTTTGCAACATGATTGAGAAGCCTCTGCTCTTCTGCCTGAGCCGGTAGATTTCAGTATCCTGGCCACACCGCCAACCTCGCCCAGGTTTCGCGGCTCTCTGCTCACATAGCTCTTGTCACTCTGCTGCGTACCACAGCCACCGTGGGGAAAGGACCCAGTCCTTCAAGCGCAGGAACCCCGTGAAGGAGGATTTCCATCTGCTGCCGGCAGGGCAGGATCAATGGCCGTGTTCCTCACCAACCAGTCCGTGGACCAGAGCCAGTCCCTGAGGTCTCCCTGCCCCTGTTTAGGAAGGCAGCCAGGCAGCTGTTATCGGAAAAGGTTGAGAAACGCTGCTCTGTAGCACACGTAATCCACACCTAGTGCCTGGAGCGCTCTGGCCTATTCTGGGGCACAGCTGAACAGGCTAATGCAGGTGGGTCTTTTAGATTCAGAGGTCCCAGGTTCGCTCCCTGCTGCACCTGTTGTGCGCCCAGATAAGAGCTCCTGATGCCATCCAGTAAAGGGCCACGGTAGCGCGCAGACTCTAGCCAGGTATTTACAATGCCAGGTCTTGTGGCCATGGGCCAGGCCGCCAGGAATCTGGGTTTGGCTTCCTCAGTCTTTACGCTCCAAGCCGATGATTGCATTAACCCTCCTCAGGCTGAGCGTCTTCCAAGCTCACAGGCACCCGGTGCTGGCTGGTCTGACGGCAGGGCGGGTCTCGCTGCGGAAAAGGAGTGGGGGGAAAAGGTGGGCTGGTGCGCCAGCCCCTATTTTGGCTCTCACGCTGGGGATTGAAATGGGACCCTCCAGAGCTCGGGCGGCTGTAGCTTGAGGCTGGCTATGGCGGGGGCAGATCCCTGTGGGCCAGCACGGCGGGAGGACCCGAAGGTCCCACTCACTAGAGATGGGGGCGTGGATGGGAAAGAGAGAGCGATTTTACACTGCTGCTCCCAGAAGGCAGAGCACTTCCATCACGACAATCTCTCAATCCTCCCCCTGCCCCCCCCATCCTTTTTCCCGTAGCCTTGCTGGGTCGAAATCACAAGAGGCTGATCATTAGATTTCACTTTTTAATGAGACAAAAAGGTCGCCACGTAGCCCCAACGTCCCTTGAAACCCATCCCGAAGCATCACAGCTTGTCCTCTGTGACAGCCGCTCCCGGCTCTCTTGTCACGCCTCGCATCCTCCGGGCTCAGTAGCCGGTCCCAGGCCTGGCTCCTGTCACTCACCATTCAGTGTGACACGGCTGATCCTTTAGGTTCATCGATTGCCTCGGGCAAATCCTTCAGCAGCAATTCCTCAGCAGTCAGCCCTTCCGGCTGACAGAGGACTCCGCGCTATTAGACCGTCACGGCAGGCTGGCTTTCTGGGGCCGGTGAACCCCAGCACCGCTGATTGCTCGAGAACAGGAACAGCGCAGCCTCCCCTGAGAGGATCAGGAATGCAGAGCTAAGAGGGGATCTCCGGGCCCAGACCGACTGCACCCTTTGCACATCCCGTTTAGCATTCAGGGAAATGAGGACCGATGCAGCGGGCTGATTGTCAATGAGCTCACACAGCTCTCATAGGAGTCAAGGGGTGCAGATACATGTCTTTAGCCGGCTGTGATGATGATGGGATTAGCTCATAGGGAGTTTAAGCAAAATTAGTCCTTTCTCACCGATTTCCGAGTGCTTTAGTGCATTGATCCTAGAACTGGCTGAACTTTTCATTGCAAATAACATCTATCAGGAATTTAGCCTCTTTTTATCATTCAGGAACCTCCCCTGGTTCTCTGTACATATCTTTCTTCTTCCTAAATATTCACCAAATAGGCTGAATGAATAATGTTCTCCCAGTGGTCTGTTAGCTTTATGTATTCTCTGCTTGTTATTTCTAGTAAGCAGTGGGGTCACCGCTGTCACGTAGCATCATTTCTGCTCCTTGATCAGCGATAAGAAACTTAGGTAAACGGACAGATAACTCGGCTTGAAGGATTGCATTTTTATTGGTAAATGTTATAAATGTCAATTTCACTGTGCACACATACCATCTTAGAAAAGTACCGATGGGGAAAGTAAGAAATATGAGGCTTGAACAATTACTAGTTTGATTTAAGGATATTTACTTTGTATATGTTGACATGCAATGTTGACAATTTGTGTTTGAACCGTTATAAAGCTTTAACTTTTTGAATCGCAACATCTACCATCATTAAATAAATAACTAATTATTAATTATTATTAATTATATAATTATCATCTGACTCCCCCATAATTCAAAAAGTTAAAACCCCCTAATTTTGTGCAACTGAGAACATTTAAATCAACCAAAATCTAAAAAGAGGCTTAAAAATAAACATCTGAATTAGCCACAGAAATGACCAAAAACATGAAAATCGAATTCGGCCAAGCCTAAGGATAACCAATAAATGCTGTCTGGTATGAACGCTCATCTCTGCAGCTTTCAGGATTTACGCATTCTTTCGCACAGCCTTTCAAAGTCTCAAGAAAAATGAATAATACGGCTCCACAAACCATAGCAAAACAAAATCCATTAGTTTTTGGTGCACGAATCAAATTTTGTAATTTTTGCTTTACTATTAACCACTTCTTAGATACCAATAGGACAGTGCGAAAGGTATACAGTCCCCACCCGGACCCAGAAAAAATTAATAATGAGGGCCTGTGGACTCATCCTGCCGCACCTATGAACCGTGTCAAACCTGGAGAGAGAAGAGGAAAAGAGGAAATGCCGGGCTCCGTGGGGGCTGACTGGGAGAGGGAGCTGACCCCTTGAGCTGGCCCTTTGAAGGAAAGCCTGGTTGGGGTGTGAGCTTCACTAGACAAGCCCAAGTATCAAAGCCATCTCAGAGCAGGAGAGCCTGGTGCACGAGCTTTTTGTTTCTTTCGCTCCTCGTCACTAGTTTGGCTCCCCTTTTGGGAGGGCCCTGCAGAAAAGTCAGCCGAAGAAAAGGCTTGGGAGAAAGGCAAAGCTGGAGGAGACGGTACGAAGCAGGCCAGGGCTACAGCAAGGGATCTGATCAAACAGACCCCGCCTGACCTGTACAGGGCCCCAAAAGGTCTGGAGCCAAGAGCAAGGCTGGGTAACAGCCGCTGGATCCAGGTTCCCCGCAGTCGCACCTGCACATCTCTAATGCGCTGGTGTCGCTGAGGCCGGGATCGGGCCTCGAGCCTCTGGAGTTCCTCTCCTCCAGAGATCGGCAAAGTCTAATTGCTCTACAACCACCTCTGACTGGCAGCAGCAAGCTCGGAGCCAAGGCAGCTGCGTTCCCCTGGTAGCCGTTTAATTTACTACCAGGAGGTTTTGGCAATCGCTGACACTTGGACAGCCAGAAACTCCGGCACTCAGTCCCTGTTCCTCCCTCCGTGATCTCTCCCAGGCATTGCTCAGCGCTTTCTCCTCGCCTCTCTCTCTCCTTTTACTGCATTTAAGTGAAAGGCCTCATGCGGTATAGTACAGCGCTTGTCGCAGCATGTCAGCAGAGCATCTCTGGATAATTCCTCTCCATCAGCGAAACTGCGTCTCATTTCAGGGGAAGAGTTTCGGAAATTCGTGCACGTGTTATACAAGGCTCAACAAATGGCTTTATGGGGCTTTAGCACAGCAGAGCCAATATTTTTCATGCAATTCTTGTTCTCCATCCGGTGACTGTTTTTGCTTGGCCTCAGCTGTTTGCAAATCTGCGTGGTGGCATATCATACTGCTAGCAATACGCTCCATTTCTGTACCGTTAGGGTGCTGAGAGTCAATTCTACGGTTCCTGTGAAGAAGCACTAACCATTGAGCCAGAGCTGTAGGGCTGGGCCTAAATGGTTGAAGGGACATGAATTCTATCCAGCTAATTGGGAGTTCAGATAATTGAGAGGGCAGGAGCCATTCAGAAGCTCTCACATCCAGGAACTCTTCTTCCTCCTTGTAGTCCTGGCCAGGGATCTCTGCTCTTTTGTCCCACCCCCGCATTATCCAAATCCATTCCTTGTCCCCCCAGCATGCTGCAAAGAGCATGCCTTTTTTGTATCTCATGCTGAGGGACAAGGCAGGACTTTGGATAGTGCAAAGGTTTGGATAATGGGGTTTCAGATAAACGGGCACATACTATACACAGAATTCCTGATGCACGCTCTGCATGGCAGCTGAAATAAAAATGCTAACGGAACCCGAACCTTTGCAGCGCGTTCAACCCGGCAAACTTCACAGGACATGCAAAGAGCCATTTGCATTTGGCTCCTTCTGCCATGCAAGAAGCTCCACTGACCGCAGCAGGGCGGCTGGCACGTAAAGGAGAGTGGAATCTGCCCCCGGGTGCATCATAAGCTTTTTGCAAAGCACCATAGGGTCTATTTGGACCAAAGGCGCTAGGTGGAGCTGTGCAGAAAACAGAATTTCCGCTCAGCAGGAAATTCTGACATTTCGAAACGTCTTTTCCATCTGATTTAGAACAAAAAGCCAAAATTCTGAAATTAGCCATGAAATGAACATTTGGGAAATGTCCGATCTGGGGCCATTGCAACGTTTCACTTTGATAATGACAAAATATTATAATAATATGATATAATTAATAATAGCTCTAAAACTTCCGCCCATGTAGTTTTGACAGGTGTCCACGCCCCCTGCATCGAAACTGCACCAATTAGAACCCCATGTTAAACTGAGTGTCCCTTCTTTTGTCCCTCCCCTTTTTTGTCCAATCAGCAGGTTGTATGGTTTCGAAGTCCCTTCTACCCTTTCCAAGGCCCCTAGGTTTTATTTTTGGATGCGGGAATTTTTGGCGCTGTCAGCCATTTTGCGGGGAAAAGTTGATGTTTTTTAAATTAGATTTCATTTATCCTTCCTGGAAATAATAAAATAAATGATTAAATATAGATTTCATGCCTTTTTCTTTATTTTAAGAGGGCAGCATGCTTTTTGCAGTCTGTGCATTTCTAAATAAAATCTATTAAACAGGTGTCCAACGCCTTAATGCCTGCAAAATAAAGGAGAAATATTAATACGCTTACTTCTCTCTCGCTTGTTCGCTGTCTCTCTCTCTCTATGTATAGGATCATGCCTTTTTAGAGAAAAATATACTTTATATGCAATTAGTGCCATTTTCAAATAAAATGATTAAATAATTGTACAAAGTCTTAATGAGAGAGGCATAAAGGAGAAATGTGTGTGTGTGTAAAATTAGAGCTGAGAGAAAATTTTTGGACAAATCCTTTATTTGTCCAAAAACGCAATATTGGGGCGACTGAAACGATGCATGGATTCATGTCAAGTTTGCCAAATAGTTTCGATCCAACTGAAAAAGCTGAAATGGTTCAATCCAAAACATTTGATTTCCACCCTCATCTGATTTGACAAAAGCTAGCAAAGGATTCAGACAATGGCTGGAGGAGACGCGACAGCTGCCGCTGCCCTTATAAACTGTAATCCCGTCATTAGGGCACTCCTGGGAAGCCTTGCGTGTTAGCTTGTTTTTAAAGTTCTGCCTAAATGAATTAATTACCCAGCATGCAAAAACAATCTCAACCAAACAAAAAAATTCTCAAAGTGCAGTTTACAAATGGAGGACGTGAGCTTCTTGTCGTTTGTCAATTGTGAAGCAAATTACAGATTCCAGGGGACAGTATAAAATCTCATTGCAGCGGGATTCTAAAATCAAATGGTAAGACAAGTCATCCAGCTGCATGAAGGGCAGAGATAAGGTCCGTAGCTGTTGACACTGGTATCTGAAGAAACGTGCCCCCTGTAGGCATCCCCCTCTACTTTTCCTGTCTTTTTAAAAATCTAATACATCCATCTTCTGCTAAACAGGCTGTTTTAATCGCATCAAATAACATTTTGAAAAATAAGCTTGCTTCTGCTTTTAAAAGTTGCATATGAAAACTATATAGCATGGGGATAAGAGAGCCGCCTGGATTTTAAGGGGACCCTGAGGACCGACCGAAATCTTTTTTGGTATCCATTTTTTATTAGTTGCTGTGCATTAGCATAGGCAAGCATGTGTCATGCAGATTCTGTTCTCCACTTCAGGAAGCGTTATTTCTCCCTGTGGGTTTGCCAGACTTTTTAATCACTTTTTCTCTGGCTATCAGAAAGAGTCAATAAATAACATTAACAAAAATGCTGGGAGGATTGTGAGTGATATTTTGTAGCCAGACCTGCAAAGCAACAATTACTTTCTGTGTGTTTGTTGTATTTTTCATCACATTAAAAGGGCCCCAAAGAATCCATTTGTCTGTTCTTCTCATTTTACTTTTATACAAGCCATAACCCGAGATGCTTTACAACATTACATAAAACAAGAGTGGAGAAGATAGACCTGCAAAATGGTTGAAAACAGAGCTGTTACGGTAAATCAATTCAAGCCTGAATGCCAAGGGATTTAGGGGAAGAGGGTATGATTTAAGGGGAGATTGGAAGAAACAGGAAGCTGGGTGATTCGAGGTTACTTTTGTACTGGCGCATGCACCCCGCTTCCCATGTAGCTATCACAGACACACAAGCACACAGGCTCCTTGTCAGAAAAACCTGCTGCTTGTCTTTTGTTTTTGATCAGCTGTAACCCACCAAGAAGTAAAAACTATAACAATACAACACTAAGTGTGCAAATGTCTTTCCCTTCCCTCCTTCCGTCAGCGCCATTCTACTGGGTCCCTAACAGAAATTCTTCCATCCCTAGGGAGGGAGACAAATTAACTTTTGAAGCATGGTCCCTACCCTGTTGGCTAAGAAAATATTGCACAACCGTTCCATAAAAGAAGATGCGCCGTTCGAAAAGGCCTTTATTGAGTAAACATTGCTCAATTCCTCTGTCATGAAGACGTACTATTATTTAATGCCTTTATTAAAAATTGCACTAAAGGCATAAAAAGAATGTTTTCCCCTTGAAATAAGGAAAGGATATTAAATTCAGATTTATTCATTCATGTGATTGTTCCCAGGAAGGATAAATGAAGTCTTTTTAAATATAATTTTCCCCCCGAAAATAGTCAGTGATGCCAAAAATGCACATGTCCAAAAATGATTCCTGGAGGGCCTGAAAGGGAGATAAGGGTAGGAGGGACTTCCAGAACTATACAGTCCGCTGATGGGACAAAAACGGGGCAGGACAAAAGGAGGGGCATGCAGTCTAATACAGGGCTCTTGCTGGCATAATATCATGGCAGGGGGTGTGGACGTCTGCCAAAATATATATAGTGAAAAACATTATAGCGCTATTACCATTAATATAAAATTTTATATCTGCATATATAATATTGTAATTTAGATTTTAATATAAAATTCAAGTTGAAAATATATCATTCTTAATGAGCATTGAAACACTGTTTTCATTTTGATGCAGAAACATTTTGATCTCCTGTTAGCAAAATGAAATGGGGAAATCTAACTGATTTATTTTGACATGTTCCCGTCAAAAGGTTCGTTGAAATTGACAGATTTCCATGAAATGTTTCGATTTCGACAAAACCACAGTGTTTGCTGGAAAATGGTTCCGTCAGCCAGCCGCAAAGTGAAGCAAATGCAGGCTTCTCATTACCAGTGGCTGTAAAACTGCAAGCCAAGAAGCACACACAGATAAACCTCCCTAAGTCGTGCCAGCGTTTGCAGTGATTAAATGGAAGATCTATGGACTGTGTAATGTTCACAGAGCAACCGTTAAACTGACTGTGGGCTGATCCAGATCTTTTGGCTAGAATAATGAGGTTAATCACGCAAACTCGTTTCATGACTATTAGATTTGCTACACTGGTTCCCCACAAGCCTCCGTCACCACAGCGTTAGCATGGGAGGAAAGGTTTCTCGGACCCACCCGGAGACCCAGGCGCAGTATTAATCTGGGTTTTACAGATCATTTGCATGGAATTCGGCATTAAATTTGCATCTTGGGGCAAGTACGGTGGATTCCTGCCAGCCATGGCTGAGTTAAGAAACAGGTCAGTGCCCTGGACTCACACAGCAATGCACTATGACCTCGCTCCCATAGGATACTCTTCATGTGTAGATTTCACGTTTTTTTCGAAGCAGGTCAGCGTGACTATCTCCATTTTACAAATGGGGAAACGGAGGCAAAGAGAAGGAAGTGACTTGCCCACAGTAACCCACCAGCAGAGTGTGGAAATTAATCACAATCTCTTGAGCACCAGACCAGTACTCTATCCATTAGGCCACACTGCCTTATCCCAGACCAAGCGCAGTATTAACAGGGATCCAGCATTATCCAAGCGCTCTAGCCAGGAGGAGAAAGATCCCTCAGAAACCCCCATAGTTTACCTCAGCAGAAGTCAGTAGGTCTCATTCTGCCACACTCACATGGGTGTGAATCAGACACGACTCCACTGGAGTCAACAGGGTCGCAGTAAAAATGAGGTAAAAGAGGGCAGAATCAGTGGGTTTAAATAATAGGTAAATTGAGAAACAGGCAGAATAAGTGACTTGCCCTACATCTCGCAGCTTTAAGAAGAGGAAGAATTTCTTTAAGCTCACAGCTCACAGCTTTAAGAAGAAGATCCAATTCCTCCATCAGGGATCCTGGTTTTCCAGAGAGAGCCTGCGGCTTGGTTTTCAACTGACACAAGGGAGGCTGGGTTTGGTACCAGACAAGAAGCCTGATCTGCGACTTAGGTGGGAAAGCTTAAGAAAGGTGGTGCTTCTGGACGATTTTATCCTGAAATCAGGACACACTTGGCCCAAGGTCTGCTTTGAACTCTACAATTTGCTGGAACCACGAAACTCCTGGACTCAAACCAGAATAGAGGGTCCCAGGAGGAAGCCCTGGCAAAGAGAAATGGATGCATTTTCCATGGCTCTAAAAATCAGTAGAAATGTGTTTGATCCAGCCCCGCAGATCCGAACACCCCTGGTCTTTAGCAGATTGCAAATCTGGACCCACATTCTGGAGCCCTCCCTGATGTTAGATGTTTATCATCATGCACTATGAGGAGGAGAAGGGAGTTGAATGTGTCTAGCCCCTAGATGGCACCTCTGCACTGTTCTGCCTTGCGCTTCCTCCCTCCTACAGGATCTTCTCTCCACCAGCCCAGCCAGAGAAAAAAGGATGGACAAAAACTCTCACCATCTCCAGCAGGTGCCAGAGGCTTGTGACGTCACAGCAATCTCCAGAGGAAAGAGTTGTGAGGTCACGAGTACGGGAGAGGGTCAAATAACGTAAGAAATGGCGGGGGGGATTCCAGTCGGGTACAAATATCTGGAATGTCACAGGGAAGGTCCAGTGATTGTCTCTCCTTGGATCACGGCCCTTTTTTGCTTCCTCCTCTGAGCGTGAGAATTCACTTAGGCTTCCTGGAAATATACCAAACTGATCTCTACCCCATGTCAAATCATTTACAGAGTTACAGAGCATTACAGAGTAATGCTTGGGCATTAGCCCTACTTTACAGAAGGGGAAACTGAGGCACGGTGAGGGTATATGACTAGCCCGTCAACACATAGCAAGTCTGTGGCAGCGAACCAAGAAGGCTAACAGCATATTGGGCTGCATTAGTAGGAGCATTGCCAGCAGATTGAGGAAATTATTATTCCCCTCTATTTGACATTGGTGAGGTCTTATTTGGGAGTCCTGTGTCCTCTTTTCCATCCGTAGAGGTTTCTAAGGCCCGACTTGACAAAATCCTGGCTGGGATGGTTTTGTTGGGATTGGTTCAGCTTTGAGCAGGGGGTGGGAGTAGATGACCTCCTGGGGTCCCTACCAACCCTCATCTTGTATGATTCTATGAACCGGTCTTACCACTAGACTTTCCCCCTTTCCCTAGCATATGAACAAAAAGTAACTGGTGAATGGAGACATATTTATTGACAGTCTATGGCCATAGGGCAATGATCTATTTCTCTCGCACACTGTTTGGAATGATAATTGGGTGGTTTGCTAATCTACCACCCCAGGAATTGTCTTGCTGATTCTAGCCCGTTACATTTCATGCTGAAGTTGTTATGTTATTTCTATAGTAATGGATGGTTTTTTGAAAGTACTCACCACTAATCAAGCAGCCATAGATACAAAGTTTGACTGCCTCTGTGCTGTCTGCGAAGGAATCTTGCCTGCGGTGTTCGGACTGCCCATCATTTTGTGATTACTGAAATAATCATCCCGATCTCGTGGCGCTTTTCTTCTGCAGCACTCCAAGTGCTTAGCGATCTTCAGTGTCTTTAGCCTCACAACCCTCCAGGCAGGGCACTGCTGTTATGCCCATTCTACAGAGGCAAACTGAGGCAAAGAGCTGCTATGGCC
Source organism: Mesoclemmys tuberculata (assembly GCA_007922155.1). Classification (NCBI taxonomy): domain Eukaryota; kingdom Metazoa; phylum Chordata; order Testudines; family Chelidae; genus Mesoclemmys; species Mesoclemmys tuberculata. Next base: position 4,137,210 of record ML675642.1, read on the forward strand.
TGTATTCCCAAACGATCTTGGCACTGATTTCAGTGGGAGTGAAGCACCTAAATATCTTTCAGGACTGAGGCATAAGCGCCTCGCCCAAGGTCACACAGAAAGTCTGTGACGGAGCAGGGAATGGACCCCCAGGTCTCCCAGGTCCTGGGCGAGAGCCTACTCATAGTTAAAGAAACTAACTGCATGGGCCAGTGTTTAGATTTTTATCTGGACGTCACAGGAAATAAACGCCAGACCGCTGCAAAGCTGGGCTCGAACGCTTCCATTTCCGGTTTCAATTCAACTGCAAAATGCGAAAGTTACTAACACCGGGCTCTCTCACACTCTAAGAGTCGCTTTATATTTGTTCTTTCTTCCTTCGCACTTTTCCTTAATCTGAAATGAAAGGCCCCTAGCTTGAGGAACGTGTTTCGCTCTTTGTGTAGGGGAAATTTCACAGCCCTGGTTTCATGCTCATTTTATTATTTACTGCCCCTAGTTCTAATCTTGTCATGTCCCTCTGCATTATTTTTCTCTCTTTTTGTGGTCTGGGCAGTGATCCATAAACCGAGTGCCCTTCAGGTACTGCAGATAAAATACATAAGTGCCTGATATAAACTCCGGGCCTTGAGCCAATTGCAGCCTGGGGTAAGAGGCGACAATTCCCCTGAAAGTCTCCGGGACAAATTCAGCAGGGATTTAAGGAGGTACTAATCTATACAGCAGGGAAGAGTGGATCAGAAAACTGGTGTAAATGGCATCATTTGCCCTAATCTGGCTTTCAGGAGGTGGGCAAAATCAGTGTCATTTTTTACACTGAAAGAACCTAAGAGGAAGGCGTAAAATAAAGCAGTCATTTGGTGTCAGCATCGCTGTAACTCATACCCAGGGTATGTCTGATTCTTTCTGCATAACATCTCTAACATATGGCCTTTCTTATCCATCCACACAGCTCAAACTCTCCTCCAGGCTCTCAGCATGTCACCTCTCAATTACAGCCGCGTTCTCTTCCCTGGCCTGGCCAAATGCCTCCTTGGCCTGCCTGTCTCCATTCATACTGGTGCAGTAAAGATCATTCTTCTGGGCTCTGACCTTGATCATGTCTCCGCCTTGCTTTGCACCCCTCCACGGATCACCCTCCTGGCACATCAAACATACTCTTCTTGTCTTCGCTTTCAATGTCCTTCACGGCTTATCCCCATGCTGCCTATTCCCTCTCGAGATGTTGACGTCCGCCTCTGATCGGCCTGCAGGAGACTCGGGGCAGGAGTAAAACGTAGGGCCCAGAGAGCAAAGGGACCATCCATTGGCATAGCCTGCCGTGGGTCAGGGGACCTGGAATGCCTCCATCTGACCTATTGCTGCCTTCCTGTCTCCTCCCAGGTCAGGGTCAAGCCCTGGCTAACTTCTCCCGCCTGTATGTTGGTTTCTGCAGCCCCTTGTGAGTCATTCATGCACATCGCTTTGATTTAATTCAGAGGCTTCCATCTGCTGGGCACCAGTTACTTGGCACCGTTCGCATCTGCGGGCTCAGCCTCCCTCCTCCATGGCCCCCAGCAACTTTGCACAGTTCCTCCAACTTCCAACAACCAGCCACCGCTGCTCCCGCCTCGCCTCCGAATGCCTCCACTCCGCCCTCCGTCTCATTTTCACTCTCTCGCAAAACAAGACACAGCGGTCGTCTTTTTGTTCTGGGCTCGTCTAGCTCCTAACACAATGAGACCCTCAGCAGTGGCTAGAGCACTGGACTAGGGCCACAGGAGACCGGGGCTGTGTGCCGGGCACTGCCACTCCCTTTCTGGGTGACCGTGGTCAACTCACGGCTCTGCTCGGTGCCTCAGTTTCCCCCCGCTGTAAAATGGGGATAACAAAACCGAGCTCCTTGGTGAAGCATTTTGAGCTCTCCTGATGATAAGAGCGAGAGTCTGACAGCGATTCCTAGGTGCTCCTGCGAGACACACAAGAGTTAGTAATAATCATATTAAAGATGAGAACAGGACAGTCAAGTTGGGAGTCAGTGGAAATAACTTAAATTTCCCTCAGCTCTAAAGTGAAGTCGGCTTCATTGCTCTATTTCCCTCCTCTTTTCAGTTTTCAGTCGTCTGTTCCTTACCCCACTTTCCTTTTTCTTTCTCAACGTCCCTGTCTGCAGTTTGTTTCTCTCTCTTTTTTTCTTCATGCCCATTCCCCACCCCCAGTTCTCTCCTGTTTCCTGGAGTCCATGGTCCCTCCCTGCCTAACACCACTAATTTCCAGACTTTTCTCTTCCCAGCTTTGCCCTCTGTTCTCCTCGGGCTCCTACAGTGCTGCCCATCATCCTGGTATCTGAACCCCTTCAGAAAGGTAATAAATCTGTCATTCTGGGCCCCACATTTATTTCCCCCTTTCCTTCCCCCTCCTTCCCTAGGGCCCCCCATCTCTCCTTCCCCCAGCCCCTCAATTTCTCCTGCCCCAGGGCTCCCCTGGGCCCCCTTCCCTCTGTAACACCCCCTCTTCTTTTCCCCCTCACCATCTGAGACTGCTAATGTTGATACTGGCACTGTGTATGTATGCCTGGTCGTGTAGGTGTGCACAGGTGTGCGAATGGATGTGCACGCAGGTGTGTTCATGGTGTAGCTGTACCTGTGTGAATGTCCATGTGTGCATACGCCCATGCAAGCATATGTTTGTGTGCAGGGGAGTGTCTGCGTGCCCATCTGGGCGTGTACGGGTGCCGGTTGGGGTGTGCGTGTGCACAGATGCGTGTCTATCGGCGAGTCGCAACACAGCTTTTCCTTTGACACAGTAAACACCGCACTGATCCTCCCCACGGAGACACATCTGTGATTCTAATCTCCGCCAGGATCAAGCGTGAGGGCGCTGCGCTGGCCTCCTCGCTTTTTCGCCTGTCAGTTCCAGTGTGAACGCCCCAGCAGGTCAGCGGCTTGCGGCTTAGTGACGCAGTTAAGTACGCTCCCAACGCAATGCCAGGACCCTGCATCGGTCAGAAGATGGAGATGCTTCTCAATGACAAAACTTCAACTTGCTGTCCCTTGGGGGAGCCCAGGAAGTTTTCTCAGGGCACCATTCAAATTGCTTGGAAAGAAAGAGAGTGTGTCAGAGAGTGTGTGGTTTTGGGGGGCAGCACGGTCTAGTGGTTAGGGCCCTGGCCTGGGAATCAGGAGATCTTGGCAAGTCCCTGCACTGCTCTGTGCCCCCTGGAACAACAATCCCTTTGCCTGTGACACTGTGAAATGTCTACGGGCCTGGCGCTGCACAGAGGGAAGGCAGACGTTTCAGAACAGACAGCCTGAGAGAGGGAGCACGTGTGCCACACGCTTTCCTGGACAATATTTCTCCCCAAGCTTCTTATCTTCCCCTCATCACCATAGCCCCTGAGCACCACGTGAACTTTACTGCATTGACCCTCACAAGAGCCCCGCGAGCAGCGCTACTATCCGAGGCCCGGAGGAGCTGACTGTCTTGTTCCAGCTCCCTGAGGAAGTTTATGGCAGTGCCAGGACTTCACGCCAGCTCTCCCAAGTCTTGGGTGACTGCCCTAACCACTGAGCCATCCTTCCTCTCTTTGCTTTATTTTTGTTCTTTCTTGCCTGTTATTTGCAATTAAAATAAAGGCCAGTGAGGCTATTCTTATCAGGCGCACAGAGAAAAATGACATGGCCTGTATTATCTTGAATGCGTTTAGCATCTGTGCCAATTAGGTGCAAAAATTCACCTCAGATTGTGCCTTAACACTACTCCTTTGGGCTTCACTCTGCTGTCATGCCTTTAGTTACCTTGCCTGTGGGCTGCCGCTTGCCCTGGAGTATTAAATGTCCATGTCATCGTACCACAGTCACGACCACTTCCTTTCCTGGTAATCCGCCCGCCACAGCCCTAGTGGCAGGCATAGCAAAGCCCCTGTTTTACGACCACATTGGAGACTGAGGAGCTGGTAAAAGCCAAAAGTTCATAACATTTAATATTGCAAAATTACAGGCGGTCCAGCAGCTAAGATCATTTATTAATCGTTCACTGGCAGGGCACATAAAGGCAGTGTCACAGATCCATGCAGTGTGCCTGATTTGTCTTTGTGGGAGGGGACAGCCTGATGGATCACAGCTCACAGTCAGCAGCAGAAAGATTGCGTTAGCAGCAGAAGAAATGGGTCGTGTAACCGGCCGTTTAGCAGGCGGGTGTTCCCAGAAGCGAGGTTCTACTGTATCCCGCCTGAGGATACAAAGCATAAGGGTCTAGCCTGCTGATTTCAAAGTCCCAGCCCCTCTCCCTCACTTTTGGGACGCACAAGTCCCCCGGGACGCACGATATTCATGCAACCAAAATGGTGCAGCCTTTTCAGTGGCAGCTTATGCTTTGCAACCTGCCTGTGAATCCTGTTGGCTCTTACACGGCAAATCCAAACCAGAGACCCCCCCACCACCGCAAGAAGCAGTCTGCAAGAAGTGGTGCTGGTGATATTCCAGCCAATGAATCAACACTGGGGGCTGGAGGGCCTGCCTTTCACATTGCGATATGAAATAAAGATCCTAACCAATTATGGCTCCTTTTGCAGGAGTAGGACAACAGATCCTGCTGTCCTTACCTCCTCAGTCTCCCTGAGGCTCCTTCCGATCCAAGTTACTGCTGCTTCAACGCCCAGTTCTGTCTGGCTCTAGAATCTCATGCTCCCATGGCTGTGTGGGCCAAGCTGCAACAAGAGCTGGTATTTTCTCAGATCATTTTCGTTCTATCACCACCAGGCTGCAATCCATGAGGTAGAGGGGAAATGTCACCTCCGAAAAAATAAAAGCAAGCCACACATAAGCACCAGCATTTCTGAAAGCTAAGCCCAGAACAGCACAAGCAGAAGGAAATAGGACGTGGTGCCCTGGAAGTGGTTGTCTGGGACATGGCCTTGTGTGGCAGACACGTTTCGGAGACCAGAAAGAAAAAGATAGATGAATAGATATGAGTAAAATCCTGACCCTGCTGAAATCTAAGACAGTTTTTCCACTGATTTTAGTGGAACCAAAATTTGACCCAATGTGCATAGGGGAAACTGCTTATAAAGAAATGAAATAAAACTAAAAGCTCATTCAAATTTAGAGCTGGTCAAAAATGGTTGATTTTCCATGAAAATTTTAACTTTTCATTTAACAAAAATATATTTTTGGCAGCCCAAAAGCTGCCAAAAACTGAAATCTTTTTTTTGAAATCCTACCAAAAACAATCTTTTAGCTGAAATTGTTCAGTTTTGGTTTTCCAACAAGAAATCAAAAATCCAGTAATGGCAAACTGCATTGTCTTAAACTATCTTTCAGTGTGAATCCATACCAGGTTAGGAAATATGCAATGTGTTTCCACATCTTTAAGCCACTTTAAAGTTTCCTTCCTATTCATTCCATTTTAAATCTGCCACAGTTCTTTTTAGATTTTCTCCTAAATTATAGACTTCTATTTGGTTCTTTGACTAATGAAGCCATTATTCCGAGGGGAATGCTAACAGGATCGAGTTCTGCACAAAGGGAAAACGTGTAAAATTACTGGGGACTTTCAGAGTCATTACTTGGTCCTAAATTGTAATAGGGTGTTTAAAGAAGAGGGAGGATAGCCGGGAGATTAGGGCCCTAGCCTTTGATTTAGGGAAATGCAGGTTCAAGTCCAGTCCAGTTGTGTCTCAGTTTACCATCTGTTAAAATGGGGACAATATTACCTCTCTGTGCGGCGGTAGAGGACAGATAAATAACTTAGACAAAGGATCTTCCCTTCCTCAATGTGTTGTGTACTGTTCTGGCAACTTGTTTCTGTCTAAATGAGTGCCCTCAGTACTGAAGCAATTTAGTACCAGTTGGTGTCTGCTACAGACACTCAAATCACAGTAGAAAAAAGGCTGACGGGTTCCTCAAGCACTTTTCTGTAAGGGGGAAGAAGAACCTGTGTAATCAAGAGGATTTCAGCCTGAGTGACATATGCTAGAAGTTTCATGCTGCCACTACTAAAAAGAGCCGTAGAATTTCTGAACGTTATAGATGACGGTTTCTTCCCTTCGAAAAGTGTTGAATCCTAGAACAGACCTCGTTTTCACAGCTAAAGAGGAATTGATCCCAGAAATAAAAAGTTACTGGTGGCTCAGGTACAAGTGATCTGGATTTTATCCCGTAGTTACGTGCAAACAGGATAAAGTTCAGATCAATAGTTTATATACTTAGGGCTTTAAAAGGGCCAATTTCACAAAGCCGAAAACAATTCCAAGCCAAATCAGTTGGGAGGAAGAATTTAAACAGAAAAACGTGAGATGAAGAACATTTTATTAGGTGGCCAAAAAGTCAGACTCGGACGACCTTAATCACGTGGCAAGCTTGGTGGAAGCAAGCAATACAGCCAGATGTGAAGTCATACGTCTTGGAACAAAAAAGGTCCTATTTACAGGATGAAGGACTCTATCGGGGGAAGCAGGGACTCTGAAAAGAACTTGGGGGTCCTGAGGAATAATCAATTGAACATGAGCTCCCCATGGAGAATGAAAATAATGGGCGTGAACCTCTTTGGAAAGCCCTTTGAGATCTACTGATGAAAAGCGCTAGGTAAGACCTAGCTGTCGGGCAGGTTTTTCCCCGCCACAGGAAATTCGAGGGGGGGGAAATGGAATTTCCCCCCAAAATGTTTTTGATTTGTTTTACAACACCCTCCCCCAAACCAAATAAATAAATACATTTCATTCTTTTTTTAAATTTTGTTTTTGAAAATGGTTTTCTGTAAAAGCCCGTTTTCATAGGCGGCGTCTGTGTGCCAACTACCAATTTTTCACTCATTTGGTTTGTTTCTTCAGTGCACATTTTCAAGGGACCGTTTTTCATTAAAAAAAAAAAAGCTGGGACAGATTCTCAACCAGCTGCACATTGCACCCGAGCAAGGACGCCAATGCACGGTCCATCCGTGCCATGCTCACGACTATGTGCGTGTGTGCACTTTTGCCCACGATATGTGGGAGTGCGTTCACGCAGCATGGATGAAACAAAGCATTGGCAAATACCCAACACTGATTGCATGCCTTTGCTCTGGTTATAATACACCAATTAGCTCAGATCATCCAAGGCGCTCGATTGAATGAAAGGGGATCCTTCCCCTTGAAAGGGCATGTTCCAACTTCAGGCCCTACTAAAAATAAAAAGAAAGCCAGCTCTATGGACGTGCCATCCTGCAGTAATGTGTCCCCTTTCCCTTGGCCCTGCAGCATTGTGCAAATGGGGCACCCACGGGGTGCTTGCCAGGGCAACCACGCACATAGCTGCTTTGCAAGCATGTCCTCTAATAAAAAACGAGGCATCTCGGCCCTGCAGACATAGCGCTCTGCAGATGCACTTCTTCCCAGACAGGGCGGGGAGAGGGAAACTGATCGCCGCTGGAGTGGTATTTTTCAGATTCTTCCTTGGGACTACAATAGCAAGTGACAATTCTTTTCTCCATGCACTCTCTCGGGGCGAGGCTGTAACTAGACACTGAATTCCACCTGACCATAAAGCCCGGAGATTTCTGGCAGGCAGAAAATGCTTCCACTCCAACCCTCTGTGCCAGGCATGCAAGTGGGATATAACTTCGCAAGGTGACCTTGGAAGGGAATGTGAGAGGTAGGCTGGCTTCCTGTTTAAAGAGAGAAAAGAGGGCGCATGGGATCTCCAGGGAGCCATCAGATAAGTACGGCAGCCCTAGTGCAGGAGTCCAGCCTCTATCGCTGCCCAGATGCAGGCAGGGGATGGGAGGCCGGTTTCCCAGTGCAATGTGACAGGTTAATTCTCAAAAACATGTCATCTGCCCTCCTGTGGTCAGCTCCCACTAACAGAAAGTGTGGTGGAGGCGCTAACCTAGAGCTGGGTGAAGTTTTCGTGGCAAGGACAATTTTGAAAAGTCATTTCAGGTGGACTGAAAATATTCTGGCGACTAGAAGCGTTGAAAAAAGCTTGGGTGGGGTCGAACGGAATGATCTGGCCGGAGAAAATCAAGACGCTTCGGTTTGCCATGGATCACTTGTAAAAGGGTTTGAATGTTTTTAAAAAAGTAAAATAAAAAGTGAAAAGTCATTTTTTTAATCAAAACCGGTTTTGTAAATGCCACAGTTAAATGTGTCCATTTTTTCAGAGTTCAGCAAAATTGACTTTACTTGGCAAAAGATTTCACCCATCCGTACTTTACTTGGAAAAATTCACCCATCCGTACTTTACTTGGAAAAATTTTACCCATCCGTACTTGAGCGTGCAAATACGCTGGGCTTAATTCTGCTCTCACTTGGGGCCTGACCCACAGCCCACTGATGCATTTCTACTGGTTTCAGTGAGCTTGGATCAAGCTCTTACAGCAGCATTATTTGCCTGGAGCTACTACCTCTGTTGAAGCAGGTTAAGCGAAAACAGCACGGGCCCACTGGCATGTGACACTTTTATCTGGAGGTGAAAAGGGCTTTACAAACCTGACAGCCACTCAGGCTCCGCAAGTTAATTATTTTTTATTATTATTAATTAGCACCGGCCGCGTTACTATTTCAACTGCGCTTTATCCAAATCAATGACATGACGTTAATTGCGTTTTTAGTAGCCCGTTAATTAAGCCTCATTTATTCCTAAGATCATTATCATGGTCTCCTTTTATGGCTGGGGAAACTGACGCATGTCGCAAGGAAGTGACTTGCCCAAGGACACGCTGCGAGTTAGTGGCAGAGAACACAGGCGACTTGGCTCCCGGGAGCCGTCGCTAACTCCTCTCCCTTCCACCTTTTGCTGAAACCCTTCCTTGAGCCATTGACGACTGCATTTGAGGTAATACGGGCCATGGAGGAAATGTCAGTTCCCTGCAGACTTAGGGCTCCCTGAGCCCATGGAGAAACCCTGCAGGAGGAGGCAGTGGGAAGCCTACAGAGTCAGACCGAAACACTGTCCTCTCCAGCCGTCCCCCAGAGCAGCTTTCCAAATGATGCACTCATCTGCAAGACGGATGAACGTTGTATTCCAGGAAGAAACGCCACACCAGCGCAGGGCTCCGTGGTCTCAGAGCAAGGACAGTTGCCTGGAGGAACCGTGGAAGCTGGCACTTAATCACTGTAATTAAGTGAGCGTCAGGGGGCCCTGCGATGACCACGCTTGCAGGGTGGAGTCCGTGCTGCCGAGAATTTCGCGGTCACCCTGAAGACAGATGAGCGTCTTGCCATGGATGCGAGTGAGCCTTGGAAGGGAAGGCAAAGGCCGGATTCACCTGCTTCACAGCTCCAGAGCGGTTCAAAATGGTCACTGGTGTGATGAGTTCAGCGTGCCGGTCTCTTGCAGTGTTGAGAGCACGGTGCTGAGAATCAGCCAGCCGTCCTCCGTGCTCTCAAGGGGAAGGGGGCTAGGGTTGTTCTGCCCAGCCCAGGACAAATTGCAGCCCGGTCCGGTCCGGCTACTGAGCTTAGACTGTAAAATGGGCCGAGCACTGATCTGCCCCTGGCCTCACCCCAGCCCCCGGCTGCCCATTTGCTCTGGGGTTGCTCCTTCAGCAGCAGGGCCGCGAGCCTGCCTGGTGACTCTCCGTGGGGGAGGAGAGAGACAGAGCCGGGGCTCTTCCCACCCTCCACCCTTCCCTCGTTTGCCACAGGGATGTCGGACAAGCAGCTCCGGCTTCTCCTGATGAAGCCAGAGTTATCCAAGCGGGGCCCAGCTGCTTGTCTTGGCCGGGGCTGCCTTCCCCGGCTCGTGCCCGTCCGCAGCTAGGTGGGGGCTTTGCAGCAACACTACCCCAGTCCCCGCAGCCACTAGCCGCTTCATTCTGTGTTTGAGGCTCTCCTGTTATGACGCCAGCCAGGTTGGTTGTGGTCTCTCCCCGGGGAGGGCGATACAGACGATGGCGGGCCACCCAGTCCTCCTAGCCTAGCGAGGGGTTGGCCCTCCGGGGCTCCTTTGCGCCAAAGTCCTTTTCCCAGGCTTTTCCCAGACTCACGCTCCAATTCCCCCGCTCGTGGGCAGCTTCTCCATTGCTGAGGGGCTCCCCTCTCAGTAGCAACCACCTCTGGGGGCGACCTGCAGCCCTTTTTTATCCCTTAGCTGCTACATGTCCAGCAACTGGCCTCGGCTGAGATGTTAGCTAATCCCCCAGTTAACCCCTCCGTGGCCGGAGGCGCCTGGTGTAGGAATGCGGGAAAACACGGGTTTTGTGGTTGAAGTAAAAGAAAGGGGTTTTAGCAGTCGTGGGATGGTCATGAAAGAGGGCTGGCTTGCTTGGAAGCACTGGGCTTAGAAAAGGGCTTAAGTGGAAAAACTGGACCCAAAAGGGAACCGGGAAGAAAGGCAGAAAAATCCTTGGGAAGGAAAAAGGGGCCAGTTATCAGGGATCGTTCTGACTAGTTTGAACAATAGACAGAGTCTGTGCTTGTTGAACCTATAGTGACCCAGAACCGGGCAAAACCCCGTGTGTAGCTAAACTAGTAACAGCCAATCTGCCATCACTTGTTTGATAAAGAGTATAAACAGGTGAGCTCCTAAAGGGTTCCCGCTGAATCCCTGCCCTGTCCAGCCGGTGGGTTGGAGTCCCGCTGGATCGAGTCCTGTTCGTGAGTATTCCGGTCGAATCCTTATAGACACATGGTGTTGGATGGATGTAGTGACGGCTGATGGCGCAGGCTTTTAGACATGTTTGGAGCAATTGTGCAAACACCACTTGGCCTTTAGCTTTAAGAAAGGAATTTAGGGTTGAAGTGGTGTCGTGCGAGACTCTGTATTCACAGTCATTCTGTACACCCTGTTACACTGTCTATTACACAATGGTGAATAAGGGCTGTGGCCGTCCAATCCTCAATGGCTGATACCCGGAGATGTGCCGGGAATGCAGGGATTGCGTTTGAGACACACGAGGAATGTTGCTTTGCTATGGTGTGTTTTTTTTAAAACAAAAAACCAAAAAACCTCGGCAGAGGGAGGTTAATGTTGTTAGCTCAGTGTTACAGATGGGGAAACTGAGGCACACAGAGGCGGCGTGGCTTGCCCAAACTCACCCAATGATCTAGAGATAGAGCTGGGGACAAAACCCCCAGTTCATCTGGTTCCTGATCCAGTGTTGGTCAAAGGGGCCAGCTTGATAGCCCTGGATACGGGTATTAAAGTGACTTGGGCATTGAAAGGCTGTGTCAGACCCAAGATCCATCTAGCCCAGGGCCCAAATGCTGCAGTCGACTGTGCAAAAACCCTACAGTTGCTGCTGTGGGATAATCTACCCCCTACCAAGCGCTCACCCTGATCCCAAAGAGATCAGCCACAGACCTGAAGCAGGAGGTTTTCTCTCCCTTCCAGTGGGAGCACCACAGGTCTTGCTCCCAGGCTAGCCCCATTTCACAGAGATCTGCAGCATGGAGAGGTCAAGCGACTTGCCCAAGGTCCCACAGAAGGCTTGTGGCAGAGCGGAGAGAAGATCTGAGACGTCCAGACTCGGCCTTTATCTTCCACGCCGCCGTTCCACCAAGCTGGGCGAAGGGCTTGTAAACTTAAGCTACGCAGCGCTGAGGGTTGCACAGCACTTGCCGAAAGGGATGTTGGTGACCGAGGAAGTGCCGTGGTCCCTCTTTGTGTCACTGGGGCGCTGTGAAAGGTGGCCGCTCTCAGATGAGATGTACCCAAAGGGCCAGGCATCCTGTGGCCCTCTTTTGCAAGATTCAGGGTGCCATCCCTGTAGTGCCGAAACGAGGAATAAATGCAGTCTCTCTGCAGCTTCATCTGGAGCCGTGGCCCTGGGTCTCTTGTCGTTATATTGGCGTTACTGACTTCAGTGTAGGTGCTCCTGATTTGCATCAATGTGAGAGAAGGGCCAGGCCTGGGACCCTCCCTCTTTTACTTCCCCGGCGATGCCGCCATAACAAATATCTTCGAGGAGGAACTTGCTGCATTACGCCGCAGGGCGGCGCGGCACGCTGCGAAAGCTTGCCGCCTCTCAAGCGCTCCGCTTGTTTAAACGGGGCTGCTGGTGTTCCGCATGGGAATGGGCATCGGGGCGATATTAGTGGGGGGCTGGAACGGGTGATGGCTCCGCCCTAGAAGCAGCTGCATTTCAGCAGCGTGAGACGTGCACCCCGCCGGGACTGTTGGACGGAAGGCGTTGCAGCCCTGGCCGGGGTGTCTGAGCTCAGAGCCGGCTCTGGGACCACACCCGGCAGTTATTCAGACCGACAGCTGGGGAAATCGAAACGGCCGGACGGTAAATGTGGCACAGAGAGATATTCCCCAAACGGCTGCCGGCGATGATTCCCGCTGAATGCTGAGCCAGCGCGTTATGCAACAGGGTGATTAACCAGCCGACAATTCATTCGGGCCTTCCAGGAAACCCCAGGGTCCAGCTCCGAGATCTGTCTGAGCTCCTGTCTATCTAAGTCAACAGAAGCTGGCTGCTGTCCCCTCTTATCCTGTGTTTTCTCCCATCTCCTCCCTTTTTACCCTCTCTGTCTCTCTCCTACTTATGCTGGTGCGAATGGCCGTGCAGCCTGGAACCGCAGGCCATGTAAACCAGGCAAATCCCATAACAAAGCCACTCCTCGGTGAGCCCCCCGGCAGGAGCTGACATGGAAATGGTCCTGCCTGGCCGGGGCGTGTGGGTGATGTGCCACAGGGACCAGAAGCGGTTTGGTTCTGGATGAATCCTTAGGGCTCTAGCGTGTTCCTGGACACATGGCACCTGGGCTCACGGGCTCATTCCCGGGGGGGGGAGACTGTGCCCGCCGGGAGGGCAGGATTCATGGAGCGGCAAGGTGCATATCCTGCTCCGCCGTGTCCACAGCTTCCCTTCCGACTTCTCCAGCTTCCCGGCCCAGGGTGAGGGTGTCTGGCCACAGCAAGGAGGCTCTGGCCTGGATCCAGCAGCAGGGATATGGGGGCTCTGGTACCGTGTCCTGGGGAGGGGGTTTCCCCAGGCTAGATGGGGGGAGGGATCTTCTCCACTTGTGGGGGTGGCGAGTGGCCCAAGCAAGGGAGAGGCGTGAGGAAGGGGAGACAGATCTGACCGGAGGGGGAGGTGACACAGGACAAGCCCTGGTTAAGGGGAGAGTTAAGAGCCTCCCCCAATTCCCCAATGGTTCAGCTCCCATCCCCAGCCCAGGCTCTCCTGATGGGACGTATTCTCCCAGCCAGTCCCCTCCACGTAGGCGCAGATGCCATTATAGGCACTAGGGTTATTTCCATGGACTTCAATAGGCTTTTGGGCCAGACACCTTCCCTCCATCCCGGGTCCGATTCCCTGCTCTCCCAGCCAAGTGAGGGAGCTCAGCTCAAACCCTGCTGGTCCGTGGGGGCCTGGGGCCCCCATTTCTGCCTCAGTCCTCTCCAAATGTGCATAGGTCTGAACCCTCATCTCCTCGTTGCAGCAGAGACAATATTCCTAGGATAAGAAGGCCCCGTGCAATGCCCCCAGGGCTTGGTCTGCCCCGCGGCTTGCTGGAGCCATGCCCTTAGGGTTTATTCTGTCCAGTGGTTTTCTCCACAGGCGGAGGCTGCTCCCCGCTCGGATCTAAGAGGGCCTGGCTCCGCGGATAACAGCCCAGAAGAGGAAGTCATCGCCTCTCCAGAGGCAGGCTTAGTTCTGTGTGTTTTCTTCCCTGCCAAGGACAGCAGTGCGGCAACGCCAGGATTATTTTGGGTTGCTTCCTCGGGAATCCAATTGACTTGCTGCTGGGAAAAAGTCCAGAAATGCTGATATCAAAAGGGGGGAACAAAATAAAAATCCTCGATTTGTTTCGATTTGTGATTGCGGCTGGAGACAGAGCCTCTCTGCTCTGCGGCTCCAACCCGCAGCTGGCGACAGACCCGGGGACCTCACAGAGGTGCTGGAGAGAAATGGAAAAGGGCAGTTTTGCTCCAGCAAACTGGGAAGTGGGGCTGGCTGATGGGAGAAGCTGCACCCTAGCCCTGAATCTACATGGATTAGCTGTGACCTTGGGCTGCCCTTTCTCACACAGAGCAGCATCTTACTGCATGCTGCCCAGCCAATCCTTTAGTATCTAAAGCTAACCATTTATTAGAAAAGAAAAGAAACAAGGAGAGAGATGCTGAATGATCAAAGCCAGCCGATACATACGTATGACTTCAAAGTCCCTATATATCAGATTCTGACCAGTACCGGTGATTTCGCTGGCTTGTACAGTTCCCCTGGAGCACATCCAGTACCTGGACGGATCTGTCGGTTCTTTTGTTTCACAGCTTCAGCTGTAGGGAAATTGATCCAGAGGTGAGAAGCGGGAATGAAGACAAAACGGAAACGGTGCGGCTGCTTTTTATATCCTTTGCCCCATGGCTTGTCCCAAACATAAGCTCATAGGACATGGGCAAGGAAAAGCACTTGGAGTCCCCCGGTCCACAGAGATGTCCCTACATGTTCTACTGACTCTCGGGCCTCGCCCCAGCTTCTTTCCCGGGACTATAGCCGATTGCCCTTGATGGGCCGTCAAGCAGGCTGGTCAGTGCTAATGCTAAGCTGTCTGGGGGCGTCCCCCGTAGCACAGCACAAGTTTTAGGGACAGACATCTCACACCTATTCATAGCTTACAATGCAACGGCGATACAAACACAGAGCTAAGCCTATCCTATTTAGCACATCAGAACTTCTCCAGTGGTCCCTTACATGGCAGGCCTTGCAAGAGTCATTGCAATTTTGTCCTGTTGGTATTACTAACGCTATCAATGGTCACTCCTATTTCAGACAGCCTCACAGAGGGACTCTAATTGCTCCTTCTGTTGAACCTGAAAGAGAGGGGTTGGCTCCCAATGGCTTTAACGAGGTCTGTGATTGCCTTTGGGTCCATGGCCCCCTGATGCCAAGTCATTAGCAGTGCACAGCATAGCATTTGCAAATACTAGGACCAAACCGTTTTTGCACAATGGCACTATTGTGCGTCTTGAACATTCCCCGATTTTATTGGTTTTATTTTCAAAGTGTGTCTTTTTCTTCTCCCCTTCAGACCAGGTTTGAAAATCCAGCTGAGTTCTTGTTTGTTCTCAGAAATACTTTCCTTAATTATTGGGAATAATCCCACAGGAAAGCAATAAGGGCTGAAATGGAAGGCCAGCGGAGATCTGCATTTTACCCCGTGTGCGGCCAGTCATTTGCGTATCTGCGCTGTGTGACTCAGTGGAAAGGGGTGTTTTTACAGAATTTTCCATTACGCTGGGGAACTTTTTGTTTCTGCTCCTTTCGGCTTCTGTGATTTCTTCTAGGTTTCAGCTGTGAAGACATGGAGATTACATTTTTATCAGACACAAGCAAAATGAATAACGAAAAGCGTAAAGACACCCACAACCTCTCCTCCCTCGCCTGTCGAGTCAACCCCTAAATTTAGGGGTTTGTTTTTTGCACCCATTTGTTGAGGCAGCCTCTCTTTCTGTCCTATTCCCCACAGGTCAAGCCTGTCGCACCACCATGCTTTGCACCAGGCCACCAGCAAGTTGTCCTGTGTGTCACACTGCCACTGAGACCCAACACGAGTTCTTGCAATGGCACGGCATGCGCTGAGGAGGGCGTGCCATCCTGAAATAACCTGGGGGACCTTTCGATGTTGGGGACAGGTGGAAGGCAAGCCAAAATCTGGTTTCCAGCCCTGCCACTGCTTCAGTTTCCCTTCTTCATAGATTCCGGCACCAGAAGGGACCGCTGTGATCATCTCATCCAAGTGCCTGTAGAATACAGAGAGCAACTCCCAAAACCCTAGCTTTTGAACAAGAGCAGATCTTTGCCAAAAAACCCATCCAGCTCAGACGACGTCACTCTGTGGCTGGTCCCTCGGTAGCTCTCCCCTGCGGAGAGTCTGGTTTACGAATGTAAAATGAGATTCCAACCTTTCCCGCCCTTCTTCCTTGGCTCATTCATTCTTCTCTCAAGAAGTAAAGCTAGCAGCTGAGCCCAGGAAAGACTATCTCCACCCTTGGCAGCCCTCGAGTCCCCCAGCATGGCAGGTTCTCAGTCACATCATGGAATCATAGATGAGGGTTGGAAGGGACCTCAGGAGGTGTCTAGTCCAGCCCCCTGCTCAAAGCAGGACTATCCTCAGCTAAATCATCCCGGCCAGGGCTTTGTCAAGCCGAGCCTTAAAAACCTCTAAGGACAGAGATTCCGCCCTAGGAGGCTCTAGGTAACCCATCCCAGTGCTTCACCACCCTCCTAGTGGGAAGGTTCTTCCAAATATCCAACCTAGACCTCCCCACTGCAGCTTGAGGGCATTGCTCCTTGTTCTGTCATCTCCACTGAGAACACCACCAATGCCGAATAGAGGGGAATAATCACTGCCCGCAATCTGCTGGCAATGCTCCTACTAATGCAGCCCAATATGCCATTAGCCTTCTTGGCAAGCAGGGCACACTGCTGACTCCTATCCAGCTTCTTATCCACTGTAACTCCCAGATCCTTTTCTGCAGAGCTTCCTCATATTCAGCTTCTTATCCACTGTAACCCCCAGATCCTTTTCTGCAGAGCTTCCTAGCTCGTCGGTCCCCAGTCTGTAGCTGTGCATGGGATTCGTCCGTCCTAAGTGCAGGACTCTGCACTTGTCCTTGTTGAACCTCATCAGATTTCTTTTGGCCCAATCCTCCAATTTGTTTCGGTCCTTCTGTATCCTATCCCTCCCTTCCAGGGTATCTACCACTCCCCCTAGCTTAGTGTCATCTGCAAACTTGCTGAGGGTGCAAGCTACCCCCTCCTCCAGATCATTAATGAAGATGTTGAACAAAACTGGCCCCAGGACTGACCCCTGGGGCACTCCACTTGTGACCGGCTGCCAGCTAGACATGGAGCCATTGATCACTACCCGTTGAGCCAAATGATTTAGCCAGATTTCTATCCACCTTATAAATAGATGCTCCCTATCATGGGAGCTATTCCCTCCCTCTCAGGAAGGTGTGTTGGAATAAATGGGCCCAGAGAGTCATACATGATCTTGTCGCTATCCAACATTAAACAGCTTTAAATAAGGTTTAGGGTTTGGTGTAAAGAACGCTTAGCCTGCTTGGTCCCATGGCAAACACACCCCTAAAATCCTTTTCCCCTTTTATTAAAGTACGGCAAGGACGGAACTGTAAAGCACTCAGTCAGGCTTTCATTTGAACAGCATCCCTTGGTCCCTTGCTCTCTAGCAGGAGGGAATTTCAGAAGGAAAAAACCCTTGTCTGACAGCCTTTTAGTGGTATTAAAGATGATGAGAACTATCCTTTTGGGAAAAAAAGACACAGTTCGTTGAGATTGGCTGGAGACGTTTTTGAAGCCTGATCCTTTTTCCCAGAAGATATAATAGGACAAACCCACAGAAAAGAGAAAAGAAAAGCACAGCAAAGCTAGCGTCTGTCATTGGGGCCAACTCCCACACAACCTCCCTGCTGGAGAAGCCACTAGCAAATTTGTACCGGCATCGGGCTGTTTGGACCATCACTTTCAGCTGCCTCGTTCTGGTCCATGACTTACAAAAGCATGTGCAAAATATACAGCGTTGCATAATATACAGTCTTGGCCAGCTAAGCCCGGCTCTTATTAAACAGAAAGCAAAAGGATAGAGAGGGCAGAAAAGAAATAATGGGGCTGGGGGGAGGAAAAGAACACATTAGGGTGGGGGACAGAAGGACAGAGTTTCACTCCCAGGAGGCATTCAGGATTTAGTCGGAAGAGATGACACCCCTGGCCTGGTCTGGCTGGACGTCTCTCAGGTTCAGGAGGATGAAGGCCCTATGGTGTCACACTGGATCCCAAGGTCCCAGAAGATGGGAGAGTGGCAGCCATCAGCGCTCATTCCTTTCTCTTCTTTCAGTCAACAGTTGTCTCCTTGAGCTTCCTATTTTCCCCCCAAAGTCTTTTCTTTTAAGGCCCCCTAAAAGGTGGGATGAGTGGAATAGCTGTCCTCTCGTTATTTTGTCCACCAGTTAGGCCTAATTTCTAACACCCCAATTTTGCTTCATTTCATTTCCGGTCCCACGCTTCTCTTGTTTATCAAACGTGGTCCTACCACGGCCTTTGAGTTAGATCCGGACGCCTTTGTCTTTGGAATGAGTCAGCCTTTCTGTCTCCCTTGTGTCGTTTCCCCCCCCCCCACATTCATTGCTATATGTGACTGAACATTTCATAAACTCTCATCCACTGTCCCACAGCTGAGCTCCTACTTAGAGTACATTTATAAGCCCCGTTATTGCAACAGGTAGCACAGATGATCCTCAGCACCCAACCGCCTTATAGGGACGACTCGCCCTGTGACAATGTCCTTAACCCATAACTGGGTGCGTTCTCCGTTCCCTTCTCTGTTTTAGGGGCACAGCACCCTGGAAGCAGAATTTGGCTTGGTCGTGTTTTATGTGAATTCCATCCTGATGAGAGCCACAGATCCTATCCCTCCACTGTGGCCTAGGATGACTCACTTGGCATGTCAGTTTCCCCCACCCCCCAGCCCTGAAGACCCAGATGCTCCATTTACCCAACACTGAGCTGGAGGAATTAGCTCTAAGGCTGAAAGAGGCATTTGGTCTCCTTGGTCCATTCAGTCGTTGGCCCCAAGATGGACCTGGCCAACAACGGGGTGTCTTAGTACTGCGAGAGATGGTGATTTTCCAAGAGCTGACACCTGTGCACTGGGATCTGAACTGAAATCCTCCAAACTCACGTCCGATCAGTCATCAAGTCGTCAACTTTTAGAACATTCTTGGTCTTGCTTCGGGGCAGGGAAAGGCTCTGATCCCACGATCAACATCTTGGGCTGTTGGTTTGCCCAGTGCATTTGCCAACTTTTTTCGTTCACCTTTGAACTCCAGCCGACTAATAAAGCCTGAGGAGAGTAACAATAAATGCTGCTGTGACTTGCCACTGCCTGGTTCCCCACGCACCCCCTCTCCCCAACACCAGCGGGAGGTTTTCTCGGGTCAGACGTTACTAATCCCCACAGCATGGACAGCTGGGTGGGTGGCATGGACACGAAGAACCTCTGGCTCAAGCGACTCCCAGGCTGCGCCAAAGGGATTTTCTTTAGAGCGGGGGAATGTTTTGAAGAACGGACGGAGAAGTTGGCTTCCCCTTCCATTATGCATCAAAGTGGGGGGAAGTCGCAGGGCCCTGCTTGACTCCTCACCAGAGTTTGGGGGACCAGGCAGCATCAATATCTAGAAATGCTTCCTTTCTCCTCCCACTCACTAGGAAACTGCATTTCTTCCTGCCAGACAAATACTTGGCCACAACGACCCCTGCGTCGGTCACCTCCAGGCTGCATTACTTCCACTCGCTGAATCCAAAGCTGTACTTGAAGACAATACACAGGCTCCAGTGGGGACAGACTGCAGCTGCCTGCCGTAGCTAGGACTTACCCCCTATGAGCACATCAGACCCATGCTCCAGGCCCTCCGCTGGCTCCCCGTCACTTCTGATGCCAGTTTCAGGACTGGATCCTAATTTTCAAAGCAATGAATGGCCCAAGCCCCTGCTACATCAAAGCCCAAATTTTGATCCATGAGCTATGCTCCTCTGGGATGACGCACATCACAGAGTCCAGGACGAAGCAGGTGAGAGATAGAGAAAAAACATGCTCACCCAGGCAGATCCAGCCATGGAACTAATCAAGGGAGATCAGGTGAATCCAGAGGAGACACTAGAGAACCTTCCTCTCCGGGAAACCTTCCCACCATAAGAATGATATAACATTGACACTCCTTTCTACCTATAAACCCCAACCCAGATACCCCCGCCTACCCCTAGACCCCCGCCCAATCAAAACAGGAAGAAATTAATGAAATCTACAACCAAAACCCCTCCTATAAGCAGAGTTTTACCCCGAAAAAGGCAGCTGGGTCAGAGATTTGATGAAATCGACTAGGGATTTCACGATTGCTATTGATTTTATGTAGAAAGACAGTCAGATACTAGATGGAGCGGCTGGCAGGCAAGCCAAGAGCACTTTGCTAGCCTGGCTGCTCGAAGCAGAGCATTTAATTCTTACGCAACGCATGAGAGCAAAAGGAAGAGGGCCGGCCAGCAGAGAGGGATGGCGAGCCAGCCAGCCGAGCTCAGCTGTTACTATACTTTACATGGAACATGCTGCCTGTGACGTGCCTCGGATTCAAATACACCTGCTCACACCCTCCAGCCCCTTCCTCGGACTTTCTCCGGGAAGCCCGGTCCATCACACGGAGGCCAGTTTCTCAAGGGTGTTTCTAATCTCCCCCAGCCGGTGCTGAGAGCAGCTCCCCACGGGCACAGGTGCGGCCCACACCCTGTCCATGGCAACCGGGCTGGGTAAACACGAGCTGGCACGGCGATTTAAATGCCAAATTCTTTCCACCCTCTGGGCTGAAGAGTTCATGGAGAGGGCCAGGAGGAACCCGGCAGCGTGTTTCTAACCTCGGCCAGCCGGGTGACACCTCACGGGCGTGTCGAGCCGAAATCCAGCCTGCTTTGGCTGCAGCACAGAATCCAACCCAGATGCGGCACGGGGGGAGACACAGATTCAGCCTCGGCTGTCTCTGTCTGGGAGGGAGCATTTTTCCCCAGGCATGCACATGGCCCGGGGCTAGTGTATGGGGACTGAGAGTCGGGGTTCTTGGGCTCTGCTCCCTGCACTGGAAAGCAGCGTTGGCTAGTGAGCAGAGGACTGGAAGCAAGCATGGCTGTCCTCCGCCTGCTATCCCACGCTGCTTTGCATGTTGCTGTGACCGACCTCGCCGTTCACCTGTGGGCCCTCCGCTACTCCGGTGGGGGAGGCTGACTGGATGTCACATTCCTCTTTAGATGCAATGTAGATTGAGAGCTCTCTGGGGCAGGGCCCATCTTTTTGTTCTCGGTTCGTACAGGGCCTAGCACAATGGGACCCTGATCCACGACTGAGGCGCCTAGACCCTGCCGCACTATAGATAATGAGAATTCGTCTGTGCCTCAGTTTCCCCATCTGTAGAACGCGAATAGCACTTAATGCTCTTGCAGGGTAGGTCATGAGGAGAGATGATTCGTGTCTGTGTGGTGTTCAGCTGTCGCAGCTATACACACAGGCCTCGGCCAGTGCACTGGGGTTAGTCAGCTCCCCGCTTTGTGTCTCAACCCTCCCATAAGTACAATGGAGCAAACACTCCTCTCTCTCCACTGGCCCGGATGAGGCTCCGTTAATTAATGCTGCTAAACCTGGGTGCAAGAGAGGGCAAAGCCGGTGGATTATTTAGAAATAAACGTGCAGCGTATGGAGTCTTGTGCACTGCCAAGATATGTAAATAGAGGAAGAATTAATTGCAGTCATCAGTTATCATCTCCTTTCCAGAGCCTGCAGGGATTATGTGGCTGAGAGATTGATTTAAAACTTTTGGACTGTTTGAAATGGATCCTCTAAGGAAACAAAACCCTTGTCCTTTTTCTGTCCCCAGCTGGTTTCCAGGTCCACTGGCCTGCAGAGCAAAAGTCTTCCAATTCATCCAGTCCTAGGTGTTAAGTTCACGGCATACGCACAGAGAGCAAGACGTAATCACTCTTCCGGAAAGGCTGCGGCATAATGTTACTTCATTGCTTGGGGGCCAGAAATCCAACATACAGCAACCAAACACAGGCAGAAACAAAGCAAGCTGCGAAGTCACCCCGCTTTGCTCTTCTGCTGGCTGACTGCTAAGGACCCAGATCGCACGCTTCCCTCCCAACACTGGCCAGGCCCAGGAAACCGTAGAATTTAAAGGGGTAAACTTTTAATATTAACAGTTTTCAATACACCACGTTTGGCGACAGTGCGAGGCTCAAATCAGGGACGCGAAGCTGCAGGAAACTGACATTTTGAAGCAGCTGTTCCAGTCAAAGGGCATCTTAACACTGAGAGACAACGGTGATCCTGACCAGCTCTTCCAACCCCCAAATCCTGCGGCTTTCTCCCCCATGCACAGGGAACATCCTTAGCCTTTCCAGCTTAGATGACTTGGGTCACACATGAAGGAAGAAGACAGGAAGGTTTCCCTGAGACATGCAACTTAACCATCCTGTGCAGGTCATCGGCAGTGGGGATGAAACCTGGCCCCGCTGTATCTTAATCTATTACTGACTGCCGCGCGAAGAGCAAGACCCAAAGCCATTTGTAAATGCTCCAGCAGGCGCCTCGGTCTCTGGATGGCCCAGCCCCCTTCTAGGAGACAGCACAGCACACGGAGAGGGGGATGGATGTTTCTAGGTACCAGTGCGTGGGTGTGTCCGACCCCCTGGGATCTGAGTGGGTCCGATGTGTTTCCACGAGGATTTTAACAGCGCGGACCTTCCTGAGACTGCCTGGGCACGGGCTTTGGGAACACACTTCCTGCAGCGCAATGATGTAAAATCTTCTCCGGCCCCGGGGACTTGGCCCTGTTGTTTCCGAGCCCTGGAGCTGCTTCTAAAATGTGCCAGACCCCCCACAGCTACAGGATCACTGTACCAGCCCCCAGCTAGCAGCCTTGGCAGAGGCTAAGTCCCACCTGAGCCAGGCAGGCATTGCCAGCTCTCCCGCTTTGCTGCCCCCTTCCTCACCCTCTCTGCTACGTGGCCCAACAACCTCTCTGCTGTCCCCAGACTTCCCAAGAGCCTCAGGAAGAGAGATACTTAGGGGCAGGGGTCCCAGGGCGAACTGGGGACTTGCCGTGTCACATCGTCCTGTCGAATAGGTGAACCCAGTCAATTTCCTCCCAATTGTCTCCTGCTCCCTGCTGGCAAGTGGGATCCGGCCAAAGGCATCAGGAGACTGTCTGAATGGGACGCCCAGAGTTTTCCTTAAATGGCCTGCCTCCTGCGGTGTGAAGGTGAATGCATTAAATACACCAAAGCCTGTCAGAGGGGGCAGTAATGAGGGCTTTAGCAGTACCTGCGACGGCCAGCACCTGTGCAAAAGTGTGCTCCAAATACGTCCACAGTAGACTAGTGACAATTTGCACTGGTGTAACAGACCCAGGTGTACGGCTGCTCAAACTGGGAAGCTAGTTGCCGGCCCCTATTTTAAGCTTATTGAAGCCAACACGGCTTTCTGACCTCACTGCTTTTAATCTGAAATTTAAAAAGACGAGTGAAATCAACTAATCTTCAATCTCACGCCCTGCATCACATCTCACGCTTCTTTTTCAAGGGGTTTTGCAAGCAAGTAGCAAAATTTATTAGGCTATTTGAACTCTGGTGAGCAGCCTGTGTTCCTGGGATGCCCGATCTGAGAACTCCTTGTTCAATACACTGCAGACCTGGCAGAAAAACTCAACCTTTGCCTCACACCTAATTTATCAGTTTCAAAGCTCCAAATGTCTTTGTCTGTGGATTTTAGAGACAGGACCAATAACAGGCTCGTGGCAGAGACTCGCTGATACCCATTTCTGTGGAGTCATTACCAGCACGCCACGATAGACTTTCCCACGAGCTTTTCATCCACACAGCACAGACTACTTTCTAAAGGGAATTAAAAAGTTCCAATTTACAGCTGGGGAAACTGAGGCACAGAATTGACGGCTGACCTTGGCGTGCAGTTTTCTATTCCTGCCCAAATGTGCTGCGGGGCTCCGTGTTTATTGACCCTTAGTGAGCGCACTGCAAAAGTGTTCGGATGCCGACTAACGTTCTGGTTTTCCTGCCATCCTGGTAACGAATTTAACTTGGGCTCTGGGATTCAAACTGGGCTCCTACCATCTCAGACGTCATCACTAGGAATAAAGGATCTGCAGGGCAAAGCGGGACCATGGTGCAGCCCTGCTAGTGTCAGAGGGCGTGCCCGGGTGTCACCGATTGGATTTCGGTGCATCCTTTGACGGCAGACTCCATCTCCCTTAGCCGAGCTGAGCAGCAGTACGGAGCAAAGGTCAACCGCCGTTTTAGTCACTCAAGTCAGGAGGTCTGACTCTGATGTACACGGGGAAGCAGCTCGGCCGAGTGAGACGATGCCATGAGCTTTGGCTTTTGGGTTCCAGAACGATCGCTCCAGATAACAGGCCTTGACGAGACGCTGCCGGAGACCCAGAAACATCACGAGCACTTACAGGAGAAGCGAAGAGTTTAAAGGCTTAAAAGTCTAGTTCACACGCTCCCCCAGGTTTTGTGTGATCTTTGAGCAAAGCTTTTTCTCTCCTTTCTGCCCTGCCCTGGTACCGGCGCGTGCTTCAGTCGCTCTGCCACGTGAAGGAATTTGAGATTAACTGTGACAAATGCACTGGCTCCCTTTTCTCAAGGGCTGTTTTATTTTTCCGCTGCCGCATCTGACAAGTCGCGTTTTGCCATAAATCCCTTCCATTAGGCCTTTAAAACAGCTCCGCAGTCGTGTCCCTGATGTATGGGGCTGGAATTAGCTTAAAGTTCCTAGGAGCCAGTGTCTTGACTAAAAATAGTGCACGCTCGCTTCCCATCCTTTGCCTCTCCCTCCTTTCGCCTGGCATCTGATCGGCGCACTGTCATTCAGGTCCTCCTTCCCCAGGACCCACAGACATATACTGGGATGTTAAGAGTTAACCCCCAGACCTAGATGTGAGGCATTTTGCTGCAGGCAGACAAGATGCAGTGCTGGAAAATCCTCCATCCAGATAGCTATAATGCAGTGGTTCTCAACCTTTTCGATACCAGGTACCAGCTTGCTGCCTTCCTACACCGTGTCAGGGAGATCTCAGGGGCTGGCGCCGGTCCACGGACTGGTCATTGAGAAACACTGCATAAATAATGCGCTGGCGTTGTGTGGGAGTTGCCAACCCTCCAGGATTGTCCGGGAGTCTCCAGGAATTAAAGATTCTCCTTTCATTAAAGCTTATGTCATGTGATGAAACCTCCAGGAACAGGTCCAAGCCAAACTGGCAACCCTCTGAGGGGCTGACGCTCCCCTCCCGTGGGGGCGGGGGGCCTGAGAAAGGCTAAGGGGGCTGGCTAGCGAAGGGTGTTAAAGAAGCTCTTCGTTAGCTCAGGGCGAGAGGCTTGTGTCTGGAGCGTTGTGGCGCCCAGTCTCTGCTTCTGCCCCAGCCTGGCGCTGTGCTGATCCAGCGCCTGTACCTCTCTGTAGGACAGGGATCCCTTACAGGGGGAGAAGGGGCAGCAGAAAGGGAAAAAAAGCACTTCATGGCTCTGCGAGATGGTTTTAAAGTTGGGCTGGGGGCAGCCATACCTGAGGTCGCCATGTGCCCCCTACGCCACAGCTCCCAGCTGTAATGCCACCGGTCCGCGCGGGGCTGTTCCCAGGCCAGCATCACGAAGAGAAGCGGTGGATGTGGAAGAACAGGCCACACCTGGGAAATGCACCAGGGGTTACCAGATAGGCTGGTGCCAAAACGTAAATGCAGCTCAGGCAAATGGAACGAGTAATCCCAGTGTCCGACCCTGCGCTGGAGAGGCTACCTCGCTGCTCTTGGAGATGCAGATGGGCCGGGATTGCTCTGGCGTGCTGCTTAATTTGCTAGGCCTGGTAATGGGACCCTTAAAGGCTGGGGTCAGGGGACGGGGATGGAGTGGCAGGGACAGGGGTAGCTGGGGGATGCTAGTGGGGCAGGGAAGGCTTAATCATTTCATCAGTGTAAAACGCTGGCTACTGGTGCTGTGTAGCCCTCTAATGTTGGGGGCAAATAAAAGATAAGAGCCTACTATTAATAGCAGCTAAACTAGTCTAGGTGTGGCTTTGGCTGTGGTAGGGGTGGGTTTTGTCCCTGTTCCCAGTTTATGGGCGAGGCACCAAAGTGAAAACAGACTGCAAAATTAAGTCTCCTTGGGACTATGTCAATGAGAATTAATGTAGGTCATGTAGGAAGAGGTGCAGGGAAACAAATCAGTAGCGTAGCCATGGCTCAGACTTGGCAGCCCTTACTCACGTAAAACTCCCCTGGAGAGTCAATCCCATGGTGAATTTCAATCCCAGAGGAAGTTTCAATATTTGCTTTCATGCAAAATTGGGACAAAAAGGGAAAATCTCTGAATGTTTTGCAAAATGAAATATTCAAAGAATATTTTGGTTTGACCTTATCAGAAGATTTATATTATATTATATTATATTATATTATATTATATTATATTATATTATATTATAAAAAAATAAAGTCCAAAGAAAATGTATCAATAATTTCCTGTAAAAATGCCTCCCAAAAAATTGATCAGTTCCTGTGAAACGTTTCAATTTCCTAAAAATCAACATTTTCAGGCAGAAAACTGTTCTTTCTGAAAATTTTTGACCCGCTCTGCTCACATTACAACCCAATTTCCTGGCTCCAAAGGCAGCCGATACCAAATACTTTAGAAAACAAAAACCAAAACATAATGGGCCTTACTGTGTATAACTAGCTAAGGCATTTCTTCCTGACCTCAGCTGGGAGTTCCTCATGCCACGAACCATGAGGATTGCTAGCCCCTCTGATTTTTATCCTAGCTAGTAGAAGCCCAGTGCAGAGCCTCTTCTTATTTTTAGGAGTATAACATTTTTAAGAAAATGATACTAAACTGCTTGTTCCGGTAAAATCTTGCAACAATGACTTCCAACGCTTCACGTATATGTTTATGTAGGCTTGATAAGGAAGCTGTTAAACAGAGTTGTTCTGTAAAGACTGCTGTCTTGTGTCACCCCCTGTTGGTGCTCTGGGATGTTATGAGGCTTAAGAAACGAAAAATAAATGTCTTGAATTTTCAAGGCTCTAATGATTTTCAGTTACTTTCCTAGCTAAATGCACCTAACAATGTTTGAGAATTTTAGTTTTTATTCTATGTTTTAATGAAAGAATTGAAATAAATGTAATTGAAATAAGTGGTCTGGATGGGATTGTTGGTATGGAACAGATTAACAACCCCAAAACAGCCGACAAATATATACAGGAACCACTTCACTTGTCAGTGAAATGCAGCCACCACTGGAGTGGAACACAGCCGGTGTTTCATCAGCGCACAGCAAAACAACCCAAGAGTTAGTTCAGGAAGCAAAAAGGAATTCTGCCTCCAACTGAATATGCAGGCAGAACTGAGGTGGGTGGAATGTTATTTACCCAGGCTGGAATTTGACCAGGACTATCAGCTATTAAATTTCTCTTCTCCTTGGGTAAAGTGTCTTGGGATCATTCATGTTTGATACCTTGTTGGTTTTATGTCACATCCATCACTGAACCTCGTAGCATCTAAGTGCCTTATTGTTTTATTTTGACAATGCTGGCCCCACTTCTCATGTACCTGGGGGGGAAACATCCACTCAAGTCAATCCATGTGGTGTGAGAGGAGAACCGGGTCCTCTGTAGATCCGCGGCAGGGGCTACGTGATCCTCTGCTTCTCATGCCCCACCAGATGTCCCTGTTTTACTGATCCGAATTTGGAAAGTTAGGGAAGAATAAACCCCAGGGAGCTGGGGATCGTGGCATGCTGCCTGAGGGCTGGGCACTTGCGGGTGTGGACAGCCTAACACCCATCCAGGGCTCACCCGCAGTGCTGCAGCACCTTCTGGACGTATATTGTGTGCTGACCTTCTGGAGCTGTGCAGTGCTAAAGGGGTAGGTAGAGTCATAGCCACGGCCCCTACCCCACTCAGATGTGCTCCCCCACCTCCCCCGGGGGCGGCGGAGTGTGCCACTTCTCCCATGGGGGCACAGTTGGGGAAGGATCCCCTGAGCTCCTCTCCCCCTAAAAAGAGCTCTGCTCCAGATGCAAGAAATTGACCCTTGGAAAGCAGGAAGCAGAGATGCAAGAAGTAAAATAGATTCCCCAACATGACTAGCCACAAGGGAAGTAGCTGGGGTTTTCTGAGTCCAGGAGCGACTGCGGTGTAGCAGGTAGCACAGGATGAGAGGAAGGACGGCCGGCTGGTTAGGGCACTGGTCCAGTACCTGGGAGACTTGAATTCTTTGTCTGGAGCTACCACAACTTATGCCATGCTGGGCAAGTCACTTCATCTCTCCGTGGCCCGCTTCTCCACCTGTACGATGGGGATAACGGCACTGGTCTGACCCCCGAGGGGACCGTGAGACACGCCGTGTTAAAGATCCCGCGGTGCTCAGATGGTCTGGGGGCTGCCAGGAAAGCCAGAGTTTCCTTATTGCAGCTCGGAGGGTCTAATCCTGACTCTGCCGCCTTGTGCTTTGTGCCCCACGTTCCTGTCTACAAACCGGACCTAATAATCTTGATGTGTCCCGGGGCAGAGGCGCTGGCGGGCTGAAGTCAGCAAAGGACATAGGGAGCCTTAGATAATCAGCGAGGGCCGAGTGTTGCTGGTTGGGTCCCGTGCCAGCCTCACCACGCGTGTTTGGCATATGATGTATTGGAGCCCCAGCCATGGGATTTCTGAGACGGACAGTTGCTATGGAAATGTGACCGTGGGTGGGGCTGTCGGATTGGAAAACGTGTCGGCGGGACAGCTTCCCCCCACCCTTAGGAGGCTTGGAAAGGATCACGGGATGTAGGCAAGCACCATGAACGAATCAAATGCCACTACAGTAACTAGGGCCCCAGAAGGATGAGTTGTGACTATTTCAGAATTACCCAGCCATCGAGGCCTTTCAGAAAGATAGAACAGAGGGTTAAGAGAATAAAAACCCAGGGTCTAAAGGCCTGATTTCTTCAATCCTCTGAGAAAACTCACTCTTGCTGCAGCCTGGCGCAAAAATGTACGGCTGGCGGCACTAAAGAGACTTCCCCTCCCTCCCCCCAATGAATAAGTGGAAGAATTTAGAATCATATTAAATTAATAGCAAACGTTGCTACTATATGACATGGCAGATACAGTAGTAAAATTGGAAACCTGATGGACAATAATATTATCATTAAAATGGCAGAAAAGGGAAATTAATTATAAGTGATAGAGCTTTGAGCCAAATGTTGTAAACTTTAATGACAGGTTTTACCTTGGGGACAATCCAGTTAGGAAGAAAAGGGCTTGCGTTCATTGGGGTCACTTTTGGTTTACATTACAAAGTGAAGACGTAAGGCTAATGTTTGCAATTAAGCGCGCTTACACTGCCAAGTTAATGAAATACACCTGTGCTGAGAGCGGTCCTAAATAAAAGGATCTGAAACGAAATCACGTGTTTCTAAGAACACTTGGCCACAGACAGGAATAATCAGAAATGTAACTGGTTGGTTAATAATGCACAGCTCAGCCATAGATACCAAGGTCCCACCAGTGTTGTTTAAACAAGGAGAAGAAAAGTGGAAGATTTATACAGCTGTTCCTGCCTGCTGGAGAACACTAGCTCTTGAAGTGACTTTGCGCGGCATAACGGATTGCAAAAACAAGTTGAAAGAGCATCAGAGAATGTGGAGAGAGTTTGTGTACATTATATGAACTTTAAACTGGCCACTTCAGCGGTTAAGAGAGTGCTGACGGACACTGCAACGTGAGCAAACGCAACTGCAAGCTTGGCCAAGACACACACCGCAAGAAACCTGCAGAAAGTGACTTGTGATGGCAAATCGCGGACCAGAGCAAAGCTGCCTGACTTGCAGGCATGTTCCAAGATGGATGGACTAGCCGGTCTGGCCCACCTTGCCTTACATGAGGTGGTGTGACAAACAGGCTGGGAAATTCCACCCCCAGCCTCCAGCTCTCAAAAGCTGATGGCTCGTTCCCAGATTGGATTGTGAAAGAGGACGACTCTCATTTTGGTTGGACATTTTGAATCTTCAGAAGATGTATGGGTCACCATCTGATTGGTCCATACCAGCACTTCCAAGAAGAAGAGCCATGTTGGACTATCCAACAAAAAGGATAAATTGGCCTATCTCCTTCAGCACATTGCTTCCCAAAAGCCAAAGATACCTGCTAGAGAGAAAAGTGAGGTCCTGGGCCAGCCACGTGGATGTCCTGGTGACATCCAGTACTTATTTCAGACAAGCGCCTTTAACTGTCTCTTTCTATTTTCCAGTGCTTCATGATGCCCACTAACGCACTGGGAAAAAACAATAGTCCTGTCTGTCCTTCGCTCCGCCTGTGTTTGCAGCATCAACTTTTGCTGGGAACAATAACCGAGCTGAAAGCTGCTGGCTCAGCAAAGATCTGGTGATCGGTGTCACGGCGACTTTCTCTTGGATGACCAGTCAATTGACCACTTCCTGAAACTGAGGACCTCATTGGTAAGAAAGCATACATGCTTGTGTATGCGTTTTCAAGGTTGTCAGAGAATAACCGTGTCTTTGTTTTGTGATGGGTTCCTGTCAAGATTGTTGTAAAACTGAACCAGTTACTCTTGCTAATTAAGACGGTGGTACACTGTGTATGTGTCATGGTTAATGGTCTCGCATTGCCCTTTAAGTTCTAGGGGTCTAGAGACAAACAAAGGAGACCAAGTGTGCAAGCTTTTTGAACTGCACTACATTGTAATGAATGTACAAGTTTAGGTTAGCTAATTAGGAATGTTAAATGCTGAGGCTAACATAATTCATTGGGAAACAGGAAACAAGGGTTGACTACTATAGATCCACTGGGAAGGAGCCCTTGGTAAATTGTCACTAACTGACCAAATTGTCTGTGACCTAGCTTTGGGCTGTTTTTCCTCTGTTGTGTTAGATGATCACCAGCTGGCTCAAGTGAGATCCTATTCTGAAAGGGTCACAGTAAAAAATCTAACCAAAGTCACCCTCCCTAGGTAGCGATTGAGCATAAGGGTTATTTTCTATCGGGGTGATGCAAGTTGATTCTGAAAACTCAAATGGTTTCTAGCAATTTTCTGGGTGGTCAGGCAAGCCACAGTCCAATACCATTTTTACCTTCTTCTATTGGATACTCTTAATGTCGTTGAGGATATTTTATAAACCTAAGTCCAACACTTGAGTCCTTTTCTTTAGTGAATCAGTTGACATTTAAAGAAACCTGAGAAGGGTGGTGTGAGGAATCAGACAAGCAGTTGCCTGACTAAGGTTTGTTTTATACTTTGCTTTCTTATAGTCCCGATCTCCTGGTGATCTGTCCAGGATATTTTGAACCCCAGGTCGCTCCTGGTCACAATGACTGGCAGAAGCCGTGTTTGAACGGACGGGAAATCGGTCACGTGAGCCGATGACAGGGGATGGGGAGGGATCGCTCGCTCATTGGCTGCTCTGTTCATTCCCTCTGAAGCACCCGGCGTTGGCCACTGTCGGAAGACAGGATCCTGGACTGGATGAACCAATGGGCTGACCCAGTCGGGCCGTTCTTATGTTCTCTTGCTTCTGCTGGAGGCAGACTCCTGACACACCTGGCTTCAATGAGAAGCAAATGCCTTGCCTTTGGACTGTACCCACGGCACCAGGTGGCAGTAGTATGCGGAGGGGGAGGGCAGTGTCGTCTAGCACTTGGCAATGCGCTCCTGAAACGCAGGAGATAAAAACGAGATGATATTACTACGCACTCCCTGGCGAAGAAGGGATGACTATCTATCAGCCAGCCCCGCTCCCTTAGCCCTGGCTAAGAAGGGATGTCTGTAGGCACGGGCAGCGGAGTAGGGGAGACTGGCCCCCATGGGCAGAGTGATGGGACCGGGGTGACCCTTCAGATAGGGAGTTTGCCATCCACTCCTTTTTGCTCCTGGCGCAATCCCTTGCCTTTGCACCTTGTTTTTGCTTGCAGAGAAGAACCTTGCTGACTGGCTGGTTTTTTTCCCAGGCGGGTATATTCCCAACTCATTTCCCTGGGGCCGGCACTCGTCAGCCACTTTTCGACAAGGCAGCTCTCCTTCTACAAACCTGCACGCAGAGTTCGAGAGCCATTGGCCCACCGAGGCCTGCCAGAGCAATACGGGAAGCTGTAGCGTGCATTCCTGCATGTTACACGACGTTAATCCCACTAAAAGAGATTTTACCCACAGGAAAAATGTCGCGGTGTAACAGCCCCAAACGCAGTAACACCACTGTAAACTGCAGGGTCTAGGTCAGGATCATTGTCACTGGGAATATTACGTCAGTCCAACTAGCCCATGTATAATGGCCCCCCGCATTGCAACAGTGTGTGTTGCAAGAGGCGTTGCTCTGAACCACTGCTGTGTGCGTGGTGCCCCCGTGGCAGGGGGCAGCGTTGGGTGCTTTCTTTAACTTTTCTCCTCTTTTCTTTTTTTTTTTAATTTGATTTTTGGTTGCCCTTTGTTTCATAAATTGTATTTGCTTTGAACTACATGCGATGATTAGTGGGCTTTGGAAGTGCCCAGTGCAGAGTTAGTACCCTGGAGTGGGGGCACCGTAGCCCCCGTCCTAGGTGACCCCAACAAGGTTGGGGGTTGAACCTTGAATCCAGGGCCCCAGCCTCGTCGGGGTTACAGGGACTCTGCCACACAGGAGAGTGGGAGAGGAGCCCTTACAGTCAAGCAGGCCTCTGGGTAAAGGTAGTGGGAACGAGGCCTCAGATCCTTTTCCTAGTCAACTCCACTGGGGCAGCGTCAGAGCCAGGATAATTCCCCACAATAGTGGGCCCATTCCCCCACTTACGCTTAGTTGCTGTTATGCTATTGCCGAGACAATTCTTTGCTAGACGACGTCAAAACACCACATGTAGAGCACAGTTCGCAGGATGCGTTCGCGGAATGCAGAAAGCCTGGACCGCTTCGCCGCTCGCAACGCTTATTCTGTTCAGTCATTTGTCAGATCTGTCCTGAATTTTGGGGGGCCCCTGTCATTGGAGGCCCCAGGCCGCTGCACGGTTTGTTTCATGGTAAATCCGCCATTGGCTTTACCTTGTTTTATAAAGGCAACCCTCTCCTGTGCCAGCTTGTGCTGGAAACAACTCGGTCCTGGCACGCTAGACAGTATGGAGTCTATCGGATCTATTCCTCCTGTCCTGGAAACAACTTGAAACTCGCATGGAATGCCAAGAAACAAAAAAAGAAGCAGCAGCTATTTTGTCCCGACTGCATCTCCCAGCCCTCCCAGGACAAGCGACAGTGGCCGTGACCCCGGGGGGCATCTCTTGGTGGCACGGTGCCCCAGTGGGGCGGCACTTCCCCAGGTGCGTGGGAGTGGCAGATAGAGGTTGGCCATTACAGCAGGGGAGGTCGAGTGTCCCAGGACTCCTGGATCCTATTCCTGGCTGTGCCCCCTTGGGCAAAGCGCTTCCCCCTGTCCGTGCCTCGGTTTCCCCTGCTGCAAGACGGAGACCAATGACACCCATTTAAATCCTGATCCCCGGTTCCTTGGAGTCGGAGCTCAGGGTCTGACCTCTTGGGGACCTGTGTGTGCTTGCAAGGAGGGGCCTGAATTCAATGTGTGGGGGGCAGGCTTAGCCCACAGAAAAAGACAGAGGGGGGCTGCTGGGGGCCCCACACGGGGCAGGAAGAGCTGCCCACCTTCTCTCTCTTGGCTGGGGAGGGGGATAGTCCTAGGGGCCGGGGGGGTCCTGGCAAGCCAAGCTCCACTCCCCCCAAGCAGGAGGCGTCTCCCCTGGGCCAGAAACACCCGTGGGGGGGAGGGCGCAGAACGTGGATCCCCAGCCGGCTGGATCGTGGCCGTGGAGGAGGAGAGAAGCCGGGGGCGGGGGAGGATGGAGGCGAGGCGAGGGAGGTAACCCGTCCCCACCGGGAGCCGGAGCAGAGGCGGGCTATAAAAGGCGTGGAGGCTGCAGCCGAGGGGCAGCCGCGGCTCCCCGTGCAAAGGATCCCGGCTTCCCCTGGCCGGCAGCGGTGGGAAGAAGGAAAAAAGCCCCCGCGGCTTTGCTGCGAGCCCCCGCCAGCAATTGCGGCAGCAGGAGGCCCCCGGCCCCCCCCCCCCCCCCCCGAGCATGCGTGGGAGAGTGGGGCCAGGTGGGAACTAAACCCCCAGGATGATGGTCTGGAGATGCCCCCCTCTTCTCCTCCAGGTAAGAGACTCTCCAGTTCTCCTGGCTTCCTCCGAGATCAGTCCTGACCCCCACTGCCTGGGAGAAGGACCCTTTGGGGTGTCTGGGTTGTATTTTAATCTGGGGTGAAGGGCTGCGAATCTCTCTGCTGGGGGACACTGGAGTTTGGTGGGAGTTGGCGTGCGTGTATAGAAGCAGAATGAAAAGAGGAGTCGGGGCACATAGCAGATGAACTCCCAGCCAAGAAGCAGGGCGAAGCGAAGAACTCCAGGGAGGTGATTTCTAAATAGCTTCCC
The DNA here is from genome assembly GCA_007922155.1 of Mesoclemmys tuberculata. Taxonomy (NCBI): domain Eukaryota; kingdom Metazoa; phylum Chordata; order Testudines; family Chelidae; genus Mesoclemmys; species Mesoclemmys tuberculata. The sequence continues at coordinate 4,171,123 of ML675642.1, forward strand.
CTGCTTGCAGATGAGAAAAACCAACTGGGCATCCGAAAGGAAATGGGCTTAAAGGACATGCCCTAGTATGTAGAGAGGGAGCCAGAAATGAGGGAGTGTCAGCCCATCTTTCCTCCAAGCAAAGCTTTTAGCATGATGCTCAGCGCCTCTCCTGCTTCTTTTCCTCGTGAAACCGGCTGCTCACAGTTTTCCTTAAACTGCAAGAGAGGAAAGTCAGCCTCTGCTGACTGCGACGACGGAGGCATGGGCAAATGCATGTCAGCCCCTTGCCACCGGCCCGGCTGCATTTCTAAATAAACATTCTTTTCAAAGGAACATACTTTAAAAAAAGAAAAATGGCCCTGAATAAAGCTGCAGTCGCCTTTCATTTTTCAGCTCTTCAGAAAATGCAAAATTCCAGCTGGTTGGGAAATGGCATTTATTTTTTCTCCCTGGAAAATTTTCAGGGTTTCATTGAGAAATCATACACTTCCGAACCAAACATTCCTCCGTTGCCAAATGGGGGGGGGGAGAATTGTTTTTCAGTGAGCATCTGAGCGTTTTTGACAAAGCCAGACGTATGGTTGAAGAATGCCAGCTTTCGCTTCACTCAGATGTATTGACAAAAATATTTTGAGCAGCTCTATGCAAAATGCTGCGCTAACAGCACAGTCAGGACTGCATAGTTAAAATGACAGTCAGCAAATGCAGAGATTCAAGTTTTATCACCCCTTTTAGCACAGTTGTATTTTGCATCCTGCGTGTCTGTGTTAGGTTATACATTGTACACCAGCAACAGTAAGCCGTAGTGAGATATTCATTTTAAGCAGAAAAACTAGAAGTAGAAAGTGCCAGTATGTGCCACCAATTTTTAATCATTGTTCATAAGTGTTAATATGTGCCAGGTTAACATTGCTGTTGGAAGCGTCTGTCTTGAATGACCTGGGTTTTTGTTGTTTTAACTGTGCAACCCTCATATTGCATTAACGGAGTGTTTTGTAGTTAAATTCGGTGGTGGTTGGTTTCTTTACAGAAATAATGGGAAATGTTGCCTGTTTCGAGTTCGCATTGAAATGGGTCCTCTATATTCTCCCTGTCTTTGATCGCAGAAATAGCTTTCCCCCCGTCACGCTCTCCGAGGACAACTCACCCTTGGTAAGAGACCCCGTTCTGGAGAATTCCATCCCGAACGATTGGAAAGAAATTCCGATCCGTTCAAAAAGTGGGGCAGAGAGAGCTGAATGGGAAGAACTGAGCAGCCTACAGTCAGTTCTAGAGCTCCCAGTGTAAAATGCGTGTGTCAAATGATAGATAACAAACCAGCTTCCCCATAATAAAATGACATGTCAATGCACCTCTTAGAGTCATAGAAACGGAGGGCTAGAAGGGACCTGGAGAAGTCATCGGTCCAGCCCCTGCGCTGAGGCAGGACCAAGTAAACCTAGCCCATCACTAGACCATCAGGCACTTAGCTTCCTTCCTCAGACCCAAGGAAGAGCTCTGCGCAGCTTGAAAGCTTGTCCCTTCCCTCAACAGAAGCTGGCCCAATCAACGATGTTACCTTCCCCACCGTGTCTCTCTCATATCCCGGAACCAAGAGGGCTGTAACACCACTGCAGACGAGACCCTCCTTGACAGGGGTTTGTCCAGCCTGTTCTTAAAAACCTTCAACGATGAGGATTTCACAACCTGCCTTGGAAGCCTGTCCCACAATTTAACTCTCCGTATAATTAGCAAGATTTTCCTAATATCTGAACTAAAGCTCCCTCAATAGGGTCTTGGTTTAGATGGTTATCAGAACTAACATACCGTGTGCACACCTATGATGGATCACGCCAAACCTCACAGCTCCCATCCCACACAAATACTTTCCCATCAGAGCCTCCTATCAGTTCCTACCAGGGCTGGCTTCTCTGGGGAAGGGCTGGTGGCTTGCTGTCTTCCTCCATCTATGTAAAGTAGACAGTCTGTTCTCCAGTGTCTTCAGGAGCAAACCAGGCCTGGCCTCTGTGATGCACAAGCCCTGGACAGTCTTTACAGGGCTTGGGAGAAATAAGAGGCCCTCTGACATGGCATCGGAGGCCCTGCTGTTCCGAGTGGCTCGAAAGCCAACCAGGGCCCCTGAGCGGATGAGCAAGCCTGGCCTCTGCTAACTCCGCTGACCACCCAAGTGAGCGGTCGCGGGAACTGGGCACCAGTGTCAAATGATTTGCATGACCAGTCGCAACCTGCAACCCTGCCTGAAAGAAATCAACGTAAAAAGAAATAAAGTCAATTAAACTTTTTAAAAAAAAAAATACAAAATTGAAACCTTCCCCCAAGCAGTGTTTTTATTCCTAAAAGAGAGAAGTGCCAGAGACTCCATGAAATCCACTAGGGACTTCGCTACTGCGCTCAGTTTTGCTCAGATACTATGGTGACGGATAGCAGTAAAAAACCCAGAGAGAAATAGATGAGACAGAGAGAGAGAGAGGTGAAAATTTGCTGCAAAAAGTTCACCCTTATCCCCACAAGTGATTAAAGAACCACAAAATGTTCATGTGACATTTTGTCAGGAAATGTTGACATTTCATACAATTACTGCAATTTCCAAATTGTTTTACCAGCCTCAAAATTGACATGTTTTGATGGGAAGGGGGGAAGGGGAGGGAACCTTTCGCTGCAAATCTTTTGCCTGGCTCTAATAATAGCAATAATGAAATACAAAACTCAGATACCACTTCTCAAACCACCTGCTGACGAAAAGCCCGAGGGAAGTGTGTGTGTGTGTGTGTGTGTGTGTGTGTGTGTAATAACCTCCTGGATCATTTCATGTCTCCAATGAAGGAGACAATGGTGCAATTGATTCTGAGAGTCGTTGCTCCATTGCGATCAGATGGATGTATAGAAATCCAATCAGACAAGCCAAAATCAGAAACCCTGCGTAGAGTTTAGGGGATTGCATATGTTTACGCAGATCCATTTGAAGGCTTGCGTCCTAAAAGCGTCTCTTGAGCTGCTAGTCTGGAGTGAATACATTGTAGGGTTATGCATTACCAGCGTTTTTTCACAGAGTCTCAGGAAAGACTTAATCTAGCAGACAAAGGGATAATGAGATCCAGTGGCTGGAAGCTGACACTAGACAAATTCAGACTAGAAGCAAGGCACGAATTCCTAACAGTGAGGGTAATTAACCATCGAATCACCTTACCTGGGACGCGGTGGATTCTCCATTCCTTGAAGCCTTTACAGCTAGGCTGGATGTCTTCTAAAATATATGCTCTACTTCACCTGTAAATTACAGGCGGCATGCAGGAATCACTTGGAGCGGTTCTCTGGCCTCTGTTACGCAGGAAATCAGAAGAGAGACTCACAGTTGTCCCTTCTGGCCTTAAAACCTATAAATTCAAGAGCTCTCAGTCCCTCTGGGATCGGCCTCGGACACTTTGTCCACAGCATTTGAGCTCTGAGCACAGATCCCATTTTGAGTCTCTCTCTTTGAAATTATGCAAAAGATGGGGGCAAAACTAAAAAAAGCTTCAATGAACCCTGAATGAAAGCCCCTTGGAAGCTTATTTCTGTGCCCTTAAAGGTTGCACTGGATTTGGGTCTGGCTCCTTTCCCTTAGAATAAGAATTCTGCCTTCACTTATGTACTGAAGGGTCTTATTGATTTTTGGAACTGGAAAAAGCAATCGCCAGTGACTGTGAAAACATCTGAAATTAAGCTACAAACAAGCCAGGCAGAGAAACTGCTGCGAGAACCAGAGCAGTTTTCAGATTATCCACAGATTCATCAGAGAGGAGACTGGGTGATGAAGTTCACGCAGAAGGACCATTTTCTTATGCTGCAATATTAGGCCTGGTCTACACTTACCGGCAAATTCGGCTGCAGTCGACGGGAGACACACAAGTTACGTAGAGTAGCTCGCATGTCTTCCATCAACTTCCTAAATTCTGTTTCCCGCACCATCTCCACTACGTTACGCCGATGGGAAATGCTTCCCTATCGATGCAGCGTTACTCGGGGGATGGATTTATTGTGGCGACTTCCAAATCGACTGGGCGGGTCTTCATTTCCGCTCAATCGATCCCGAAGAATCGATCTGACAGCAGTGAATTTTCTGCCATCAGTGAAAACATGCCCTTAGACTCCTCTCTAGGCGGTAATGATCTGAGGAACTCACCTCAACAGTAGCCGAAGCACGTAAAGTTGAAGTGCTGTTCATTTTTGGCTTGTGCTTTCTTCCGAGTCACTCTCCCTAATTCCGGGCTCTGAATTGTGTCCCGTCCCCCTCTCACGAGCACACATACAGAACAGCTCCCTTCGTACAGTGCCGAGGGGTAGCTTGTCTTTCTTTTTCACCTACATTTCTTCCTCAGTCTGTTTGTATTCATAGCAAATGCTTTGGATGAAATCCTGGCTTCACTGAAGTCAATGGTAAAAATCCTCTGGCAGAAGGATCTCAGGAGATCATCTTGTCTGAGCCCCCGCATAACTCAAGCCAGAGAACTTCATTCAGGGATCCTGCACAACTTCTCCCTTTACACTGCAGTGCTAAATTAAGGGTGTGTAAGTATCATGATCCATTTTTAATGGATGGGTAAACTGAGACACCCCCGACCACTGAGTGAGACGGTAGCAGAACCAGATCCTGTCGCAAGCCAGATTCATATCCACTGGACCGCAGCGGTCCCAGTTGCAAAATCTCTGTGAACTAATTATATTTGCAAATCCTGTGCCTGTTAGGGAACTAAAGTGGCAGGGATGAGCTGAAAAGTTCATCTTAAAGAGATATGTTACAAACAGAGCTGTTTGGGAAATGGAATTCCCATCCTGTGGGAGCCCTGTATCTCATCGTTTGTCTTTATCCTGAACTGGGATGAAAAATCAAAATAGTGACATTATTTGGCAGAGCAAAAAGACCCGAACAATTCCAGATCTGCGATGGCTAGCGTATAATTCTGACAGGGTCACGCGGACCATAACATTTCACTTCAAAACGCCGGCGTTTTGGACATTATCCAAGAAGCGATGTTTTGAAATGTCAATTTGAAATGAAATGTTTCCTTTTAGAATTTTCCCATGGGTGAAATTTGTTGAAATTGCCATTTGCCCACGAAAAATACGGATTTTGCCATGTTATGTTGGGAGGGTGCTTTGGTAAAACAACATCGACTGGCTTTAGTCAAGAAAGACAGTCATAGCCCAGGAAACTTACAAAATACTGTCCCTGCATCTGTATTATTATAATTAGCTGTATTAATTTATATTGGTATTAACAGAGCGTTTAGCAGTCCTAGTCAGGCCCCCCGTGCTAGGTGCTGTACAAACACAGAACAAAAAGACAGTCAGTGCCCCAAAGAGTTTACAATCTAAAGAGACAAGACAGACACAAGGTGGGGGACCACATCAAACATACAAGCCGAGTGAACAATGTCTAATGCCGTGCAGTCTGTAACACGGCCGTCTGTCCCTTTAAGCGTCAGGAGGCCTGGGACCAGTCAGTTCATTTAGCCCAGCCCTGTTACCCGTGTGCTGGGTGATGCTTTTCAAGGAAAAGTCCAGCAACTGAAGGCTGGCTAGGAAAACTGCTCTGATGTGAGGCAAGAAGCTGGGATCAAGCTTGGGGCTGGCTGTGGGCTGCCAGAAGAAACTGGAAGAGCGTTGGGAAGACTGGAGCCCAGGAGTCGGACTGCAGACTGTGAGACAGGCTGTTGCTGGGAGCTCCCTGAAAGCTGAGCCCTGTGGAGCTGAAAACTCTTCTGCTTTGATGTCATTGCGGACTTTATAGTGAAGGGCTCTGTTCTCCGGGGTCCAGTTGGCTTGGCCGGAGAGCTAAGTCAGCTCTATGGTGGGAATGGGGTGAAGATCGATGAGGGGAAACGGAGACGGAAGGTGATGCAGTGCTGGATCTCACCAGGAGGGGGAGCTCTGGACAGTTCTTAAAACCCCACCCCTCCTGCAGGAAGTTCTGGTATGTCTACAGGAACTCACTGTTATTCAATGGAATAGGTAGGTTGGGATATTAAGGGATCCAGGAGCTTTTCGTGGCACCGGGCTGTTTAGACATCACCTCAGCACTTTTCTGTTTAATTTGCTGCTTGTCCCCAAGGTGCCTTCTCCAGCGTTTCCCAGATTTCTTCCCTGTGACCTTCAGATATCACAGATGGACGGATGAGAATTTTTTTTGCACTGCCAAACCGTGCAGTTTACTCCTTCCCATCCTCTGAAGTGAGGTCCTAGGAGCCCAGAACAGGAGAGTCCGACCTCTTGGATGTCTCTGGGCCAAGTTCAGCTCTGCCAGACCTCAGAAGGTCAGGTGCAAATGGATACGGAAGGGGGTGGAAATGGCAAAACTGGCACCAATTTGCTATTTGCCGGGTCTATTCCTGATGCACAGTTACTGGTGTAAATGAGGAGTAATTGTAAGTGTATGGGGCAGGAGAACCAGGTCCTAAAGTGTGCAGAATGGGCGTCACTTACCCCACAGATTACGAGCCTGATTCTGCACCACTGAAGTCAAGGATCTTTTCCATGGATTTTGTGGGAACAGGAGCAGGGCCGTGCCCCAGATCCTTCATGGGTGACAATCTGCACTGTGGCCTTGATGCTGCGTTGGTGATTGCGTTCACTGAGGGGCTGGCCCAGGCCGCCTGGTTCTGATCTGAGGTCGGTACATAGCGTGAGTGACTCCACTGAAGTTACAGTCGTGTAAACCTAGAGCCAATGAAAGCAGAATGCAGACCCGAGAGAGATGGCTTGATTTTTCCCCTCCTTGGGTCGGTCACCTTTTGAGCCCGCGGGTGCGACACGCCCCTGCCGGCGTGACCAAGTGGAAAAAGGTGATCTGATGTTTTACACTCTGCATCGGTGTAAATGAAGAGGGCAAGGAGCCAGGGGGAGTAAGGGAGCTGGACACAAGCAGAGACTCACTTGTGGGCATGGGGTGCCCACAGGGGGAGATGCACAGCAGTGTGCATAGGAAAAGGGGGTGCAGCTGGCCCCCGTGCCTTAGAGAATTCGGTGGGGCTCCACAGCAAGGACAGCAGACCTAGGTAGGGGCCTGGAGAGAGATCATAAACCATCCACTAGTCTCTTCTATTCTATCCCGCCCTTGTATCGATAGCACCCAGTGGCAGAGGTACCAGTGAAGTCAGACGGCAACAAGCTCACGTCTGGAGTATGTGCATGGGATGGGGATAAAGGGGGGACAGATCCAACTAATAAGGTTAACAAGGTGCATAAAATGTTTACCCGCTTCCTTCTGCCCCACCCGCAGAACGCCCAGCAGCCAGAGCTAGCCGCATGGAGGCTTTCAGGCTCAGAGCCACACAGGTATCACTGGATGTCTGAAGGTGAAACGCCTTTGGGGCCCTGCCCGTGTCCCGCTGTGGCTGGCCCCCGTGAGTCTCACTCTGTAGGTTATTGCAGACATCTCGGGATCACCAAGGGCCATGCATTCAACCCCGTGTTTAATCAGAAACATGGGCCTGGATCTAGGCACAGGTGAGCCTAAACCCTATGGGGTGATGTTGGTTTAGGGAGGGGGGGGGTGAATCACCGAACAAGCTTGAGCCCAGGCATGCACAAAAAGCGGTTCTAAGCCCCAGAAACATTGACTGTCACCTTTTATTCAGTGGCACTGTATCTTGGGCACCCCTGGCTCAAACGGCCTCAGATCTGTACAATTACGACTCCCCCGGCCCCTGGTGAAGCGTGAGAACTTTCGAGACAATCTGAGCAGGCCTGCGGATTTTAGAGCACTTAGCGGGTAAACAGCAAGCTCCTAACTAGAGCGGTGCCGCTGCTCCACCCCGGTAATGGAGCCCTAGTGCATTCCCGTGCCCCCTCCAGCACGCCAGGGAAGGGACGACTTCAATGTAATATTGAAGCAGCGTGCCAGATCCTTATTCCTGGCCGGTCTCAGGGTCCCTCTCAGCAAGGAGCTGTCCCAATACCTACTGACTTGTGAAGCCCAGGGCGATGGTCGTGCTCGAGGGGCTGTGAAATAAGGTCGCCTGGCCTTTGGCGTGGCAGCCCCGCCTCGGCATCTGAGCGTCACCCTGCGCAGCCGGTCAGGTCTGTCCACCTTTGATCGGCTGGGCGCGTCTTGCGAGGCTTTGAAAACCCTTGAGGTGCAAAGCCAGTTTGGTGGGACCCTGGAGGCTAGCTGGCACCGCGTTGGGTGCGCCAGGAACGGGGAGCGACGGAGACGCTTCCGTCATGTCTGTATTGCGTCTCCCCCGATTTCGTGCTGTTATTGTCAGAGAGGTTGGCAAGAGGCTCCTTGCAAGGGCGCTGTACCGGCCAGCTAAAGTCTGAGCCCTCTCCCCTAGCATCGCAGCTGAGTGAGGCAGGAGATGGGCTCTGGAGAGACAAAGCCTGTCTCTCTTTACGGCCTCACTGACGTGGTGGCCTTTTCGCCCCCCTCTCGCCCAAGGGCACGTGATGATGCCAGGCACAAGGCAGGGGCAATCCTGCCCTGCCAGCGAGGGATGAGGAATCCATCCCCTTGGCAGCCATCCGGGCGGTTGTCTCCCTGTTGTTTTTCCTGGCCCCGCAGTCAGGAATTACAGCGGTGTGTAACCTTGGGTAGTAGAAGGGGGAAGGGGTTTGATCACAGAGTAGGGAATGGCTTTGGTTCCCCAGCCGGGAGCTGTCTGGTTTAGGGCTGGGTTTTGACTGGTTTGATTCCTTCCGCAGGTGGCATTAGCCGGGCTGGGAGCCAGAGAGGGTCGCTGGGCCTGTCTATGTCCTGTGTTAGCAACGCAGGATCCCTTTGGCCATCATTTCAGCAAGGCCGGGTGTCTGCTCCACTCCACGGGGTGCGGCAGGCTGCTTGTGAACTGTTAGCTGCGAATATTTGCCCTTCACCCCGAGGCTCATCCCTGGATAATAGCTGCCGGCTGTTATACAGCGCCTTTCAGCAGTAGCTCTCAAATGGGGAAACTGAGGCACAGACGAGGGCGGTGTCTGCTTCAGGTCCTCTCCCAGCCCGGTGACAGGGAACAGAACCCTCCATCTCCCAGCGCTCGTCCCTGACCCGCCGCGCAAGGAGTTTCCGAGAAAACAGACACCAACACAGCTCCCTGGCATGTCTGTGCTCTGAAACGCAGGGGCGATTTTGCTTAATAAAGCTTCGCTCTCCAATTTCAGCCCCCTTGAGAGGGGGGAACCCCCAGGTGCCATCTTCCATTGATACTTAGGCAGCCCCCATCTATCTTTCTGCTCCAATGCTGGCCTTCCCGCCACACTGATCCAGTCTTGTCTGAAGCTGTAAAATGCCAGCACAGGGCAGCGCTGGCGGTTGGTGTTTGACTTAGCCGTTAATTAATTTGTTAATGCCTGTGGAGCACTTTGGTGCTGGACCAGTGCTCCGTGTTAATTATTATTAATGAGGATTTCACTGGCAGGTCACGGGTGAGGTGACATGCGCCACGTCGCTGCATCCGCCGCTCACACGCCTCTTCATGGCAGGCACCAGCAGGGCTTGCACCGGAGCGGCTTCCTGCTAGCGAGAGCCACCAGTTTGTCACTCAGCTGGCCACGTTTCTCACCGGAGAGGAGGCGACGCATCCCACCTCACTCCCTTGCTTGGCCAGGTCAAGAGTCTTCTCTGAGTCTTCGGAAGAACTGAAATTTGCCAGCCCACAAGCAGGGTGGGAAGCTCCCGACCTGGGAATGGTCTGCCTAGAGGGAAGGCGCTGGGTTTAATGCATGGCTACGGGGCGAGGTGATGTGCTGGACCCTCCTGGCCTTAAACTCCATGAGCGTGGCGGTGCCAGGGAGTGCGTCACATGGGGGGTGCTTTATAAAACTGAACAGGGACAGAAATGGGGGCCCTGACTCTTCTAACAGGCAGCAGAGGGCCTGATTCTGATGTCACATCGACGGTGGTAAATGAGGAACAAGTAACTCCACTGCAGCCGGTGGGTTTGCACTGGGGGATGGAGGTGGAGTGAGCCCAGATAACGCTCCCCAGGTGGGGTTTTCTTTCGTTTCGAAGTCAGCGTAGGTCTGTCACTGCTGCAGTTAGACACCTGTGGCTGGCCCGGGCCAGCTAACTCAGGCCCGTGGGGCTCAGGTTAGGGGGCTGTTGAATTGCAGTGTAGACATCCGGTCTCAGCCTTCAGTCCGAGCTCTGGGACCCTCCCACCTCGCAGATCCTGCAGCCCGCAGCCCACACACACATGCTGCTGGAAACGAGCTCCCCACCTGTGCCGCGAGACTGCGTAACACTGTCAAGTGTCGCGGCCCTTCCCCTCTGCCTCACGCCGTCCAATTTGCTCCAAAGAACGCTTGAAAACGGTGCCGGTTTCAGCTACGTTTTTTTTCTTGTTCCAAAAGCCATTTTTTTATCCACCAAAAGGCTTTAGATGAAAAAAATAGTCCAGTCCATTCTCTTCTCATCGAGGGTCTGCTCCAGGCATCAGAAAGACAGGCTGGAGACCCAGGGACAGTGAACTGCCAGAGCTTCTAGGCACTGTTCTAGGTGGGCACCACCAGGGGGGCGGAATCATGTTACGCTATTTAATAACCCCAATTTGGGCATTTCCTTCTCCCATTGTCTCTACCAGGGATCCTAACAGGCCAGACTCTATTTTGTTGTAAACCAGAAGGGATGACCAGCTCATCTAATCTGACCTGCACGTCACAGGCCACCGGCCCCACCCAGCACCCGCGCACTGAACTCAGCATCTGAAATGAGACCAAAATTTTACAGCCCACAGGAGGCTGGCCCATGATGTGGCCCAGGCAGAAAACAGAAGGGACCAGATGCACCAATGACTGAGGTCCCTGCAGTGGCAGGGAAATGCTTCAGTGCAATACACCCCCATAATCCTGGCGAGTGACCCGCACACTGCAGAGGAAGGCGAAAACCCTCCTAAGGTCTCTGCCCATCTGATCTCAGGGAAAATTCCTTCCCACCCCATTCATGGCAATCAGCCAGTGCTACACAGGAGGGCCACATAAACCGAAGCTTAACTTTGTGTGGGCCAAACAGACTCTACGTATTTTAATAAGCTTTAAAGACACCCGTATAGATTTATGTGTTCAGTTTTGCTTGTTTCGTAGGTGTTTAGATCAGTTGTGTGTGTGTACAGTATTGTCTGTTTACAGACGTGTGTACACTAAAACACGCCGACAAAACGCTAAGGTATCAGCCGTTAGTATATCGTGTTGAAGCAGGCCACGATGCTCGGAGCCATGTATGCCCCGTGGGTTGCACATCCATTAGACCCTGACCATGTGAGCAAGAACCAGCCAGCCAAGCCCCTGAGAGAGCGAATGCGTGGTGCCACCTTGAAGCCTTGGCCCTGACTTACGCGCCTTGCTCTTTGCTTCTTGCAGGGCTCCCAACGCTAGGGTTTGATCCTGCTCCGTGAAGCCATCAAGCGTTTAACTGTTGAGCGACAGGCTTGGCCGGATTCCATTTTTATTTTTGTATAATCGTTTCAATGGACAATAGCCAATGTTGAACTTTAAGCAATTTTTTTTTTAAATCTGTTTCAATTTTCGCCATTGCTCAAAATGATGGGTTTGAAGCATTTTTTTTTTAATCCATCGCAGTTTCACAGCTGCAAGAAATTATGGGGGAGGTGGTCAAACAATGGGGAGGGGGGATCAGACAATCATTTAATGACAGCATACACTGAGATTCAAAAAGCTAAAGCTTTAGAATGATTAAAACCCAAATTGTCAACATCACATGTCAAAATACACAAAGTAAATAGCCATACATCAAATGCTAATGAGTTCTCAAGCTGCATTTATCTTACTTTGTCTGTGTGCACATTCTGATGCTTATCAGTGGAAGTAGAAATCTATGTGTTTGGTGAAACTGAAGTTTGCCGACATTTACCGATACAAATATAATTGATTCTGCTCTAGTCTTATTCCTGTATTCCCTAGTTTGACACGTGGGCACACCGGGACAGGCCTAAAGCAAGGTTCTGAACTCTGCCGCCAGTGGTGAAAATGCTCCAAATTGTGTGCCCACCTCAGCTCCATTTTATGCAGGAAGGTTTTTACTCTAATTAAACAGGAAAGCCAAGAGCCCAGGGCACTGTATTGGAACTAGGTGGTGTCCTTTGAACTGGTTTGCGATTCGTCTTGTGCTGCTGGAGATGCCATCTGTCCCAAGTAAAAGTGAGGTCCTGGTGGCTTATGCTCATTGAAGATCCCCTGGCACTTTTAATAAGAGACAGGGTATTAGCCTAGTATTTTGACCAAAATGTCATTCAAGCACTTCCCTAAAATCTCCCTTTATACTTTCAATTGTATTTGCGCCTCTTCTTCTTGACTTCCAGTCCTAATCTGTTCTGGAGTGCTGTCAAATAGCACCATGTTCCACCCCAGAGGTGGCTGCATTCCAGTTTGCCTCAAGGAGAAAGAAATGACTGTAAATCCTGGACACTGAAGTGACTTCCCGGTGGATCAAGGCTGCCTTCTGGGAAGGGTGTTTTAGCCCAGGACTCTGCCTATGTGTCTTAAGCAGGATCCTTTGAGGCCAAATACATGTTCATTAGAGATCACCCAGTTTTGGAACCATGGCAAATCTAGCTGGTGGCTTGGCCCAGCCTACATATTACATTCCTCCCATTTGTGACCCTCTAGCTAGCCATCTAGACAGGCTGGGACTGTCCCTTTGAAAAATGAAGTGGGTTGTTTCCCACCTCCCACATCCGAAGTGCCATCACTTATTTTTAGACAGGAGACAATGAGCTTTTCTGATTAAATCTGGGCAGCAGCAGCAGCCATCAGATAGCGTTGAGGTGGAGTCAGCCTACACAGTTGATATTAAAATCAGGCCTGTTCTCAGAGCGAATGTTCAGGTTATTACATTGGGCCTGTCGGGGCCAGGGAGGTAGCAGTACAGACTTTGTGAGCATCCAGCGGCAGTCGTTTTCATGGGCGTCACACGCTCAAGTCCCCCCAAACCCTCTGGCTCAGAAATGTATCCTTGAGGCAAATGGAGAAAAAGAAGGAAATACATTCCTAGGGCAGCTTAGCTGCTGCAGGAAAATCTCCCAGCCAACAGGTAAAATGCCAGACCCCCCTTTCAGAAAATTCCCCTCCCCACTTTATTCAGATGTGCTTTCCCTTTTTGCTGGGGATCTGAACACGCTCCTCGGGGCCGGGCTAGAGGACACCATGGTGTTGCGAAAGAAGCTGCTGTGGAGAATTGGCAAATGAGCCTCCGGGGGTGGTGAGGTCTCCGTGGCAGACAGCTCGATCCCTTGACACACCCCTTGAAAATGGGGCCGCGGCTCCTAAATCACGTGGTGGCTTTGAAAAGTTTACCCGGTGTGACTTAATGCCTCAAGCCAGCCCTCGTTTCCGTGCTCCGCAACGTCACCTCCAGCCCAAAGGCAGCGCTTGAGGGGAGCGGTTAGCCCACCACCAAAATGTCCCCACCTCTGGAGTGAAACGTGGCAGCTGTTGCACAGCAGTTTATAACAGGGAGTGATTGAGAAAAAGGTATCCAATTCAAATGACAGGAGGATTCAGGTAGGCAAAATGCCTTAGTCCTGACTGGTCCAATACCATAGGGCCATCCAGCTGCATCTCATGTTCTTACCCAGAACAACCGTCATTACATCCAGCCTGGAGACAGTGCCTCGAGCAGCTTGCTTCCCTTACAGAGGGCAGCGGGGTAGTGGTGACTCCCCTACCACGTCCTGCGGCTTTTCCTTGTCATCTCCCATCTAGCTACTGACCAGTTCTGCCTCTGCTTAACTTGGGAGATCACACGCTGCTGCAGAGAGGCCACAGAAACGAACAGCCAGCTCTTCTCTAGCACTTGGCCTAAGCAGAACTCGGAACGCTTCCCAGTCTTTACCACGCTTAGCCCCTCCGCCTGTCGGTGAGGCAGGGCAGGGACGTTAGCCCCGTCTTACAGCTGGGGAACGCAGGCCCAGAGACACTGAGGGTATGTCTACACGGACGGCGGCAGATCGACCTATCTGGATTGACTGAGCCGTCGGTGAAAACCCGCTCCGTCGACCCGGACGTCGACGCAATAAAACCACCCTCTCCCGGGGCGTAGCGCTGCGTCAATGGAAACACGGTTCCCCTCGGCGCAGCGCTGTGAAGACGCCGCCAAATCGCCTGGTAAGTGTAGACCGGGGCTCGGTGACTTGGCCAACACAAGAAAGAGATGGCTGGAACAGTCTTCATTCTCAAGAGGTGTGTCCCTACATGCAGTCCCTGCGTCCGGCCGTAATTCCCCACTGTGATAGGCTTTCAAAGGGCTCTGAGCTCCGGTAAGGCAGAAACAGCCGGTAGGAAAGCAGGGCTGGAACCCTGGCTATAGAGGAGCCCTGCCGGCCCTAGCTCCAGTGTGGGTTGCAGAGCAAACGCCATTCTAACCCCCTGCTCCTAACGTCCAGTCTGCAACTGCTTGGGGCTAGGTCTCGATTTTCCAAAAGCGACCAACGGTTCTGGGTGCTTCCATTCGGTTCCTGCCAGGTTCTTGTTCTGCGCTCATCACCCGAGCACCATGCAGCAGACTGTGAAGCAACGGGACGGACATCTGTCAAGGATTTGGTCTTATCTTCTCCCCAGGGGGAGACGTGCATGCAGCAAAATGTCGCATTTTGGTGGGAAGCTTTTTATTATTTGGGGGAGTGGAAAGTCTTCAGTTGAGAGGGGCTCAACAGGAAGGGGCAGGTTCTCAGAGTGGGCAGAACACCTAACGCCCTGAAAATCAGGGCCTTTTTAAAGGGATCCCAATCTGAAGCTCCAAGAATCACTAGTCACGTTGGGTAGCATGGGCCTTGGTCTCTGCGGATCTGCTGTCGTGGAGGACAAGAGAGGGGGGCGCTTTGGTCTCCGAAAGAGAATATTCTTGCCATTTATTCACCGTCTCTAAAGCCAAAGCAGCAAAGGGCTGAAGTCTGGAATTTGGGAGGAAACCCACCCTCCGGACAGTGCCGGGCACAGCTTTCTCCTGAAGGGACCTGGCTTTGATTTGACCGAACGAGGAATGTTTGACATGAAATGGGATCCCAGAGCCCGGCAGCTCAGGCTGGCCTGGTCTGAAATGTAAGACCTCAGTTGGTACCAAGTCAAACTCCTTAAGAAGTCTAAGTCTATTAAGCCAACACTATTACCTCTATCAACCAAACCTGTAATCTCATTGAAAAAAGATACCACGTTAGTTTGACAGGCTCTATTTTCAATAAACCCCTCTGCTAATTTGCATCACCCGCCTTTAATTCTTTATTAATCAAGTCCTGGATCAGCCGCTCCATTATCTTCCCCGGGATCGATGTCAGGCAGACAGGCCTATATTTACCGAGGACAGCCGTGATGGAAAGGGGAGGCAGCCAGAGCAGCAGGGTTGTGACAAAAACCCAGAGCCTTTCCCATGCATGGCCTGGCAGAACAGGCCACGCAAACGCCACAGCCCTTTTCGGCCTGAAGGGACCCTGAGAACTTATTGTGATACGCATGCTGGACTGGGGGAATTGCCGCCTCCACTGCTGCTGTGCAACATCTCGCAGGATTGCAAACCTGACCAGAATTTAGTGCCAGAAGCTAATATACGGTTACTAGCTGCTTCTCGTACACAGGGTTTCTCTGGAGGTGGTCAAAGCACGTTATGGGCACTAATTAACTCCCCTTCTGAAGGAGAAAAATCATTTTCTTCCTGCTTTTACAAGTGGGTATACCGAGGCACAGACAAATTCAGTCCTGATTAGTGCCGCTGCACCCGGGACGAATTTGACCCAGTGAGAGCAAGAAACTCAGTGAGCCAGTGACCGTGCTAGAAATAAAACCCAGGAGTCCTGGTTTCCAGCCCCTTTTCTAGGCACTAAACTTCCCTCCCCGAGCTAGAAAAGACGCCAGGCGTCCTGACTCCACTCCCCTGCTCTAAGCACTAAACCCTTCCTCTCCCTCGTTCTCACGTTAGGCAACCGTGTCACTGAAAGCAAACTCCCATCGCAGGCTCCCGACAGGACAGGACTGAAGGCAGCTAACACACACGCCCTCGGACAACCCCCTTCACCACTAGGGACTGAGGGCTGAGCCAGCGCTGGTTTGCAGCTATTGGAGCCCGCCGTTAAATGCCCTGCCGCGCGCCACGAAGGAGGGCTTGCTAAATGAGCTTCCCGGGCCCTTCCTGACAAGCGGCGCCATTATTTCTTTTCATCAGAAGGAGGCGGTTTTCCTCCAGGGAGCTGGAGCTGAAATCTCATCACACCAGACCGCAAGACAATACATCAGGACGTGACACTTGCACCTGAAGAAATCAGAGGCGCTGCCGGTCTTCATCAGCGCTTGCAATCGAAGCACAGAGCTTGCTCGGAGTTGTGCTTTAACACTTGCATGGTGGCTAAGGCCAGAAATTTCCCAGATGACCACAAATAGGACCAGGGAGGAAAGATGGGCCAGGGTTTAGGGGGCCAGCCTGAGAGCTAGGAGAGCAGGGCTTGGTTCCCACTGTGCTGCGTGCTCTCTGTAGCACTATGGGTGAGTTACACAAGCACAAATCCTCGGGAGGCTTTAGGCGCCTAACTCCCATTAACGGCAATCGGAGTTAGGCGCCTAAGTATCTTCATTTCTCTGTGGCTCACATTCCCATCTGTAAAATGCCTGACCGGGGTGCCGTGAGGATAAATAGAGGCAGGACTGGGAAGCACACAATACTATCATAATGGGAGCGACATAAGTACCTGAAAGCGGCAGATTTTTTTTTTTTTCAACTCGGCTCTGAAATTTGCACCATTTGGGCCCAGAAATGAATGGCCACATTTCCCAGATCACCTTGGGAGGGGCCAGATCCTCAGTGTTAAGTGTTAAAGCGTCCCTTGTCACTGAAGTCAAAAGAGCCCGGACCATTCCCACCAGCGGAAGCTGTGCCCCATGGAATGCGGTGCTAAAAAGTCTGCGCTAGGAATTATTATAGGGAAGTCCTCTAACCTGTGCGCTGCTGGAGCTCAAAATCTCAGTGGTTCCCAACCCGTGGCCTGGGGGCCAAAAGTGGCCCATGGAGTCTTTCAGAGTGGCCCCAACCGTGGGTGGCAGAGCAGCCTATTTCATGCTCCCTGACGAGCTGCGTCCACCCTGTGCTGTTCAATAGGAGGGCTGGTTAAAAATTTTCCATCCTCATTTGTTTCAGGTGCCACCGTGACTGGGCATTAGCCAGATAGTGTCAGACCCCCGAGCCAGTCTTGAGACCGGCTGTAGCTTTTTTAAAGGGACAGCTCAGTGCACAAAGTCCTGCTTCCCTGAAGACAGTGGGAACAAAGAGCAGGTAGTTTCCAGGCTTAGAAATCCCAGTGTCTGCCCCTCCAGAGAGCCTGTGCCCGAGAAGCTCTGGGTCTCTGCTCCCTCTCAAGGCTGCTTCTCTTGCTCTCTGCTTTCTCACACAGTTTGCCAAACAATCCCCCAACCCCTGCTCTTGCAACCAGCCCCCAGGCAACTCCTCAGACCGCACAGCTTCGACTCGCTCAGGCTTCGCCATGCAGCGCGTTGCCTTGGACAGTAGCTTCCTGCTGTTTCCAGCTCTCACATAACGGGCCATTTAGTTCCTCCTTCCATTCAGGGCTCCTCTCCACCGCAAAACTGATCAGAGAAGCTATTGTGGACTAGCTCCCAGTGTAAACACGCTGGCCTGGAATAAAAGCGAGTTTTATTCCAGAATAAGCACTGCATTTTGGAAGTGCACTCATAATTACAGAATAAAAGAGACTTTTATTAGTGTCCACACGGGGAGATGATGCAGAATAGTTTCTCCAGACTAGCTCGTTCTGCAATGCAATTCTGCTTGATTTCCCTGACCAGAAATCAAGCCCTTGGCCTGAAAAGAGGGTGCTTAGCACTTCCATCCTCTTTAACCAGGTCTGAGACTGTCTATAGCTCAAAGACCTGCTGGGTGGCATCTGTTAACACCTTGGAGCATAATGCGGTTGAAGTCTGTGATTTTATTAGTAATGGTATTCACTATTTGTATTCCACCAGGTAACAGAGTTTGACTGTGAAAAGAGGTTTGCATGCCTTCCCGGCTCTCTCAGCTCCATGGTGCATAGAGATGTTAAGGCTGAAAAGGGAGGGGCTAGTTGTAAATAGCGTAGCCTTGGCAAGTCAGTGTTAATTGCCATGCCGTTCCCAGGACGGTGGTGTCTGCACTGTGGATAAATGGGAAGTGAGTGCGCTGGAGGGGATATTGTGCCTTGCTGTGGTAGAGTCATGATGGCCGTGGGGCTGCCCCTTGCACGCTGGTATGGGTGGGGATGGAATGGCCCCCATAATTTATGGTTTCCTTGCTTTCCAAAGTACGTCTACACTGCAGCCGGGGATGGGATTGCAGCTCGTGTAGACAGACCCCAGCTAGGTTTGATCTCGCTCACTTGCACCCCAATAGCAGTGAAGCTGCAGCAGCCACACACCAGCCGAGCTCGCCCAGGCTCCTGAGTGTTTACTTGGGCTGCTAGATTGAAGTGAAGTCCAAACTGCCACAGCTTCTCTCCTATGGATACCTGGGCTAGCTAGATGGCAATATGTGCTGCTGTCACACCTCTGATTGCAGGGTGGACATGCCCATGGGGATCCGCATTGGGAGCAAATACACCTGAACAACCTTCTCTTTTATTCTGTTGCCTAACGGGGAGCCGAGCTCTTTTAGAAAGTTGTGAACAAAAGCTATTTGGGCGGGGGAGAGGAGAATACATCTGCTAAATTAAAAAAACCTAGGGCCTGATTTTCATGTACACTAACACCGCTTTGTATGGTTCTGGGTGCGGAAAGGGCTCTTAAAGTGGGTGTGAATGTAATGTATGTTCACCGAAGGCTCCTCAGACAAATCTGTTGCCCTGCTCTGTGCCTCAGTTTTCCCATCTGTAAAATAGGGCTAATAGCATTGGCCTCCTTTGTGAAGTGCTGTGAGCGCTACCGATGCCCAGTGCTCTATAAGTGCCAGCTATTAATTAGTGATTAGTGCAGATGAGAATCAGCCCCTTAGAGGAGCAAAGGGAGTCAAATGCACATTCTCACGCAGAATAATATTCTTAGATCGCTCCAGGCCCTGGGTCTCCGAGAATCAGACCTGCTCTAACAACAGGAGCACAAGAGCTTCTGCATGAGTTTCATAACCCTCACTGTGACGGTGAAAGTGGAAATGGCTCCGTGCTGAAGCAGACAGGGGTTAGAAATTAGATGTACTGGACCAAATTCATCCTTGGGGCGATTCCTCTGGCTTCAAGGGCATTACACCAGGAATGGATTTGGCCTCCGTGCGGGAGCTCTGAGAGCCCACCAGGCTGGGATCAGGTCCCTTTGTGGACAACCGTCACCCGGAGAGCGTTGACACAAGGAGGGGTCCCTGAGGCACCATTAGGAGGCTGGGACAAGATGACCAAAGCAAACCCGAGTTAACAATGCAAGATCTGAGTCCCCCACTGAAGCCTGCCACATAGAGCCCTAATAGTGTTTGCTTCCACCTCTTCTGCATGCAGGTTTTCATCCTCTGGATTGGCCCCATCTCGGCTTCCATTCAGGACCAATTCTGCGAGAACTTACCTCCGATCAATAACATCACCGGTAAGCACGGGACCCCCTCGCCTCTGCACCCACCTCCCTGTCCCGCCTTGCTTCGTTTCTGTTGTTGCTGGGTGGACATTAGCTGCGTGGTCCACCACTGGGCAAGTGGGGCTGAAAGGCACTGGAGTTCAGCTGGGGTTAAATCCCCCGTACTGCAAACGGCAGGGAGTTTGTCTCGCTGGGCGTTAAAGGCCGATTCCCAGCTCTGGCTCGGACCTCGCCTGCCTTCTGCCCGCCTGCACCAAAGGAAACCTCCCCCAGTCCCGGCAAAGGGTGGGGGGATTTTCAGCTTCTTTAGGCTGCTCTGGTCCTTTTCCACAGGGCCAGCTGAGAACTGGCGGAGTGCAGACATGTTCCCTCTCACTCCCTCCTGTGCTAAGCTTGGGTTGGGCCAGCAGGCAGCACAGGAGCAGCTTCTCGGCTGTGTGCCTGCTGAGCGCTGCCACATGGGGACGGGGTCCTGCCCTAGGGCACGTCTGTCGAACTGAGCATCAGCTTTATTTTCAGCAGAAAGCGCTAGAGGCAGAAAGAGGAGGGGATCCAGTGGCGAGAGGAGCTGTCTCCGAGCAGGAGACCCAGGGTGGGTCCGCACTGTGCGCAAAGCCCAGGGCCGTGACCCAGCGTCCCGAAGTTCCGTCCACACGCCCGCCCGACGGGGGTCAGGAGGCACTGAGGACCCGGCTCTTAGGACCCTGCTGGGGGGATGGGACAGAGCCCAAGTTCTGCCATGACTTGGGTCCAGCCTTAGTCAGAAGGGCTGGGTAGTGCAGTGCACCTGTCAACCCAGATTGTCCAACCCAGTGTGGACGCTGAAGCGTGGGCACGGGCAACCCACAGAGTCCACGCCTGAGTGGACGCAGCGAGGGACAGCTGGTGGGCGTTGCTTGGGAGGAAGCTGAGTGGGAAGGGAGAGCAGCGACTAAGCAGGATGCTGTTGGTGAGAGGCCTGGAAGAAAACTGGTGGGGAGAATGGAGCAGAGAACGAACATTCTCATAACACCCCCAAGGAGCAGAAAGCTGAAGCCCCTATGAAAAGGGAGGGTCCAGCTGGGTCAGTGGAAGCCAAGCCGGAAGCAAGAGGGTTCTTGGGAAACGGTGGATCCCCCTGAGCATGGATACAGGGCCTGAGGGAGTCGGACACCCCAAGAGGCAGAGCTAGGTTTGTGGGATGACTGGTCACACTCAGGCAGGGAGGCTTGGAGAATGTGGCCCTGAATCAGGGCCAAAAGGACTGGGAATAAAGTGGTGGGTGGTTGGAGGTGATGTCCCTGGAGAGAGGAATGGAAAAAGTCCCTGGGATCTTTCTTTATTGTGGGAATTGGAGAATGGTTTTTATTACAAGGCTCTGGGGGGATTACTGCACTGATGTATGTGACTAAATTATGTGGGCTTTGTGATGGACACAGAGAGATTATGTTCCTTTCTGGGAGCAATCAAAAAGGGAAACTGAGGCAGGAACACTTATTGTGCTATGGCTTGATGCAGGAGGGTGCCTCAAGTGGAGGGGGGCACCCTACCACAATTTGGGAATGTAATTTTTTTTCTCTTTAAATGAAAGCAGAGATTCTCATTTAATCCCATGACTCCAAGAGCTGGGGCTTTACACTAAATGACATGGGAGTTGTGATACCATCGTGAGAGTGGGCAACATTGAGCTCAGGCCAGATCTTCAGCTGGCGTAAATGAGTGACACGGATTTACACCCGTGGATGGTCTCCTGTCTCTCTGTCCCGCTTCAATCACTGAGAAATACTCACTGCTCGGCCTCCTTCATCCTTCAAGGGGCACAGACAACCTTTGCCTAGGTGAGAGTGCCAGCTAACTAGGCCTGCTCTATAGCGAAATGACTCTCTTCTCTCTAGCCTGCAATCAATTTTAAATGTAGAGCTGCGCGAATCACAATTTTTTAATTCTCTGGCCGTTAAAAACAACCCAATTATTTGGAGGGTCGATCTGCAAATGAAAAGTTTCACAAGTTTTGGCAAACTAAAAAGTTTTTAAAAAGCAGGTTGAATGAAATGTTCCCTTTTGATTCTGACCATTTTAGAACATTTGATTTTTTTTTTTAAATACAGTTAAAGGAAATTTCTTAACAGACTGAAAAATCCAAGACATTTCATTTGGAGAAAGAGGAAACAAGCTGTTTTGCCTTCTACTCATCTTGGGGTTTTTTGGGGAGGGGTTTTCGGCACGAACAATTCTGTGATAGTGACACAAATTCATAGAAGATTTTGGACTTGTGAAAGCTGCATTGTTTGCCGGGGGGAAAAGTTTTGTCTCAAATACTCTGCCCTGATCTATTTGACAGTCCCCGTAGAGAAATCATTTAGGCTCTGTTGATGCTTAAACCACTACAGCTGTGCCGCTGTAGCGGTTCCGTGTAGACACGCGCTGTAGCGACCTTTGGGATTCTCCTGGCGCCCTAGGTAACTTGCCCCGGAGAGGCCGTAGCACCATTCTTCTGTTGACCTAGCGCTGGCTACACAACAGGTTAGATCGGCTTCAATACATCTCTCCCGGGAGCTGAATTTTCCACGCTCCTGAGTGACGTGGCTATGCCGATGCGGCGTTTCATTGTGGACCAGCGCTTAGTAATGGAGAACTTCCCAGCGCTGGCAGCAGTAACAAGGCTCGTTTCTATTTCCTAAGCTCAGTGAGAGACCCTCACAATCCCGGCCAGCCAGCAAAAGGCAGTCACAGATAGAGGCACCGTTAATCTCCCTCCCGCCCCCACCCAAGTGCAGGACAAAAGACACATTAGCTAAGCAAGAGCCACGAGGAATAAATCCTGTGTCTATTTGACCAGCCGTTCTGGATGCTGCATTTAGTCCTACACATTAATGAAATAGGAGTAGTCCAGGCATGGGCTCTGTCGCTAGATCTCCTCCTTCCTTATTTCCTTTCGCATTAGGCTTGTGGAGGAATTAAAACACGGTCAGTAATGTGTTCGCTGTACCGAATTGGCAGGTAGCGCCAGTAACGGGGTGGACCCTGAGCCGCTCCCTTGGAACGAGGCGGCAAGTTTGCATCCGCTTCAAGAGCGGGAAAGTTGTTGCCATTTGATGGCACTTCAGCCTCCCAAGTGAACCAAGCCTGACCATCACAGCTGGGCACTAATTGACCTTCTTGTTGGAAATTTACACAGCGAGGCCAGGGGTGAAATAGGTCATGGAAAATGCAACCCCCTCTCAATGGGTGGTCCCGCACAGTCTCCATGCTGTGCTCTGCGGGCCTGGCGGGCCCCTCTGGCCATGCTGGGTTCCCATCCAAAGGTCTTTTTTTGTTTGGTTGGTTTCCCCACCAGCAATTAAAAATTGCTGATCTCTCCTCCTCCGAGTTGCAGCATCCCAGAGTCATGTAGCTAGCAGGGCTGGGGGAGGAGGCAGAGGAAGGCAAGAGCCTTGCTGGTCTCTTGCAAGAAGATGCTGGAAAGGTTTATTTTCCAATTTGCATTAAGGAAACTGTGGTCTCTAAGCAATTGCCTGGTCGGACCCAGCCCCCTGCTAATCGGCGGCCCATCAGGGTGACTGATGGACTCGGAGGAGCCGTGCTAATGGATGATCCCTGCCACGTGGCTCCGGTTAGCACACCTTTCAGAACGACTTTTTCAAATTAAACCCTGGCACCGGTGCAGAGTGACTCACTCATTGCCTGGCTGGCAGTTGCTGGAGAGCGGTGAGCCGCCAGCCGGCTAAACAAACCCTCTGCTCACCTCACCGAGATTGCATAATCACACAGCAGGGGCCGAGGGAAGCCGCAGCAGAGCCAGGCTCGGGACAGAGCTGGCCGCAGAGTGACCCATCCAGCCTGTTCCCGGGTCTCCTGGCTCACAGCGCAGCTGTCAGGAAAGGGCTGCTTGAATGTCACTCGGCAGACTGCTGTGCGAGCCCCTGGCCGAGCAGCGAACCAGCCTAGCAGCTGGTCTCTTTCTCCGTGAGCCCACGTTCAGGCCATGCACGTCTGGAGTGGGCTGGGAGCACGGCGCTGCGGAAGCTCCCCTGGAGGATGGTTATCCCAGAGCAGCTTGCTTCATAGTTTCTTGGACCCTCTTTCGAAGTAGCTGATGAGAGTGTCCCGCTGTCTGGAGTGGCTCATATCCAGACTGTCAAAAAGCAGGGCAAATACCCCACACTGGTGGTGTGGTCTATAATTAGATTTCACCAACCCAGTACCAACTGTGAACTCCAGCAGCTGTAACAGTCTTACCATGGAGTCCCAGACAATTCCCTTGAGCAGTCCTGACTCTCTTGCCCCCAGGCAAACTGGACTTGGTGATAAATGGTCACGTATGCCAAATATCACGAAATATTCTGGTTCTTCCCAGTCCCAAGAGACCAGTCACTTACCCTGGGTCAATTTGTACTTTGGCTCTCAGAGCAAAGACAGCACTTGTAGCCAATCCTGTAATAAACTAACTAAAGATGCATTAACTAGGAAAAAGACACAAGAGTTATTTACACGTTAAAGCAAGCAACATAGCTTACAAATGAGTTACAGTCTATGGTTGCAAAAGATGACAGAGTTGTAGTAATCTGTCATCTTGGAATGTCTTTTAGAGCTAATCCAGGTTGACCCTGGGGGAATCTCTGCTTTTGTTTACTAGCTCCAGCCTTGTAAGAGTTCAAACAGCAAAGAGATGAAAAATGTCAGCTATCTTTATTTCATGCTTCCCGAATCCAAACTGATGGGACAAGCCCTTCTGCACGCAGCCTGCGTAGGGGCAATTAGCAAAGCCTTTCTCTCGTGACGTGTCACAATGGCCTGTTTAGTTCTGATAGTTCTCCTTGGAGGACGAGGGACCCTCCTCCTGCCTTAGTTCACAAATTCAGAGCAGGCATTGGTACAGTTATAAAGCAAAACGTACATATTCCCTTACAGCAGGGATACGGACATTACAAGGAAGATTAATGCAGGCAGCAATTTACAAGCGGTTTATAGAGTCTAATCACTAAGCATATTCTTAGAAGTCTAACACCTATCTTGAACAATACTAATATATCGGTTGGTCTGGTTTCCAGCTATGAATTTGTAAGTGCTCAGCCGACAGCTACAGCCTTGGGAAGAGCTGGCACGTGATCTGTCAGCGTCACAAGGGGTGCTGCCAGAGCTAAGATACTGTTTAAAAGGACCATGGTTCTGACCTGATCGGGCAAGTCCTATGTTCCTAATGAAGATAGAGATAGTCCTTGCTTAGTGAGCTCCCAGTTCAGTATTATGACAAAGTGAAACAGACAAAAGAGGATGGAGAAACGAGACACGGTCTGAGTAAGGCGAGCTATAAATGAGGGCTACTGGTAGTCACAGATAGAACAGGGCAAACATTTTTCACATGCAGCTTTTTTTGACAAAAAAAAAAAGGAAGGTTCAGTGCCCCCAAAATGTTTCTTGAGTACATGTTGGTTTCGCCAAATTTTTCTTTTAGGAAGATAAAACTTCTAAAAATGTCCCCCCATCTTCTCCCCCCAAAATCTATTTCTTATGGTTTCGAAACAAAACATTTCGCTTTCTTGGTTTGAAACAACTTTCCATTTCAAAAGCTCCTGTAGTTTTACTTTTATTATTATTCAAAAAGGTTTTTAAAAATGCTCCACATTGAAAGGAAACAATGGGCTTGATCCAAAATGGATTTTTTGGTTTCCAAATATTCAATGCACTGAAAATTTCAAAACGTTTTTTCGGCCCAAACCAAAATGAATTTTCCCCCTGACTTTTTAAAATTGCCTGGGACCCCCAAAAAGCTGTTTTTCACTCAGCTCCAGGCACAGGGACACGGAAGGTAGAGGGCAGTGAGTTGCTGACATCACAGTAAAAAGGTCTACATTATTGTTCTGTATTGTGGGGGGAGTAGCCGCCCCAGTCATGGACCAGGACCCTATGGGATTAGACATCCTACAAACCCAGAACAAAAGACTCTCCTTGCCCCAGAAGACTCCCAATCTAAATCTGC
Source organism: Mesoclemmys tuberculata (assembly GCA_007922155.1). Classification (NCBI taxonomy): domain Eukaryota; kingdom Metazoa; phylum Chordata; order Testudines; family Chelidae; genus Mesoclemmys; species Mesoclemmys tuberculata. Next base: position 4,196,579 of record ML675642.1, read on the forward strand.
TGGGTGGAGCTTTCTTGTGAGCCAGGTTTCCCTCCACACACTCCAGCAAAACGACGCAGTGACATGATGAAGCCCAGGGTGAAAACAAGGTGTGTAATGGAAATGCCAACACGGCCTTGGCTGGGACACAGGGCAAGCAGGAGTCACGGTCATAATTCATTTGTTTTCCCTTCCTGAAGGGTTTCATTACCTTGCTAGTTCAGGTGTCATTTGTCCTTGGGAGTGTTAGGCGGTGATAAATGGCATTTGTTTTCCTCGTATTCATCTTCCCTGATCCACAGTGCGCCTGACTTTGTGGGTTCTTGATCTATTACATTCTCGATAGTCTCCTGACAAAGGGCTATTTGTCTGCCTTCTGCTACATAGCTGCCTGGATTGATGGACACCCGAAAAGACAGACGGATGGAAAGACTGATAGACAGAGGCACAGACAGACGGCTGGCTGGCTGTTACATGGAGAGGGGAAGACAGTAACCCTTTCAGTTCTGTGAACCACTGGGAGTCCACAGAATTCAGTGAAATTTGGGACATCCCTGACCCATTCAGCAAATCAACTGGTGCATTAAACTACCTTAATACACCGGCTGCATTCAGCACTAGCGCCTGCCTGGTACGTTCAACAGCACAGCAGGGATGCTTGGATGCACCTGGAACAACTGACATGCTCTTGCTTCCCTTCCCCATCAGTGCCCATCTGAGCTGCCAAGCTCTCAAGGGTGGAGCGCGAAACCCATTCTTTTTGCTCTCCAAAGTCAGAAGCTTTCAGGCAGCAGGAAGCCTAATTCGCTGACTCTGTCATCTCACCAGAGACCAGCTGCTCAAATCAGATCAGAACTGAAGCTGGGGCTATGTGGGGGAACATAGTTGATGAGCAAAGCATGATTCTAAGGTCCAGGAGCGTGGGGGCTGCCAGGAAATGCTGCCACCGTGAAAACGCAGTACGCTTCTCCTCCAGGGTTTGGACTTCGGTTGTGTGCTGGGATGGTCCTTTGTAAAGCCCTGATCATTTGGAGGAAGGCAGCTCATCTAGTGCCTTGAGCGCAGGTCTGGGAGCCAGGAGCTCCTGGATTCTAGACTTGGCTATGCGTCTGGCCGGCTCTCTGAACTCCCTGCTTTGCACCCGAGCGCAAACTGCAGATAATACTTATCAACCTCTCTAAAGGGAGAGGTCCTCACCGTCCTTCAATATCCTTGGATGATGAGAGATGCTACGGGAGTGTTAAATTGTTGCTTTTGTTGTTAATTATTAATCTGAGCACAGACATAGCCAGGTTGGCTCCATCTCTTTGATTCATCCTGATATTTTCTCAGCTTAATCCATTATTGCCCATCGCAAGGTTTCTTGCACCTTTTTTTTTGGCTTCTATTGTTAGAGACACAATGCTGGTCTACTCCAGTCTTGCAATTCCTATGCCCCAATATGAGCCGGATTTTTTTTTTTACAGTGGAATTAGTTCTATGTCAGTGTAAACCACCTCTTGGTAGGGAAAGGTGCGAGGTTAGAGGAGGAATCATTTTACACTTTTCCACAAACGGTGAATTTCCTTCTCTGCCTTCCCGGGGCCGTGGGAATTCCTCCCCACAGCTGTGCTGGGAAAGGCCGCCAGGACGCGTTCCTCGCTACAGCGTGCTGTGTGGAGGTGTAGCCCAATTGCTCTTCTCATGTTCCTGATGTCGCTGATCATCTGCCCCCAACCCCTTCAGTTGATGAGGAGCAGAGAGTTCGTAAAAACAAATGTAATGAACTGGCTGGGCTGTATGAACACCACTGCTCTCTGCTGAGTGTAAGTGGCACTGTTCAACTGTGTGGCATAGACCCTATACTACTGAAAGCTAACGGAGATTTTTCTTTAGCTCCAAGGGCAGGGGCTGGACTTGTGGAGCCAGAGTATCGGAGGTCTCTCTCTGCTGCCTCCCTGAAGATCCGAATGGTCGGGACAGGTGTGCAGCATAGCGATAGCAAAGTCCTAGATATGTTACAGGGTAATACAATTAATAGGCCCTTCTGTTGCCTTTTTCATGCAAGGCTCATTTAAACCCCCCTGGCTTTTTATAAATCAAATGTACAGTGCCTCGAGGGACAGCGACTGTGATGTGTGCATTACAAACAGCTGGGGATCTGCTCTGGCCTCTACTCCACAGATGCAATTCCTGCTGGAGTCAGCAGGCGTTAACGCTTATCTGAGTGCATGTCTACATGATGCTGCAGTCCGGACTCCGAGGGTGTGAACCGCAATGCACTCTAACATGTTGCACCCTAACTGCCCCCTCTAGAGCCTGCTGAAAGGAACTGAAAGGTACCTAGCGTGCTTTAAGATAGCCCTATTAAAACAGGACTAAATTAGCATGAACGCAGTACCTTTTAGTTTGTGCCAGTGGGGCCCACACTGGACAATCAGAGCACAACATGGTAGAGCACTCTACATTTCACAACTCCGGAGGCAGCCCTGTGATGCAGTGTAGACCAGGCTTAAAACACAGAAGAATCCATTCCCTTGTAGTGTAGTACCTAACTCTCTTGATCTGAGCATTTATGCTGCCATAACCGGGAGCAGAATCCAGGCTCTGGGTAGATTATATCCATATAACTAGATGAATCCACTCCCATCTCTAACTAGAAAAGTAGATTTCAGCTGCAGCCCTTTTCCCTCCATGTGCGTTTGAACTTCAGCAGAGCTCCTGGAGGTGGGATTTGTACAAACCTGCAGGGGAATGTCTGAAACCTTTGAGCGGGGTAATTTTAAACTGGGCGTTTTATAATGACGCTAACGAGAGCCACAGTGGGGCTGTAAACTGTAATTAGCTAATGTCTGTACAACACTCTGGAAATGGCATGTGCTAATAACATGAGGATTATTAACCTCAAGAGCCGCCCGTTGCCTAGCACGGTGTCTGCTGAATACAGAGGAAAGGCTTTCTGGCAGTTAGCAGTGAAATAGCTTTCCTCATCAAAAAACATTTTGGAGATGGTTTTCCTCTCTCTCAGGTTCCTAGCCAGCCCCATTATTATAGTACTGGAGTCCCTTCCAAGCTTTGGTGCATTTGTTCTCCGTAGCCCACAGCGAGGCAGGGCACTTGTTTTCGAGTCTGTCTACAGTTGGAGCCAGGGATGTGATTCCCAGCGTGAGGACACGTACCCACGCTAGCTCTGATCAAGCTATCATGCTAAAAATAGAGCGTCGCCAAGCCTATGCTTGTCCAAGGTGCTAAGTGCATACCTGCAGCCGTGGGAGTCCTAGCTGCACCATATATATATATAAACCCAGCATCTCAGTGGGTTTCTGCTTGGCTACATTCATTTTAGCACACTAGATTGACCAAACCTAGCATACCTTTGTCTCCTCGACAGTCCCTCCCTGGGATCACACGTCCAGCTCAAAGAGCAGATGTACTATTAGAAGCTAAGAGACTTGCCCAAGGCCAGCCAAGAAGTCTGTGGCAGAGCAAGTCTTTGACCCGCCCCCTCTTTCCAAGTCGGAGGTTCATGGCACTGGCTCATCCTGCCTCTCAAAGCAACAGCAAGGAGGAATTTGCTTTTTTAAACATAGTGCTGCCAACCCTAAGCGTTGAAAGCTGAGGCCACCAAAATCACAAGATTGTCTTAAAAGCATGAGACTTTTACAAATAATAAAGGTGGAGTTTGTTTTATTTGCCTTCTGGGTTGTGAATCTTTAAGGGTCAGATTTTCAAGCTTTCCTCCAGTAGGAATAGGAACTTTATTTTTATTTTTTTAATGAAAGCTGAGAGTTTCAATGAATCCCATGATTCTAAGAGCTGGGGCTTTAATGAAAACCCCCAAAGAGCACAATAAAATGGCAAGAGACGGCAACCCTAGGGAGGACAGCGGGCTGAGTCTATCTGGAGAGATCTATCCGTGTTAAGTCCCTGGAGCGGTTTTATAAATGTGCCAATGCTTCTAGGAAGGGTTTCTGACATTTGTTCCTCCCCAGACATTGCTAACAATTTATGAGCACCTTGCAACGTCCTAGCTTTGAGTGTGTGCAAGAGACGCTATAATCCACTGACGACCATTTAGACAGAATATGCTACTCCTTAATGCACAGGGCAGCAGATTGGAAGGCTCGGGTTAGTTACATTTAGAACTTGTTGAAAAATGCTAAATATTTTTCATAGGATCTTTTCTATTTGGGGTTTTTTTCTGGTTTTTTTAAATTTCCAACAGGTTTTTTGGTCAGAGCTGGGTTTGGTTTGGGTTTTACGAGAAACCAAAACCTGGCATTTTTCAGCTCCGAGACAGCGTTTTGGGCTCACGATTTCAGTTTGCCACAACCAAAAGATGAACTCTCTGAGCCAAAATATGGAAAGCATGACCGTTTTTACTGCAACTGTTCATTTTTTGCTTTGCCACAGGAAAAACTGAAAAAAATCCAGCTCAAATGAAATCTTTCCGCAAAAAATAAAATGTTCCTTTCAGGCAAAAAAGCTGCTTTTCATTGAAAAACAAAGTTTCCGTGGAGAAAAGTGTCACGCCGCTCCACACCCAGAGGCTCTGTCCTGGCCCTGGCTTTAAGCTGCCTCCAGCTACAGCCGTGATAACGGTGCAAGGGCTGAGGACTTCTCCGGTGCCCTGGGCTTGATTCACCACTGACATCAGTGCAATTGAAGTGCAAAGGGGTAAAATGCTGTCCTCCTGATCTGGCCATGTTCTACGCAGGGCGTGTCTACACACACAGAGCTGCACCGGTGCCGCTGCGCCTCTGTAGCGCTCAGTGAAGACACAACCTCTCACAGAAGGGGATTTTCCACACCCGAGTGATGTAGTTATACCGACCAATGGACGTCCGTAGTGCAGACCAGTGCACACAGATGTCAATGACTTTGGGCTTCTTGCATCATCAGTTAGGAACGTGCAAAGCAAGTCCCACGTGGGTATAAAATGCTGCCACACCTCACGCGATGCGACGCCCGCTTTCCAAGGGGCAGGGCAGGGAAGGGTTGGGTTCTATCCTGGCTCACTAGAGGGTGGGGTTGCACCCAGAACTGGGCGTCTGCTCACTGTTTGTACAATGAAAACCATGTTGGTTTTCTGACAGCGAGCACACAACCAGGGTCTGTCTACACCGCAGTCAGAGACCCGCGACACTGCTGCCTTGGACTGGAGCCCGGGGTCTGGAACCCAACAAGTGGGGAACGTCTCAGAGTCTAGACTCCAGCCCGAGCAGGAACATCTGCACTGCTATTTTTAGCCCTTAGGGAGACTTAATTTGTTGCTGGACCAGGAGCCCGTAAGAGTCTATAAAAGTCTATTATAGCCAAGCGCCTTAAAAATGCCCCCCGCCTTGCGCTCCCAGCAGCTCACTTTGCACACTGCTTGTCCAGAGCCATACACAGAGTCAAGAGAGGCTCTAAGGAAGGGTCTTCAAGCTCTGGTGACAGCATCAGGCTAAGAGCTGAGCAAGAAAGTTCTCCCACGCTCCAGCCAGTGTCTCTCCAGGCAGTGTCAGGAATCGGTGCACGCCGGGGGCTTCGGCTCCTGTGTTTTAGAGCCGCCTAGCTCGCCTGCGGGGCGCAGCTATCAGGCTGTCGAAGAAGGATCCACGACCGCTTTCCCCTGCATCAGATAGGTTTGCCGGCCTTCGTAATGCATGTGCACCAGTGGATGAGCGCTGGCTAGACAGGAAGCGGAGAGTGAAAACCGTAGTGCCCCGGGGTTTAAAAAAGTGACTGGCTATATCCTAGGAACTCAGAGCTGCCGGCCACATCCACCCTGAGGGCCTTAACCCATCCTAAGATCTCTAGCAATGCATGTGCAGCACCGGAGATTCCAGCGCCTCCTTTCGAGGGGGTGAAAACGATCATGAAACGCAGTCACCGGTGCTCAAGGCAAACGCGCAAACAAGCCACGTCTGGTTACGCGCTTAGCACGGAGATAAGAGTCCAAACTCCAGAGAATTACGCTCTGAGCCCTGAGACGCGGCAATCGTCTAGGCTTTTTTAGTGCCTCTGGCATGTCAGCCCCCAGAGCGTCTTGTCAGGGGCTGCGTTCCCAATAGCTAAGCTGCGAGGTGCTCCAGTTCTGTCTCGTGTATGCAAGAAGCGGAACAAAGCCAGGCATTAAAGCGTCAGCTCAGCTTCGGGTTATCACGCAACCCCACTTCCCTCTTGCCGGGCCTGGTTGAAAGAGAATTAGGGAGCAATCTAACGTCGGAGCTGTGGCTACCCAGGAGAGACGGGCCAAAACCAGAGCCCAAGACAACCCGAAGCTTCAGGAAAGTCCTCAGGTTCGGACTCGTTTTAATATTCGTTCTACAAGGACAGTGGGTGGGAAACAATATTCCCCCCAGAGAGGCACACAAGGCAAAGGGGCGCTACCCTGGTGGCGGCACCATCTTTCCGATGAGGTGCAAAACCTCCATGAAAGATCCCACAAGAACAGGCTGGTGTCCCAGCCAAACTCCAAGGCAGGCGATGCCACGGTGCTACCCTAACGCCCCCTCCAGTTTTGGTTAGATTTGAGATTCTTCTTCACTCCAGGCCTGATCAGGAATTGCTCCCTTTAACACGAATGCAGCTACCCAGGATAAACCAAATACGTCTGAGCCGTGACCTTCCGTCCTCATTATGTAGCATTGCTGTGTAAGAGCCGCCACATTTCACTGCAGTGGGGTTGGGAGTGCAGCAGCTAATGGAAGCGGGTACAGCCGGGGACCCCTAGAGTTCCACTCCCTGCCCCACAGGAGTGCTGGAATTAGCGCTGATTCATTCATTAGAAGCATTAGTTAATGTTTGGAAAGTCATGCAGAAGAAACATGAAGTGATCGCGTAATTAAAGGCATACGCACAAGGGGATGAATTAAGATCGCACAGGCTCTTTATTTACAGGCAATATAATCTGTTACGGTATTTGTGATGTACCTCCCAATTTCCGCTGCAGTAGCTGCTGATTCTGTATTCACAGAGCGTCTGTCACAATATTGCTAACTGCACTGTGCTAAGATGTTCATTTTCATGCCTTCTTCCATGGTGCATCTTGTACGCAACGCTCCATATCTTTTGGTCCACCCTCCGCACTGGATTCCCCCCTTTATAACACACTTGAGCCATGAGGCGTTTTCACTAGGAAAGGTCAGGAAATGGGTGGTGGAGGGGGCACCAAGCAAAATTAGACTTTTCTCAGAAAACCAACCAAAAAATGTGTCTGAAAAACCAAACATTTGCATGCCATCCCCGTCCGTTTTCTGACAAAAACCAAATTGTTGTTGGTCAAATACTGGAGGGCAAAAAGTTGGTTTGAAACAATACATTTCAGTTTCCAAGTGCTCTGTTGTCAGTGAAAAATCAAATGCTTTCAAGGAAAGCAGACGCTTCCTGCTAGAATTTTCATTTCAAGGAAAGCCCCTTTTTCTGCAGAAAATGATTTGATGGAAAAAAATGGCCCAGCCCTACGTTTCACTGATGATCTCTCTGGGATATTTATCTGGTCAGGAAAAATAAGCTGGGGCCGGAAACACATTAATGAACGTACTTTAAATAACGTGGTCTCAAAGATGACTTTGCACCTGGTCTAGGCTAGGGTTGCCTAGCTAACACGTCTTATTTTGTATTGAAACATGTCTTATTTTCCCATGATGTGTGAGATTTGCCCTGCTGGGTGTATAAACTGACTTTCTCTGCGGTATGTGTACCTGCACTGTTCGTGTATCTTAGATTGTAAGCTCCACAGGGCTACGACCATCTCTCCTCCTGTGTCAGTTCATGCACTGGACACGCTGTGGGATCTCAGCAAATGATCATAGAAGAATCCCAGTTTTCTGGCTTTACCATTTGTGGAAGACACACAGATCCTCTGCAGAGATCTCTGCTGACCAAACACTCAGGCTGGGATTTACAAAGGACTGAATGTCCTTGGGAAGGGAGTGCCTAACTCCCCTAGGATCATTTGAAAATTCAAGTCTCATGTGCCAAGGTTCTACTTTAATTAACGTGCTCTGAGCCCAGTGGAAAATCACATTGCTCCAACGAGAGCTCATGGGGTTGTGAGATTAGTAGATATTCTTGTCCGTCATTCAGCCCTGTACAGAAGGCCAGCAGAAATCTTATGCTCCTTGAGCTTAAGTGAGATTTTCTTGTGCTGGCTGTGCACAGGGATGAATTTGACCCTCACTGCTGAATTTTTCCCCAAAAGGGTATTAAAAAACAGTAGCTGTCCCATTGTCAGTCTGTGCCCGTTTTGGCATGGCCCGTTGCTGTGGCAGCTGGGCTTCAAGACATAGATGTAAAAAGTGCGTGTCAATAATTTAGGGTAAAATACATTATAGGAATGTTATAATTATCCAAAAATTGAACATTAGAAACCCAGGAAATTGCCAGTTAAGGTTAAATTTAAAAGAAATCCATTGTGCATGGTGCTGTACAAACACAGAGAAAAGCTGATCTCTGCCCTCAGTGGCTTTACAGTCTAAACCAGTGTTTCCCCATTTCGTGGGCTACAAGCCCGAGGGTGAGGTGGTGGCAAAAGGCGATCAGTCAAGTCATTAAAAATTGTATTAAAGCCAAGAAACTTTCGCTCTCCCACTGCCCGTGCACCAATCCCCTTCAAGGTTAACTGTTCTCTGTCAGCCTCGTGAAACACACACACAAATCAATTATGGTGGCTTAGCGTTGTTAGCATAAACAAAAGATCAAATAAAATGTCAGAGGGTTACAATAAGCTTTGAACGAAGGGTTGCCAACCTGGAAAGTTTGAGAAACACTGGGCTAAAGAAAGTACGATGTGAGTGGGGCTTTATTCATTATTGTTAGGATTCAGTTTCTCCAGGGAAGGACCACAGAGCAGTTTTTTTTAAAGCTGCTCTTACAGGAAAGCTATTTGCAATGAACCGGGCCAGGCATTTTGCTCAAAACAGAGCCTGGTTCAAGCTGATTCTAATTTCTGCTGCAAAGCATAGATCTGAATGTTGCTGATGGGACCTATTCAGCCCTGACGCTTTATTAGGGAAAAATCACTGCCGTTTTAAAAGCCTCTTTCCAATTAAGGGGCAATGCTTTTCCAAGCAGTTCAGCGGCAGCCACTCAAGTGGAATTGTATGGAGAGCTTATTATGGCAATTGCACCAAGGGTGTTCATTTGAATTGACCCTTTTCGCATGGAGGAAGCCACTTAAACCTTGACCGTGAGCCCTTCAGAGATTCTAGAGGCCGGTCTGCCCTCTGAGAGCCATAGCACAGAGACGCCATTTGCTATGAGCCCACGGGGGCAGCTACCGCCCCAAACCTTTGTTCAGATTTCTCATAGGTCAATATGCTTCACTTTTTGACCCCCACCCAGAGTTGGCAAGATATAATTTAGAGAATCACATATAACGATTATTCTCTGTGCTGACCCAGCTTCACACCTCCCCCAGTTTTTCTGAAATGATGCCCTTCTAATACATGGGCCACCGGTTGGTACGGGGCAAAGGGGGTTGGCAGAGCAAAGATGGCACCAAAGAGCGCATTAGTCTGTGCTACAAGAGGGTAGAAAGGCAAAAATGAGAGACGATGGGGAAGAACAGAGTCTGGGGCTTAGGATCAAAACATAGGCCCGTGAGAGTTTATCTATGGTCCTTATCTGGCCCTAATTACAGTAGCATGGGAGCGCCTCACAATCGTCTATGTATGCATGCTCACAGAAGAATAATGTTTTTATAGTTTATAGCAGAAAAATATCATTTTTGACCAAATCCCATTTTTGGCAGAAAACTTTCTCAGTGAAAATTTTCTTTTTTTACCAGCTCTAATAATACGATGTTTCAGTTTTCTTTGAGTGTAAGCTCTTTGGAGGCAGGGGTCATCTTTTTGTTCCATGGTTGTACAGCACCTAGCACAAAGGAGTCCTGACCCACGACTGGGGCTGTCAGGCACTAGCACATTACAGATGACAGTTGTAATAAATCTGTAGACCTGAAAGCCTTTTAAAAAGACGGGCCCGCAATAGTCTCCATCAGGGGACGGACATGGAGACCTAACAAGGCTGTTCCTCTAGGGCTGGTCTCCACACCAAAAATTAGATTGATCTAGATGCTTTTTTCAGGGGTGTGAAAATTCCACACCCTCTGAGTGGCATAGATAAGTTGACCTAAGCCCCATGTAGGCAGCTGCACCACTGTAGTGCTTCAGTGTGGTTTTCCCTTTGGCAAATGTAATCCACCTCCCCAAAAAGTGGTAGCTAGGTCAACCAAGAATTCTACCATCAACCTAGTGCTGTCTACACTGGGGGTTTCCTCGGCTTTCCTAAATCTCTCGCGTGTGGATTTTTCCATACCCCAGAGTGACAAAGTTGGGTTGACCTAACTTTTTAGAGTTGATTAAAGCCTAAAATCCTTCTACTGTCACCCACTAGAAGACACTTAATCTTACAAATGTGGAACTCTCACTCTGAGACTTACGCAGAGGAATGGAAGCGGGCTGGCCCAGCATGTCTGGGGTGCCATTTAAACGCAAATTACCACCTCCAGTTCATAGCAGCTTTATAGAGAATTCCCCAGAACATCATCTGAAAATGCCCATGAGTAGAGCTGTTCAAATATATGTACACACACGTATATATATATTGTGTGTTTCAAGTTGACGCAAAAGCACATTTTTTTGAAATTTCCGGCAAATTGAAATGTCGGGGGAAAAATGGTTTTAGGCTGAACAAAACGTTTCATTTCAACAAAATCAAACCCTTCCATCTTAATTTGGACCCTTTTTAAATTTATTTGTATTGATTTTTAAATAAAACGAAGGGCCGTTTTGAAACAAAAAGTCACTGGGAACTGTAAAAAATCAAAACGTGTGATTTTTTTTTTCAGAACTTTTTTTCTTTTGATTGAAACAGTTCCTCAGAACAGCCACGAGTTTGCAAAATGTTTGGGTGTTGCCGAATTTCCGTTTTTCTTCCTCCCCCAAAAAAGTTTCAGCTGAAAAGAGGTTCGCCCAGCTCTAGCTGCGAGGACTCCTAGCCAAGCCCTCCTCTTGCGTTTCCTCGGAGGCCCACAGTCCGTGACCTCACTGTCTCACTTCCAGCCGGAGCAAGGCCTGTGAAAACAAGGAATCAAAGCTCCCAGCTCCTTCACTGAGCAAATCAAACCGCACAGGCTCAATAGACTGACTTCCCAGGCGGGGTGCAGTCTTGGGACTGTTAGGAATGCACATTCGGCAGACCTGGCAAGTGAAGCCACGCTGGAGCCAGTACCGCTCTCAGCCAGCCTGCACCGTGCGTCTTCACTGCACTTACCTCGCGTGATGGGCATCTGCGTCAGCAGAGTGTGGGTGGAAGCGGCCACCCTTCAAAGCCCTTCCTTAGTGACTGGGTCCTCGCTGGCGCAAAATGCTCCCCCGGGTGTGTCGCTCGGATTTCTGGGGGCACATCCCAGGGTTCTTCGTGCTGCAGCGATCCAAGCCAGTCTAGGATGCTGCCCCACCGAATCGTGGGAGAACTTGTCTGTTCTGGGCACGTGGCGGGGAATTGCGGGGAGGCGTTGGATGAGGAGGCGCACTTGAGTGGCTTAGCCTGTGTCCTCACCGCACAGTGGGCAGGTTAACAGCCTGAGAGAAAGCAGCAATCGGCCCTTAGCCTGTTCTCAGGATGGGCCAGCTAGCCTGGATTGAAAGCCCCACTAAACTCAGGGGAGAGGATTGTGTGTGTGGACAGGAGGGGCATTAGCGGGAACACCTGAGTAAGAAGTTGAGATGACTATGAAGACAGACCTTAAGACACACTGTTTACCCAGATCCATCCTGTAACCAGAGTAGACCTTACGATGATGACGTTCCAGGCACTATCAGGGTGGGGAACTGTAATTGCCTGGTGCTCTAGCAAATGCTGGAGCCTGTTAGGAGATCAGGAAGTTGCCTGCTAATTGCTTCCTCCTTTGGTTCTGCCAGCTGGAGAGCTTGGTGGGAATTTAAGCAATTGGTAGCTTCCCCAGCTAGTCCTGCTAGCCAAGGTTAGGGAAGCTCGAACCCTGAATTGTTCTGCTACAGGACCAGCTATAAATGTACTGCCCGAGCCTGCAGACAGCCGGAAACAATGAGACAGAGAGGTGCGAACCGTCCCGATCATCTCTATAGGTTGTTAACCCTGAAGCCAAACGGCAGCACAGTAAATTTCGGCAACTTTGATAGCTATTCCCTTGTTGATCAAAACATGAAAGAAAGCAAGTCCCTCATTTTGGCATCTAGTTTCAGCTTCTTGACTGGGCAGATTTTAGTTTATACGGGAGCTTGGGGGAGCTGCACCACTAGGACTGGTCCAAAAAAAATCGCAAACATTGGATTTTCAATACACCAAAAGTTTTCACAGGACGCGTCCTCTTGCCTTGAAATCTTTCAGTGTTTTCTCGGATGAGCAACCCCTGCAACCCAAAAAATTTGGCTGAAAATTTAAAAGATTTTGGGTTTTGACAGTTTTCTGATGAACATTCTTGGTTTCTGGGGGGGGGTTTTCACAGGAAGAAAAACATATTTTAAGATTTTTTTTCATTTTCATGGAAAGTTCCGGTGGAAACCCCACTAGTTTTCCATTTGGCCATACGCACAAATCCTTCCCACTTTGTCCTCTGGGGCTGGGGGAAGTGATTGAAGCATGACCCTTGTTTTTAAAGCTTTTTTGGGCCCTTCCGGTGAAAAGCTCCATGGGCCATTTTCAGAATTGCTCAGAGCAAGATTTCAAAGAGCCTAGCAACAGAATTAGGGCTACATTTGCCAAAACGCTTAGCACACTGCAGTTTTCGTGCCATGTCTGGCCAGGTTTTCGGAGAAGCTCAGCAAATTTCATTGCAAATGGATTTTTTTTAAAGTCTGTTTTGATTTGAATCCAGTAACAATCAAACTAAACATTTTGTGATTTGTTGTTGGTTTTTTCCTGTAGGCTTTGACTTTGTTTTTTAAAAATATAATTTAAAAAAAAAACTAAAACCAACAAAATTGTTATTTTAAATCCAAACAAAATCGGTGTTTTGTCAAGAAAAATGGGAAAATAGAGACATTTTTACAAACGCTTTGCTATTATTTGAAAAGCATTTCATTCCAAAAACCATTCCAATAAAAAAATGTTGACCCGGCCCTAGCTTAGCTACCTGAGAATGTTACGTGAAGGCAGTCTCTTCCCACGTGCTTGCTTTCTCAGTCGTGCATGACTCCACTGGGGAGCTGCTGAATTTCAATCCCTAAAGGTCAATAACATCATCCACATTTTTCCCCCCCTGCAGTCTCACGCATCTTTCACATGGATACAGAAATCCCAAGCCAAGGAACTAAATTGGGATTTCAGAGATGGGTGATGAAAATGATCAGAAGGCTGGAAAAAATTCTCTCTGAACAGAGAATGAACATATTGGAAACATTTAGCGTGCAGATGAATAAGAACTATACACCACTCCTGTGGCTTACACGGATCTATAAAAGCTGTGTGTACATGAGGTCTAAGAGAGGACATGCTCCATCACCTTTAATGTATTAGCCTTACAAGCCCCCTGTGAGGCGGGGCAGGGCTATTATCCCCATTGTACAGATGAGGAACTGAGGCACAGAGAGGCTAAGTGACATGCCCAAGGTCACACAGAAGTCAGGTGGAGCAGGGATTTGAATCCAGGTCTCCTAAGTCTTAGGCTAGTTCCTGTGTTATGGTATTCTATAAATTGCTTTTCCAGACCCAAATGGAGGGGTACTGAGGGAGCTCACCTAATGGACAGGGAGATATCTCTCCAGATGAGGATGCAAAATAGGTGACGGGGGCGAGGGTGAATTGGCATCTCTAAGGACCAGGCTGCACAGTTTTACAGACAGCTGTTGTGTGCCGCTACCTTCCCAGGACTACTTGGGATGTGAGGTGGGACATAAAAGTCGGAACAGTTTCATATGATCAAAAAGGAAACAGAACAACTGGGTCTGGATATTTTGATAAACCAAGCATATCAAAAGACCTGGGGCTTCAAAAGCAGGTGCTGGGAGACCAGAAGGAACAAGATAATGGGAAACCGACTAGGCTTCTCTTTCTTCCCACCTGGCCCATACCATGAGACCAAGGGTGACGCTGTGAAAAAGCAGCCCGTGAATTTAGAGCAAGTCACAGAAAATGCTTCCTCACACAGCCCGCGACCAGCCTGTGGGATTCCGTGCCTCAACAGGCCGCTGCGTCAAACGCTGCAGCTGAAGCTGGGTGGTTGCATGACCAATAATAACATCCGTGTTTTGGCATTTTCAGTGTCACGATTTGGCGCAGGTGTTGATTACTGTAGAGGGCCGGGAGGAATCCTTACCCCCATGCTCCGTATGGGATGATTCCCTGGAGGTAGCGCCTCCGTCTGATGCACTAGGCAGTAGCCACAGGTAGAGGCAGGGGACCAAACTTCTGGACAGCTTGCCTAGGAACCATCAGACCCCAGGCAGAGCCTTTCATTGGCGAAGGCAAACGCAGGGCGGAGGCTCCCACAAATCAGTGATGCTGGCCGTCGTGTGTGGACACGACGCTGAGCTGGAGGATATCCGGCAAACCCTGGTCACCGTCTTACTCTGCTGAGACCACTGGCAGAGCTCCTGCCGAGGGGGAAAGCCAGTCCCTTTGCATTCAGTAGAAGGTGCCACCATCCCATCACGGAGCCACGAGGTGGACAGCGTGGGTGGTTTTGTGGCACGCTGTACCTATGCTGTAGGGGTCTCTGCTGAGCATTGCTGTGTAACAACTGTCATCTGGGGATCTGGAGGGATCAAGGGAAATGATTATTCCCTCTATTCGGCATTGGTGAGGCCATATTTGGAGTATTGTGTCCAGTTTTGGGCCCCCCACTACAAAATAGATGTGAAGAAGTTGGAGAGAGTCCAGCGGAGGGCAACAAAAATGATTAGGGGGCTGGAGCACAAGACTTATGAGGAGAGGCTGAAAGAACTAGACTTGTTTAGTCTGCAGCAGAGAAGAATGAGGGGGGATTTGATAGCAGCCTTTAACTACCTGAAAGGGGGTTCCAGGGAGGATGGAGCTGGGCTGTTCTCTGTGGTGGCAGATGACAGAACAAGGAGCAACCGTCTCAAGTTGCAGTGGGGGAGGTCTAGGCTGGACATTACAAAAATGTTTTTCACTAGGAGGGTGGTGAAGCACTGGAATGGGTTACCTAGGGAGGTGATGGCATCTCCATCTTTAGAGGTTTTTAAGCTACGGCTCGACAAAACCCTCGCCGGGATGATTTAGCTGAGGATAGTCCTGCTTTGAGCAGGGGGTTGAACTAGTTACCTCTTGAGGTCCCTTCCCACTCTAATATTCTATGACTCTATGATTCAAAGAGTGAAATTCCCACTGCCCTAGGCAGAGGGGCCAGCATGGATATATGCAGCATTTCAATCCTACTAATGCTAGTAATGGCCTTTGGCAGGCTCTCTGCACAGGCGTGAGTTTCATCTTGAAAGCATAAAGGGCGAAACCCCTAAATCCTTTCTATTCTATCCCTACCTCCATCAGCGTACGATCCGAGCGCCTTCCAGTCACACACTAAGCAACACGCCTAGCTTCTGGCACGTGTTCGTTCTCTCTGCAGTGGGAGGATGGTGTTTGCAGTGGAAGGGGGGTGATTTTGTGCTGTGTTTTCTTAACCCCCGCGCTGCCCTGTGTTTGTGCTAGAGAAGCTAGGTTGGAGAAGTGCTCCTGGCACCTGGACCAGAAGGTGGGGAGGTTTGGGATGGTCCTTAGTTCCTGGGCGCTCATCCCTCCATCTCAGACCAGCCCCCGAGGAAGCCTACACAGATGAGCTTTCCCCTTATGATACAAGGGAATGGTATCTGCAGACAATACTCCATTCACTTTGGGGAGAGTTTAATTGGGTAAGAACTGAGGAACAGTTCAGCATTTGGGCTCGCAACACTCATGAGGCATCATCAGTGTTTAGCTGGCTGAGAGTGATAGGCTGTGAAATGCCAGAACCAGGTGTATCATATTTACGTTGTGTAGAAACCATGTAATCACATCAAAGCCATCTTTCCCCCTCAGGGCTGCAAAAAGGAAGAACAAAGGGCTGTGCAATGGTGTTGGCACCTTGGGTAAACCTGGTCTGTCGCTGGCTGCCTCCCCATGATTTCTGTCTCACAGGTGTGCACCTTGCACAGCCCTTTGTCATGGTATAAAACCAGGTCTGTGAGCAACTCAAGATACAGAAGGCAGCAGAAGTCATGGATACTAGGGCTGGAACAGATTTTAAACTCTCCTACGGGCATGTAGAGAAATATTCCCCACACCAGTATGTATTCTGCGGGGTCTTTCTCCAATCCAGATTGAAACAACTCAAGTGATGGAGTTTCCACTGCTTCCATAGGGAGTTGATCAGGAATCGTCTTTGGGGATGGCAAACCCACATTCCCTTGTGCCCATTGCCAGGCTGGGGGAGAATTGTATGTGTTTCTGGATCCGTTCTCTCATTCATCAGTGAGACAGGAGCGGCTCTCAATCTCCGGGCTGGGACTTGCATCAGCTAAGCCAAAGGTGTGATGGTAAACTGTCTCCCCAAGGCTGTGTGGACACTCTTACTTTGGTTTAAATCAGACTTATTTTGCTTTAGCTTAAGTCCATGAGGAACAGGTTTAAAATAATTCATTAAAAGGGCTGGTCAATATGTGGGGATTTACCAGTGAAGCCATAGCGATCTCATTATCCTGTTTCAGTTATGCCTGGATAACTCCTTGGGTGTAAGCTCTTATTCTGCAATAATAATGTTTTTTCCAATATAGCTTACACTGCTTTCAAAGCGACATAAGCTAAACTTGTAGAAAGGCACTCTAAACCCAAAAAAAGGGGGTGGGCACCAGCTTAACTCACCCATGCACACACGTGTGCAGAAAACCCCTCCGACTCTTTTCGTTGGCACTCTGCAAAGAACAGAAACAATGTCAGGGTTATAAACAATTCTGCTAAGGCCAGAGCAGGTGTTCGCCGAAAAGCAGCCTGCGAAATAATTCTCTGTAAAATATGGATGGGGCTGAAAAGAAAACATGAACGCTTTAGTATCTGATCAGTAGAATTTCCATGCGAAGCACTGCTCTAAACTCCAGTACTGTCAATGAGCAGCTGAAATGGTAACTAGTCATGGGGGACAAATGGGACAGAACCTCGCCCACCACCGTCTCGCTCCTTTATAAGAGCGGCCCGTCAGCACTGCTATAGCCAAGGTGTAGACTCTTCTCGGTGCTGTAAAATCTGCACAGTTCATCGGATTTCCTTGAAATCTGGTCTGCTTTATGAGGACATTCGCTAGGGTTAGAGATCCAAATTTGGGGTCATTTCACTGAGGGGTTTCTGGGGTACAGCGATGCCTCCGAAAAGATTCCTTAAATGTGTGGCAGGTGATTTGACTTCCTCCATTCAGCCCAATGGAGAGAGCAGCTAGGAGAGGAGCGGAGAGCTGGTAAATTCTAGCCCCATCAGTGCAACCTTGGAAAGCACTGTTTATAGCCCTTGGGAGACGCCGAGACAAAGTTGTGTGGCTCTACAGCTGTGTGAGAGTGAACGGCTTCTCTCCGCCACAGAAGTCAAGTATGTACCCAGTGGGGGAATTTATGTGATCTCCCCTGATCCTTGGGTATCAACTCAACTAGTAAAAAAGGCCGTAAGACCATTAATCAGCCATGCTGCCCCGTCCTAGGCCCCAGACCTAACTCCCTCATCACACACCTGCCTGGATGGAGGATCACAGCAGTCAGGACTAGAGCTGGCCAGGATCTTTCCAAAAGAAAATATGCAAGGGGCTCAATCCTGGACTGCCAGGGAGCTGTGAAACTCGGTAGCTTCTTGGGAGCTTGAACCTGACCAGCCAGGGAACCAGTTACCCAGGCCGGGTGCTGGCCGAACTGGGTCCCATGGACTCCAGACGGCCTGCCTGGGAACCTGACCCATCGAAAGTTTCAGCAGAGTCGAGACTTCCTGAGGAATGACCATTTTCCCCACGGAGCGCGGCTCCATTGGAAACTCTTCAGCCAGCTCTAGTCAGGCCTTGTTTCCGTGTCTCCCTAACTAAAGAGGCAGGGGCGTAGCAGTGGAGTAGTGTTCGCTAAGCAGTGATTCAGAAAGAAGAACACCTTCTACTGTCGCCGCCCAGCACCTTCCTGCAGCATGTTGGGTTTGCCATAGAAGTCTCCTGCTCCCTTGACTTCCGACATAGACGCTGAAGGAGGAGTTTTGTGCCCGGGGAACTTTCCTCTCTCACACGTTGGCATCCCGGGCGGGGTTTCCCCACTTCCATCTTTTTCACTATTTCTTAAGTGCTTAGGGCTGTAAATAGAGTTGGGGCACTTTTTTTTTTGTTTTGTTTTGTTTTGTTTTGTTTTGTTCTTCAGTCCAGGACTCACCTCTTCCTCCCCACCCCACTTCTTTGGCCGGAGAGAGTAGCCTGGGACGCCCCCTTCAAATTCCATCAGCGCTTTGGTTATAAGGATGCCAAGGGAATGACACGAAGCCCTTGTACCAGGTGTGCACACTGCAGAAAGCTCCCCCGGACACATCTTTCAGCTCTTGAATGCCAGCCTTTTCCCACAGGAGCTAAGAGAGAACCAAACCCCACATCCCCCCATTGATTTCCACTCCATTGATTTACCCCCAGGTCCTCTCAGAGCAACATAGCCACTGGAGGGTGAGATGCACAAAGTCACATTCATCACTCCCTGCCCCCCCCCCCACCTGGCAGCATTCCCCCGAAGCAAAGCAAGAGACCAGGGCTGGGGATCAAATGTGGCTTCCCCCCAGTAACCAGGCTCTCATTGCTGCACTGGCTGGGCGATAAAGGCTGGCTCTGAATTAGATTCATGTTCCATCACACGCAGGCTGGCTCAGCGCTCCTTCCCTGCTTTCCCTGGGCTCCTGCATCCCCAAAGTGGCTCTCCTTCCACCCCCGCAATGCACCTTTGCCTGCCACCAGCAATCCCCAGAAAGAGAGGTGCTCTGATCGCTCTCTGTACGCCCGCCTCGCTGATGGGGCCCAGCTCCGGCGGCGTCATTGACTTACGGGGTTCGTTGATTGCATTACACGGTGGAGAGACACGGGACCTGGCTGGTCACAAAATCGGAGGGTCACGGTTGGGGAGATGGACCCTTGGCAGAATTGGGATGTGAATCCCTGGACAAATACCCACTGCAAGTTGGGCTCAGGGTCCCAGTTCATCCTGAATAATGGCAGATCTCTGACCGCAGGAAGAAGGATGAGCCAGTGGGTAGGACATTTGCCTCAGACATGGCAACCTCTGCATCGAGTCGCTGCTTTGCCGCAGACACCCCATGTCACATGGGGTAAGTCCCTTGGTCTTTCTGCCTCAGTTTCCCATCTGTCCAACGTCCTCCCTCTCCGTATCATTAGAGTGGGGAGATGTTAAAGGGTAGAAAGAGGGGAGATGGTCTTGACTCACACAGTCACCTCTCCCCAGTAGACACTGCAGACTGACAGCGTACGCGTACTGTCTGCCAGGCCCTGCCTGAATTCCCGCTACTTGCTAATTCTCCCCTGAGATCTGTCAGGTTTTAATTCATTTCCTCTGGGCCCACATTCCTTTGGGACAGTGCTAATTCTTTAATCAGAAAGCCGTGAGGTACGGTGGCAAACGCCTCATGGAAATGTAAGGATATTATATATCAGTACAGCTGCCTTTGCCAGCCACGCTTGGAAACTTCTCGCAGAACAATAGTATGACAAGATTTAAATGCCACGAAAACTATGTTGGCTGGTATTAATGATATTTCCACTCTTCATTGTTAGACCATCATATCAACCATTCCGTTATGGTGCCCGGGGTCCCTGGCAAGCTATTGAAACATTTAGTTATTCACGTCATCGTGTTCACCCTTTATAAATATTCTGCCACATTCAGTGGCTAATGACTTCTCACTTTTCAATGCCGCATCACTAGGAAAACCTCACACCTCCCCGCTCACCTGTGATGTAGGCAGGTGAAAAGCCCCAAATAACTGATGGGGAAACAGAGGCACAGAGCGGTTTAATGGGATCTGCCCAAGGGCACACAGCAATTCAGAATTACCACCATAATTATTTCCCAAGAAATGGGTAACTTAAGCTTAAGGTTGCTACAGCAACATAAATGTTAGCAAAAATAGAGTTACAATTAAAAACACCTTACCACTCAAAAGTATGAAATTGTTCTCAAAACTCTGAACACTCTTACACGGAGATATTGGGAAATGATTTTTTTTTTCCTGCAATAAGTTTTTGAGGAAAACAACACTTCTTTCACCAGATTTTTT
The DNA here is from genome assembly GCA_007922155.1 of Mesoclemmys tuberculata. NCBI lineage: Eukaryota > Metazoa > Chordata > Testudines > Chelidae > Mesoclemmys > Mesoclemmys tuberculata. The sequence continues at coordinate 4,216,790 of ML675642.1, forward strand.
TTTAAAGTTATCTGGGTTTTCTTCACAAAATGGAAAACTCGACAAACAAATAAAAAGTCCATTTTTAGGTTTTTTTTTTCAATGAAAACAGAATTTGTTCACAAAAATTTGCATTTTGTCAAAAATTCAAGATTTGGTCAATTTTTCTTTCTTTTTTTTTTTCTTTTGCCAACTTTATTCACACACTGGGTAAGAGACGTGTAGACACATGAAAATGGACAGTAGAATGTCCATTTGCAACTGTAGCTCCCCCACAATGCACTGCAGCTACTAAGATACACTTGTCTATTCTGCTGTCATATCAGCACAAGTACAGACTAACTCCTATGTAGAATTGATGTAAATGAGCTCTAATTCAGGCCCACAGTACCTGAGATTTGGTGTTACAGAAAGTCTGTTAGAAAAGAATGAAAACACGCATTTCAGCCCACAAAGTGCTGTTGTGTTTTCAGTAACTATAAGTGCATTGCGCTAAACTACATGAAGACCTTTCAAGGTTCGTTGCACACCCCTCTTCTAATGGCAGAATGTTAATTATCAAATTATGTTGACATGACACAGAGAAATCGGTTTTGTATCTAATCCTCCAATGTAACAAAGACATATTTTGCTACAGAACATCCTGTACTATGTTAAAAATATATATATAAATAACTCTGCAATCTGGCCTCAATAAAACCTAAATTAACACACTCTGCTTTCATTACCCATATTATCCCCGGCCCTGATGGAGCTGATTTCCTATACAACACCACAGTTTACTGAGCGCTAAACCCACACCAAGAAAAGCAGGTCACAGAGTTAAAGCCGTCATTAAAATTTGATGTTGAATTATTCCTCCTGCAGTGCACTGAAAATCTTTTCACACAGAAAGTGTTATGCACATAGCACTACGTCTGCAGAATTATTTTCAGCGCCGAAAGACACAGGATTAATCCTGGTGCCATGGATGGACTCCAGCCAACCAACGCATCCAAAATATCACGAGCCAAATTGTACCTCCTTTGCTGTCCCAAAGGCAGCATGAAACACAACTTGAATTTGAACTTTAAATCACCTGGAATAAGATGTTAGTGCAATCTGGAGGGGAAGGAAAGGGGCGTTTTTACCCTCTGAACATAGTGACACCTTGACAGGCAGGATTCTCCAGGCCAGAGGAAACCCTCTAATATCTTGTTATTCTTTCAGTGTGTAACTTGAATTTTTTGCTAGTTCTATAGATCTAGAGGCCGAAGGCCCCAGTGAGTGCAATGTCCTATCACCAGGGATCAGCAAATTGGGTTTTCAGCTAAACAAAATGTTCCATGAAAAGTGTCTGCCTTCCTTGAAAATGTTGGGGTTTTTTGCCACAAACCCAAAATACCTTTATTTAAATCTGTTGCTGTGGTGCCTCATGGGAGCTGTAGTTCAGCTACCTCATGTCCTCATTTTCCTTAATGAGCCAGGCTCCATGGCTGGACTACATCTCCCATGATGCACCACAGACCGGGATTCCCATGCTACAACTGGCTCCTCTCTCTAATGAGAGGGGACCATGGTGCATCATGGGAAATGTAGTCTGACCAAGGGGCCTGCCTTACAGAAGAGAATGGGAGCATGAGGCAAATGAACTACAGCTCCCATGAGGCACTTGCAACAGAATTTCCTAAATGATATATTTTGGTCACAGGCACACACACCTCATTTTCCAAACAGCTCTAAACATGACTAAAAAACTCATTGTACATAGGCCAGCAGAAAGCTCTCATCTATAGTCCTCACTTTTGGTTCCTTCTCACCCAGGATGGAGCTGAACCCGCCAACTTAGACAAAGTCTCTGCTGCTTCTTTCCATTTCCAAGGCCTCCCAGTCCCGTTTATTATAATCCCCTTTAGGTAGACGTGGGAAATGCAGGTATCCCCAGACAGAATCAGACCCATAGGATAGGGCAAGCATTTTCCAGGTCACCTCTATGGTCAAGCAAATCCAGTTCATGCGTTTAACTTTGCTAGGGAAAAAGGTATATTTCTACAATGATATAAGCTATCTCACCTTAGCTGTCTTGCCATAAAACCCTAGTGGAAATAAAGCAACCTTGATATAGGGGTAGTTGCACCTCGATGTAGCTGATTGAGATAAAGGCTGGAGGGGGGACGGTTTAGGCAGGTGTTCCCAAACTGTGGTATGTGCACCACTAGTGGTACAGGAGCTTGGAGGTCCATCCATTTGCTTCACAGGTTTTTAAGAAGCCGGTGCACGAGCCAGTGCAGTTTGGGAGCCAGTGGTGTCAGGTTTACCACAACCAGCTACAGCAACGTAACACTCCCCTGGGCCTCGCAATGCTGTGGTTCTCCCCAGTTAGCTATCTCGTAAGAGACACTCTTTTTTCCCTAGTGAAGAGCGATGACCACTTCAGAACAAGAAACCCTCCACTGTGCCCTTAGGGGATATTGGGGTCTGGTGAGCACTGGGGATGGGATGCGATGAGAAGCTCCTGTGTCCCACCAGCAGCAAATCCCCTGGACCACTCAACCCCAGCCTCTGCAGGGCCCAGTTCCTCTGCCCTGTCAGTGACGGGGTGCTGCGGGTGCGAGCTGCAGGCAGCTAACGGTCGGATCTCTGTTAACCCTCTCCCCCCATCTCTCCCAGGTCTCCAGTGCAACGCCTCAATAGACTTGATCGGTACCTGCTGGCCCCGGAGTGCCGTGGGGCAGCTGGTGGCCCGCCCTTGTCCTGAATATTTCTACGGAGTCCGATACAACACCACAAGTAAGGCACCCGGGTCTGACGGGCTGGAGGGAGGGATTAAGACGGGCAGCAGCTCTAGGGTCACTGGCTCCAGGGATGAGTTCGGAGTCAGCTGCATATGCGCAGGGCATTGGGGCAGAAGGAAAACCCCACCCATGGCCCCCAAGGAGCTTCTGCTTGCTTTGCAATTGGCGTAGGCATCTGCCAAGGCATGCGAGCCTGTTCTCCCTCTGCTTAGCCCAGCCTCCATGGGTCAGCCGGCTGTTTCAGGCCATGTGCTGGGTGCTGTAGGGGTGAAGAGGGAACACACCCACCCCCCGTGTGGTACCATATGGGGACACTGCCAGACTGGCTCAGACCCCAGGCCTGCCTCATCCAGTATCCTGTCTCTGGTAGATGCTTCGGGGAAGGTGCAAGAAAGCCTGCAGTGGGCAGATGTGAGATAATCTGCCCCCAACATTCAGTTTCATCCCGGTATTTAATAGTCAGTGATTGGTTTAAACCTTGAAACATGAGGTTTTACATCATGCCAATTACTGTTAGCATTAACAAAGATAACTCTGGGTATTTTTATCATCCATGTAAACATCCAATCCTTTTTCGGATTGTACTAAGATCTTGGCCTCAATGGCATCCTGTGGCAGTGAGTTCCACCGGCTAATCACCTGGTGGGAAAAAAATATTTCCTTTGACCAGTTTTGAATTTGCCACATTTCAATTACATTGACTGTTCCCTTGTTCTTGTGTGAGGAGACAGGAGAAACAGCAGCACCCGGTTTACCTTCGCTAGCCCATTCATCCCCTTGGCATAAACAACAGGCCTCCGCATTCTGACACTTGGCTAGTGTTAGCCAATGCCGGTCACTGGGCTAGATGCTTAGAAACATAGCGTTTAAGGCCAGAGGGACCACCAGATCATCTAGTCTGACCTCTTGTAAAGCACAGCCCACCAACACCACCGGGCACCCACACAATAAACCCCACAACCGAAATTAAACCGGAACGGCATGTGAGGAGCCGTAGGGAATGGCAACACTCCTGGTAGTCCTAGCCACCATGGCAATTCTTCTTGCATGTGATGAACGTCCTCACCATCCCCAGCTCCTATATAGCTCATTCCATCCATAGATTCAGCAGCATTATCCCCATTTTACAGATGGGGAAACTGAGTCCTTCCTCCTAACCCATCCCCTTTTGGGATGCCATTCACGCTCAGGTGCTTCTACGGGAAGGGCTCCCATTGCGAGACTGAGGCTCTGCTGTGCTACAGCTCTGCACCTATGGAGAGGAAGGACAGTCCCAGGGTCAGACCCCTAACCTAGGTCTCAGGAGACGTGGGTTTGAGGCCCTGTTCTACTACAGCCTGCTCTTGTGACCAGGTCATTTAGTTTCTCTGGGCCTCAGGTCCCCTTGTGTGAAATGGGGCTAACAGCACTGCCCTGCTTCACAGAGGGGTTATGAGCACAAATATGTTAAAGATTGTGAGGCATTCAGATATTATGGGAGCCAGATAAGCACCTCAGGTGTATATCGATGTGCTTGAGAGACAGAGTAGTGGGTTATTATTTAAAGTGCCTGGACCCGCCTAGGGAGACAGTAAGTAAACAGATGGGTAGAAAGCGGTTCTGGCCCCGAGTGACTGTTCCCTTGTTTTTAGAAACAGTCACATCCTTCCACAGAGAAAAAAAAATGCAAACACTCAAAGCTGCCTCGGACATACGGTCCTCTTGTTTCTGCACACCACAGACCGTGGGCACCAGCCAGTGAAGCAGGAGGGACTCCAAAGGGAATTGTTTTCTGTCTATTCTTGTTCACCTCATTTTCACAAAAATCGCTTGAAAATGGCTGATGAAGTTTTGCTGAGCACCAGAGTCCGGGAGGAGAGGGGAAAAAAACCCTCAGGTCTGGTTCATAGCTAAGACACAGAGGGTATGTTTTTTCCTCTTAAAAATGATCATTGTCAACCCAAAAAAAAAAAAATCCAGCAGAAACATGAATTCTCCCTGGCTCTTCCAGGGAAAAGGATAATGGATTTACATATTTTTAATGTTCTTAAGCTGCTGATCATCATGATGGCACACAAGGTGTTACATTTAATGATTTAATGATGAAGCTACCTTTCTGATGTTGGCTAGTTGTCATGGGGACTTTTCGGCAATGCTTCTTGGCAAGGCCGCTTAGATCTGTTTGTTTGATCTCTGGGGCGATTTCATCGCTGGAAAGGTAGATTTGCTCAGTGAAATTGAGCAGGTTTCTTTTCCTCGTGCCTGTCTCTGCTTTGATGTCTTCATTGTGTGGGAAAGCTTATTACAGTGCCTCACTGATGGCTTTGCAACCTGGCATCACTCGCCTTCATCAGTGTAGAAGGAGAGGAGATGGAAGGTCTGCGGACACAGGCTGCCAGACAAAGGACAGTGCAGAGAGATGTGGGGAAAGCGGGTCACATTTTCCTCTCCCTTTCATGTCCTTTGGATTCCCATCTCCTTACCATTTCATGAGTTAAATTTATATTAAATGAGCAATAGGGTAAGCCTGGGTAATTTCAGAGCTATCTATTTATCTGAGGTACATGTCTGGTCCCCATTACCTTAGCGTCTGAGCCACTCACAATCGTTATCTTCACAACACCCCTGTGAGGTACGCAGTGCTGTTATCCCCAATTTAGGGATGGAGAAGAGGCACGTGATTAACACTGATTACAATGGAAGGCTGAATTTAGGGACCCAGGTCTACCCGAGCCTCAGGCTGGCGGCCTGACGTGCGCACCAGCGTTCCATGTACCTGAGTTCGCTGTAAGTATCTGGGCGTTTGGAAATTCCTTCCACGCCCTGGCTTCTCGGGTCTGCGGAGCAGGAACGGGATTCCACAACGTTCGCAACACCTGCTCAGCTGAGGCCCTGAGGAGCTCCCAACAGCTTTCCTTCGTCCGTGACGCCTTTGAAAAAGAATTCAGCCAAATGAGAAGCGTGTGTTAAAAAAGCAATCGTGCTGTGTATCTGCCTGAGTGAGACCCCCCCATCCTGCAAAGACGAGTCGCCCCTACTGAATTATACGATTCCACAGATAGAGTCTAAGGCCAGAGGGGAACGTTATGAACACCCAGTCTGACTTCCTGGGTAACACAGGCCGGGGAATTTCCCCAAAATAATCCCTAGAGCAGATCTGACGTCACTGGCCCTCCTTTCCTTGTGCCAAAGCTGCCAGGTGCGTCCCATGGAATGTGACTAGAGCTAATGGAAAATGTCTTGCTGAAACTGTTTTTCGATAGGAAATTGGGTGTTTGACTAAATGACAATCTCCCTAAAAGTATTCGCTTTCCACAGGACGCTTCAACATTTCATCACAAACGCTTTTGAACGTTTTCTTGCTTTGGATGAAACGCCAACATTTTCCACGGAACAAGCAGCCCATTTCTTCCCCAGCTCTCAACGTGAGCTGTTGGAGATACAGAGCGTGGCTTCCTTGGCATACAGTGTACCGCGGATGGTGGCTCTAGATCAAGCTCTGTGGCTCGTTTTGAGGTTCAAACAAAATGCGCTTAATCTGTCTGTGGCAATTATCTGGCCCCCCCATTTCCTTAGTATCTGAGCACCTCAGAATCGTTCATGATTTATCCTCACAGCCCCCTGGGAGGGCGGGCAATGCTACAGATGGGGAACCGAGGCACATGGAGGCTAAGGCCCAGATTTTTAAAAGCTTAGTGTTGCAAAGCCTAACTGATTTAGGACCTCTGTAGGCCGGCAGGTGTGCCGCGCCGGTCGCTGCGGCCCTTCCTGGGGCCCAGCCTCTATGGAAGGTCCCCGCACCTTCCAGAAACAAACGGGGAATTAGTCACTGGAACCGTCTTTCGCCCCGGCCCGTGGCAGGGCGGGCAAGCGAGCAGTCTTTCGCAGAGCCAGGGGTAAAGGAGGATTCGTTGGGTTCACTAGGGAACAAGGGGAGGGGGACGCAGGCCCACCCGATTCCCCTGCGTCCCAGCCCAGGGCCCTAACAGTGGCAAAGGCGTTGCCACTGCGCCGGCGGGGTCCCACCGCAACACGCCGACTGTGGCAGGCCTCTAGCCGCAGCCACAAGCAGGGCTGCCCCTGGGCTACTTCCTCCAGGTCGCAGGGTGCTGTGGCTTCGGGCAGCTCCTCCAGGTCCAGTCCAGCCGCCCAGGATGCTGCTGCAGGTAGCTCGTCTAGGTCTAGACCCGCCTCGGGAGGGGTTTCCCACCCCAGAGGGTCCAGGGGCTCGGCTCACTCCCTGGTGTCCAGGGGCCCGACCCAGTCATCTGGGCCGGGGCGGTAGAGCCGCTCCCAGCTTGGTGGGTCGGGGAAGGCCCTACGCTGGGCCTCGGTCCAGCCGGGCTCAGGCCGGTGCTGTAGCTGGCAGGAAGGCATGTCAGTCTCCTCCTTACTGAGTGGCGGGCCCTGCCTTTTATCCCCTGTACCCTAGGGGAAGTCCCGCCCTCTGCGGAGGGGATTGGCCGGTTGACTGGGCCTATCCCAGTCTGCCTCCGGGGTTGACGGGCAGGCAGGGGTTTTAAGTCCTGGCTCGCCTGTGTTTGGGGTGGCGGCCCTTTCTGGGGTCCAGCCTCTATGGAAGGTCCCTGCACCTTCCTACAAGCTCAAATCCCATTTTCAAAAGAGACTTAGGCACTTAAGAGTCAGTGAGAATGAAAATGAGACTTTGGTTCCTAAATCAGTTAGGCACTGCACTGTGTGTCTCAACACCTTTAAAAATCTGGGTCTTAGGGCACGTCCACACAGCCCGCGGCAGCGAGCCTCGCAGCCAGGGTCAGCACACTTGGGCTCGCACTGAAAAGAGCTGGGTCGGCATTGTGGTTTGGGCTCTGACGCATCGGGAGGAGGGTGGGTTTCAGAGCTGGAACTCCGCATCTACACAGCCATTTTCTACAACCCCCGCAAGGCCTCCTCTGTCAGCCCCGCCTGCTGTGAGCTGTGTAGATGTACTCTGCAGGACTTGCCCAAGCTGACACAAGTCTGTGGCAGAGCATTTAATTTAAGTCCAGGATTCCCAAAACATAGGCTAGCCCCTAAGCCACCAGGCCATCCTTCCTTATGAGAGAATCACTGTGGTTTTATTCAAACAGAAGCTTCTCCCCCAATTCCTTTCTTGCTGCACCAACGCTGACCTAACCTCAACGTTGCATTGGTTGTTTATTATTCCTATCTATTATAGCAGTAGCGTCTAGCAGCTCTTGTCATGGACCGTGACCCTGTTACGCTAGGTGCTGTACAAACACAGAACAAAAAGGCAGCTTCCTGCCCCAAAGAGCTTCCAGTATAAGCAGCCCTTTGTTTGGCTTTGCTGAAACAGATAGCAGGACCCAGAGCCCAGACTTTGTCAAGTCCCTGAATGGGTGCCATCGATCTGAAGAGGAATCATTTGCAGAATTGATGGTGCTGTCTCTGACAGCTGGTGCTTACATTCATGTGCTCGCTTCCTCTCTCTCCTGCTCAGTGGCCTTCCCACACAAGAGCTCCTCAGCAGCTGTGTCCTCCACCATCTCCTGGCACCTGGCCCTCTTGGCATGAACGTGCCCGCCTGTCAGCACTCTGCAATCAAAGCTATTGACCTGGGTTGGTTGGGGGGTGTCAGGAGACCTGAGTTTAACTCCCAGCGCATGTGAATGGGCTTTGTGCGCGCGTGTGTGTGTAAGTAAGGGGGAGCACCACTGAAATCTACTGAGTAGAATTAACACTACTCAACTGTGTGTCTTAGTCCCAATGCTGCTGCTAGCACATGAAGATTCTCCTATAGCTCAAAGTGTCTGGGGAGCTGGGCTTTGGAAGTAGGGCAATCTGAGGCCCTCAGCCACTGTTACCACGAAGTTCTGAATATCCAGCAGGGACCTTTGGATACCCACGTTTGGCCTCCCGCATAGCACATTTCACTCCGTTACCCCTCTAATGAATGCAATGACTTTGGTTAGATTCAAGCGTTTCAGTCCTCCGGAGACTGAACAGTTTGCCACAGGCAGAGAGCAGGGAGGGCCCCGAGGTGCCACCCGTGCCCAAGGCCCGTGCAGTGGCAGGGAATTGATTAGGTGGGATACGATCCAAGCAGGCGATCAGTTCCCCGTCCTGCAGAACGAGGTGGGGAAAAAAAAAACCCAAGGTTCCTACCAATATGACCTGGGGGGGAAATTCTTTACCAGCCCCAACTCTGGTGTTCAGTGTGACCCTGAGCATGTGCGAGACACATCAGCCAGGCACGTAGGCCAGGGTCCTGTGGACCGCCCACCAACGTACTTCAGTGCTGGTTATGTCCTGAATCCAGTCCAGTGGCATGGATTCTCTCCAGATTTTGCTTGCCGTTTGGATTCCTTGCAGAGCTCAGGGCATTAGGAGCTGAGAGGCTGTTTTAGGTCTTGACTAGATCCAGTCGTGCAAAACGTGGGCATTAACTATTAATCCAGTGAGCTGGGAAACACACGGTAGCGTTGCACTGGCTTCCAACAGTTACGCCGGTACTGCGCCACACAAACCCTGTCTGCGTCTCTCTTCTGGCAGCGTGCTTCACCCCTAAATTGCAGTATTCCCTGCTATTCCAGCCCTGGGCTCCCCATTCAATTCTGCCAATACAACTCGGATCCTCAGTAGTTGGCTGTTATAATCCTGGATGTCTCCTGGACTGACTTCAACGGCTGTGCTGAATTCTGTCACAAACAAACCCCTTGCACCAGAGCTCATTAACACTAACGGCCTTTGTGGGAAACACTGCCACATGCAGACTGCGGGGGCCACAAGAGTGGCGAGTGCAATAAATTAGCCTCAGGCTTGGATTTTTGGCTCAGCACCGCCTGTCGCAGCTGCGTGGCATTTAAGGGCATAAATCCTCATAGGTGTTTAAGGTCATAGATTGAGCCGAGGGGAGGTGATGTGCAGGAAGATGCTGTGAAATCAATGCACCATTAACAACCCTTGGGTTAGGGGGTGTTTGGTATTTTGTTTATTTCTTTACCAAACAATCTGAGGCCGGTCGGTGCCCCCATGAATTCGCCCCAGCTGACACTGTAAGGTCTGGTCTCCAATTCATATTCACAGTTCTCTAATCACTAATCTAGCCCTGTTAGATGCTGTGTGTAAAGTGCGCATGAGAAGCAAGTGGCGCGTGACCACATCCAGAGGCCTCCAGAGGGGGTCAAAGAACAATGTTCCCTGTCTAGGCTGTTTAGCTGTGGACGCATTGATGCCAGGCTTAGCACCGTGCCATCTCACTGTCTCACTGCAGAGGAGAATCTCCTCCAGGACGGGGGTGCCAAAGGGTAGCAAGGCCTTCCGTTTGCATTCACCGACTTCTGGCCGAATGGCAAGGGTTTGTGTCCTACCGCAAAGCCGGCACTGCAGAGGTGGCCGGCAGGAGGAAGCTAACCACAACACGGAGCAAGAAAGGTATCGGCTCCGTGTTTCGTTCAAGCGAGGGCACCCTAAGCTAAGCTACCCACTCGCTCCCCTCCTGGCCACTGGTACCGAGTTAGCACTGGCACCGAGAGGCTGAGACGAAACCTGATGTGGTTTTTGTCTGGTATCACACCTGGAGGACACCATTTGGAAGAGCGTGGCGTGACCTTGCACTAGGGTGCCCAGATGTCCCGATTTTATAGGCACAGTCCCGATATTTGGGGCTTTGTCTTATATAGACATATATTACCCCCTCAAAATCGGTTAAGCCAGGTTCTGAGCGTGTAGACATACCCGAAGAGGTTAGCTCCCCACAGAACAGGATACTGGGTCCCAGCATGGCTGAGGATGGAGCAGTCGATGCAGGGGGATGAGAGGAGCTGCTGGCAATGTGCTGATGAGCAGGGGCAAGAAGACAACTGTGGTGAGGAAGAAACTGAAATCCGGGACTATGTCTTTCTGTTAGTTCACTGGTTATCAATGACTAAAGTCTGCTGTGAACAAGGGGTTATTGAAGGTAAAGTCTGACTCAGGATTGATTTACATAGCCAGAGGGGAAACCGAGGCACAAATCAGGGCCTGGGTCAATGTCAGGTCCCTTCTGGCCTTGTAATCTCCAAATCCGATTTCTCTGATAGGGCACAAAAGGCCTGTTTGCTAATTATAGGCCAGCAGCGTCCCCACGATCAGTCCTCTGGTGCTAATCTTAATGGGATGCTGCTTTGGGCTTGCCACAGGAGCTGTCGTCTCAGCTTGCACAGCCTCGGGTCATCCCCGTGAAAATGAAATTTGCCGACATGCTAAGGAAGTTGCTATTGTAGGAAGAAAGGTGCAAATGTCACATTGCCACTGAGAGAGCGTTAAACCAGCCAGCGAGTGATCATTTGACGGGGAAATTGCTGCCCGCGCTTTTCTCTAGGTTTGCTTTTCTTCCTTTCCTTCTTGGTTCCTGTTGGCTCTGTGGAAGTGAGGGTCGGAGGTACCAATTGCTAGAAGTAAAAGACCCCAAGCTTTCACTGTGGGGCCTCCTTCTCCACAGGTTTACGGTCTGCTGAATTCTGTGGTAGAACCCAAGGTTTTAGTGAGGCAAATGTGGATGGGTGTCTGTGTGATGAGAGGGTGCCGGGGTGACTCTGAGTGTGATGGGGTTGGAGGAGTGTGTGTAGGGGGCACAGAGTATCTGGGGACGCCGTGGAGCTAATTGTTTGTGTCTCTCTATGGTGAGGCTGGGTGAGAATATGTCTGTGGGACTGTTTGTGAGAATAGGGCTGTAGAGTGTGTGTGTCTGTGTCTGTATGTCCTAATCACTGGCCTATCGGGTACCAGGATGGTACCACAACTCCCTTATACTCTAGTTTGTGAACTTAGCCCTTCATTCCAAATGTCCTCTATTTTTGTTTGGGGAAAAAAAAGGTTTAAAAGGCGCAAACCAAAACTAGATGTTTTGATTTGGTTTAAAAAAAATTTTAATTTGACCCCAAATGAATTTTTTTTTTCTTTTTGAGTCACCAAAGCATCTGGAAAAAAGTGTTTTCGCTCGATCCAAAATGAATTTTCCCCCCAGAAAATTCATCTCTTTGCCCAGCTCTAATCCCATATTCAGGGTGTTTCTCTCAACTGGAGGATGCTTCTCTGGACTGCGTCACCAACTCTCGTTAGACGGCAGCTCCCACTTTCATTTGTGTTTGCAAAGAAAGTTTTTGCAAGAACAAAGATGGCATTTACTACGTGGCAACTGGGTTTCCATGTCGAAATAATAACAATCAAGTAAATGAGTCCGTATTGTAGAAAAAATATCCAGTTGGCCTGATGCCATAGAAACCTGAAAGTCTCGCCATAGCAACCTGCCTGTTTCTTTTTTAAAAAGGTGTGCGTCCAGCTCCCTGCATCCTGGGCCATTAATTATACAATGTGGTTTTGTCTCTTTCTTCCAGACAATGGCTACAGAGAATGCCTCATTAATGGGAGCTGGGCAGCCCGCGTCAATTATTCCCAGTGCCAGGAGATTCTCAACGAGGAGGTATGTGCGCCCAGCCCATTTGAACCTCGTTGGGTTTGTTAACTGGGGATGGAATGAGGTGGTCAGAAGGAGGAAGAGGAAATCAAGTTTTAAAAGGAAGCGTGCCTCTTCAGGAAGTTTTAGGGCTTGATGGATGGGTATCTTTAATGTAAATTAGTAGTGTGTGTAAGCACCAGGAGACATCTGTAACTCCACACATCTTTGATGGGGTGTCTGCAGCTGGGAATCAAACCTAAGGCTGCTGGATCATAACATAGAAGCCATTCCTGCCTGACCTAAACAGCCTGGGTCTATTAGCCAAGGCACTTTGACCTTTCTGCAAGTGACCCAGCCACCAGTGCACGGTGACCAAGTGCCACAATGTGTGAGCATGGGTCACGTGTCATGTGCATCGGAGCCATCCACGGATCGAAACGGCCATCTCAATGCACCGTGAGCTGTTGGGGTGGCCACCTAAGGAGGAGAAGACAAGCTGCATGAGTGCAACAAAGTGTATCTCAGCCCACAGGCGGCAAGAAAGAATCCATTTGCAGCAGCGTGTATGAGTCACAGCACGATTGTCCCTGAAACGCAGGCGAGACTGTGTCCTCTATCGACTTGAGAGCAGGACGGTACTCAACAAATCCAGGACATGCCTTAAAATAAAGCACCCCAGCCGTCATTGTCTATGTTAGTGATACTCAGACTGACGCTCGGGAGCCGCAAGTGGCTCGTATTAAAACACTGTGATTTAATTATTAACCAGCCTAAGTTATTACCCAATCAGGATGCTTTGGCTGTCTTATTAACTCATTGCAGTTGATAAAAGAAGAATACTTATCAGGCATTTTGCTGTGAGAATAACGGGTGATGGTGATCGCTAATTGGTCCTGAACCATTGAGGTGTAAGCATCACTGGACTATGTGCAGAGATGTGGCAAGAGGTGGAGGATAATATGGTTTCCTGGCTCAGGAAGGACGAGATATTTTAGCAACCATTTACTGCCGAACTAATTTCTCAGGAACTGATGTAAACTAGCAATGGTCCTTACCAGCTGGTAGCCAATCGCGGAATGAGTTTGTTGGGTCTCAGTTCAGTTTTTCCTGGACGTGTCTAGCTACCACAACACAAGCCACCATCAGATGGTGTTAACGGACTCCCCCGTGGAGAGTCTCAGCAAACATGCCAAAGGATGAATGGGATGTGTAGGCTGCTACGAATTCTGGACAGTATTTAGTGCCTCACACACTAGTCACGTCCACGCGCTAGCGATTAACTGGAGGGGAAAAAGTCACAAAGAACGAAACATAACAGTGTCTTGTATCTGCCCAGGCAGCAGCATCGTTCATAAATCCCCAGGCTGGAAAGGAGCCAGGACCGTTTTCCTTCCAGTTCTAGACTGCTACGGGGCCAAAATTGTCCCGCGTGTGAGTCAGGCAGCCCAAATGGCTGCGCTAGGTTATGGCAGCCACCCCATAGCTACCTAAGGCTTCTTGCCTTTCCTGTCCCACCCAACATACTCAGCCTCGGGCTCACAAATGCTGGGAGGGGTAAAGGTAGGGAGGTGGGGGGATGTAGAGCCATGCCATCAACATCTAGAGGCCAGGACGGACAGAGGGGAAATGCCTCTTCTAGGTTTTAAGGCCAGAAGGGATCATCGCGGTCATCTAGTCTGGCATAACAGGCCGGAGAACCCACCAGTGATTCCTGCATCCAGCCCCCAGCACCTGGTGGAGCTAGAAAAAAGCATCTCATCTCAGTGTAAAGACTTCACATGACGGAGAAGGCACCAGGCCCCTGGGCCAGCTGTTCCAATCGGCCCCTTGCCCTCCCTGTTAAAAACACGCCACTAATTTCCAGTCTGAATTTGACTGGTGGCAGCATCCGGCTGCCGGTTCTTGCTCTGCCTTCGCCTGCTCGACTGAAGAGCCCTCTGGTATCACAGATCTCATCCCATTGCTTCCGCTTCACTGGGTCACGCCTAAAATGGATTCTGTGGTGCGAAGCGGTGCCGGGAGCTTCCTCTCCTCGCTGCATGCCCGTGGGCCACTGAAGAAAGGTGATGGCGGGGGCACGCATAACAGGGGATGTGCAGGGATAAGAAAGGGGGGTGAGATCTTGCAGGACCCCAACAGGGTCATCATGGGCCCCTCAGAACAGGGACAGAAGGAGAGTGGACAAAGGCTGGCTAACGGCAGCTGATAACCCCTCCTGCCATTTAAGATGATGCTATTTCTTGCTGGGAAAAGCTTTCTCACCCAGTTAATTGCTGATTCTCAGTTTGGATGTGTGCCTGACAGCAGGGGCAAGGAATTAATTTAATTAGCATGCCTCTCTTCTCCTGATCTCACGCTGCTGCGGCCCAAACCCACCCGCCACCGCTGGGTGGTGGGGGAAAGAACTCCATTCTGATATCGGCTGTTTCATGTTTCCAGGAACCTTTGCTAAATTCTAATTACACAAGAGACCTCTGGGATTTTCACCCAAGCGGGGCCACTGGAGGCACCACGTGGTTGTGTCAGCCAGGAGCTGTCTTCACCTTTTCGGGCCCGGCACAGCCATTCGTGGTGGCTTGCGACCCACAGTTCGGCCTGTTGACGCTGCAGAGGGCACGGCGCTCTGGGAAACCGAGGCCCAGCTCTCACACGTCCAGCCTTTGCCAACCCTTCCAGCCTGGAAAGCTTTGGGGCATGATTGCCTACGCACACACTGGCTCAGTTCCCCTCCCTGCTCACAGCCCCAGGCTTCCCTCTGCCATTTGAGGAGAAACTGAATGATAAATATGGCGCAATCTAAAAGACTGTGGGGAAACAATCCAACCCGTCATGCAACTGACTGCTCTGCAGCCGGCTAGACCGGCTCAGACCCAGCCGTCAGCCAGGGAGCGACCAGGCCTCGGGCCGCACTGGGCTCCTCATCTCGCCTCAAGGGACTCCAGACCCTTTGTCAGTGGGACTCGGACTCCCAAGTGTCTACGTCTCTTTGGAAAACAGGATTTATGCGCCTAAGTCACTTAGGCCCAGATCCATTGCAGTCAGGTGCCGAAGAAGAGCTGGGCCTTAGGTGTTTTTGAAACCGTGACCCCAGGCCTTAATTGTAAGCCCTCCGGGTTCAACAAAGAGCGAGATAAGTTCACACGGGACAGGCCCGTCAATGGCTATTGGTGAAGATGGGCAAGGACGCAACCCCGGGCTCAGGCCTACCCTAAACCTCTGACTGCCAGAAGCCAGGAGAGGAAGACGGGTGGATTACTCCAACTTGCCCTATTCTATAGTGTCCCGGAAACATCTGGCCCTGGCCGCTGTCAAAGACAGGACGCTGGGCTAGCGGGACCATGGTCTAACCCAGCATGGCAGCTCTATGGCCATCCTTCATCTGGAGATTGAGATCCTAGCCCGGATTTTCAAAAGTGACCTGAGATATGGGGGAGCCTCAGACTTTGGGTTCTCAACCTGAGACACCAGGAAGAATCTGGATGTTCAGAACATGCCCATGCTCTGGAAATCAAGTGTCTCCATCCAAGCGCCCCACGTTTAAGGACCCCAAATCACAAGATACCTTTGAAAACCTTGCCCAGTATTTCTATTTTAATGCTTGAGGGTATTAGAAATAAAACAAGGAAGGAGCTCTTAAAAAAATGTGAGGCCTGATTCTCATTGACATCGAGGCCACTTTGTGCTGCTCTGGCTGTGTAAAGGGGCCAGAAAGTGGGAGTGAATTCTGTTTACACTGGCTTTGATGTCAGACTCTGAATGTCGATGAAAATCAGGCTCGTGATTTTTGTCTCAAGATACCTTGCTGATTGGCTCCGTGACATCAGTGCCGAGATTTGCGTTCTCCTTTTTTTGCCGCTTTCTTAAAGGTTTAATAAAAAGAAATTAAATATGAGAATTCTGCAGCAGGGCTGAGATGTTATCGAGGCCAGGCTCATATGCACATTCGGTATCGACTGCCTCATCTCCTTCCAGGGCTATTGTGGCAAACAGTGCACCAGGCAGATTCATTGTACTCTTCAGCCCAGGCCACCTATGGGACAGGATGGAGGCACCTCCACGTACCTGTGAACCCTGGACTATAAAAAAAGATGTTGAGCATCTACTGGAATCTAAAGGGAATCCGCCATGACGAGAAGAGTCTTGGGAAACCCAGTGCCACAGAACCAGATGTTGAGAGGCAGTAGGATAGAGTGGTTAGAAATGCTACCCAAAAACCCAGCATGAATCTAGCCCAGCATTTGCAAGCCATCAGTCTGCTCGTTCTGCTTGTGTGTTACTATATTCCTTCCTCCTGCCCTGTGTCTGTCTTGTCTAAAGAGACTGTCAGCTCCTTGGGGCAGGGACTATAATAGGGGTGGCCAAACCCCCATCCCCATGGAGCACTATCCTCCAGCCCCACCACCCTGCTTCAGGGCAGAAGCTCTGAGCTCCCCACCCCAGTCTGGTAGACGGAGAATGGGGAGGAGGGCGCATAGGGGGCTCCGCGAGCCACATGTTTACTCTAAAAGAACCGCACATGGCTCACAAGCCATAGTTTGGCCAGCCCCGGACTATAATAACAGTAACGAGCTCTTTCATCAGTAGATCTTGAAGCACGTCACAAGCCAGTGACCCTTGGCAGCCACAACCTTCCGGCCATTGCTGATCCATCTTTGTTGTGTCTTTTCTCCCTCAGAAGAAGAGCAAGCTGCATTACCACATTGCCATCATCATAAACTACCTGGGACACTGCGTCTCTCTAGGGGCCCTGCTCCTTGCCTTTGTCCTCTTCATGCGCTTGAGGTAAGAGACCCAAGAAGCCTGTGGCTGGTGTCCAGGCAGCATCCAGGCCATGTTCTCCTCCTTTCTCCTGCCAATGAGCAGACAGGGATAGGTCTGGTTGTGCAGCTCACTGGGATTGAGACAGAAGAACTAGGCCTGGTCGGAAAATAGGGAAGAAACACTTTTGTTAACATCGACATTTTCCATGGAAAATTTCAGTATTTCAGCAGAAATTTGAATAACACAAAATTTCAGACAAAAACCTCAATATTTTTATTTGGAAATGTTGCCATGCTGCCTCATTGGTGTTGTAGTTCTGGTCCTTCATGCCTCCCTTCTCTTCTATAGGCCAGGCTTTCTGGTTGGACTACATCTCCCATGATGAATCGCAATCTTGGAAAGGGGAGGTGGTGCATTATGGAAGTCTCATGCCAAGGTGCATGCTGGGAGATGTAGTGCAGCCGGGGACCTGGCTCATAGAGGACAATGGGAACATTGTTATTAGGCATCTGAACGACAGCTCTCATGAGGCATTGTGGCAGTAAATCCAAAATGAAATATTTCAGGTTTTGGCCAAAATTTTTTGATTTGGTGGCTTTAGTTTTTCAACAATTTTTCCAGTGGAGTGGCACCATTAAATCCCTTGTGTACAGGGAATTAGGGTCGGTCTACACAGCAATTAAACACTCAAAGCTGGCCCACGTCAACTGGCTCAGACTGTGGGGCTGTAAAATTGTGGTGCACGCATTCAGGCTAAGGGACCCTTTCACCCCGGCATGTCACCAGTTTGACCCCAGCTCAGCTCATTGGGGATGAAGAGCTGCTCCTCTCCAGGAAAAGTCTGGTGATCCCCATATGAGATGAGTGTCACTTTGTCTGAGGTGATATCTGGACCAGTGAGGGGTTGTGTCATCACTCTCCAAGCAACCCTGGGGGCCTCACGGCTACCTCTGTAGCTCCCAGCTTGGGATACTCACGGCCAGTCTGAGCATGTAGGTCAGATCCTGAGTTTCTGTGTACAGCACAATCCAGCCTCGGATACAGCCAGCCAGGTGACCTCAACACACTCCCCATCCCGAATTGTCCCAAAACCCTGTGCTCTGCAATGTCCAGCCTTCTCCTGGACTCTTCGTAGAAATAATAAGATTTGCTGTGCCTTTAAAGAAAGAAAAGCACATAGTAGATTATTAATTTAACACCCGCCCTGCAAACAGAGCAGTTGGTTTATGGTATAAAATAAAACACCTTGATTAATAATAGGGGTGCCAAGTAAAAGGAAGAAAGTTAGGAAGGGTGACAAGCGAATCAAAGTGAAAATGGGCATCTAAAAGTCTAAAACTCAATCTAGCAAGATCCAGGCTTTGTTCAAGATGGTTTCTGTCACCTGGTTTCTTGCCGGCCATGGCTGACTTCCCTTCAGATAGGACCTTCCACAAGGTGCCGGCTTCCCTTCTCTTCCCAGGTGAAAGACCCTTGCCTAAGCAGGTTTCTCATCTATATTCAGTTTCCTGAGACATCAACCACTGCCTTGGCTGAAGGACCATCTTTCTCAGCTTACAAGACCTCTGGCCCCTTGTGTCTCTCTAGTGATGGATGCCAACGATGGCTCCTGTCCTTGTTTAGATATTCCAGAGTCCAGTGACCGTTGTTTCAAGAGGCAGGATGACCTCATGCCGTCTTTCCCTTCCCGTGGGCTTCCCAACCCTCTGCATATAAATGGGGCTTCCGGTGTTTTGATTCCACCATGTTTCATTTGCATGGCTGTGACCTTCTGTCCTGTATCTCCCGTTGGTTGGACACAGATTGTGAAGCCGAATATCAATGAGTATTCTTCATTCCTTATATCTGGCCCGCCGATGGGAGGGAAAGGGGCAAAGAGGGCAATTGCCCAGGGGTCAGGTGATTTTGAATCTGCCAGGGCCAGGGGCGGCGAGTGAAGCTTTCCCTCGGGCCAGCTCCAAAGGTGCAAATCGGGGAGATGGGAGGGATTAGATGGGGCAGAGGATGGTATCATTTTACCTCCAAATGGCAAAGGCATCCTAACAGCTTCTTCCCTTCCCCTTTTGTGTCCGTAGGAGCATCAGGTGCCTGCGAAACATCATCCACTGGAACCTGATCACAGCATTCATCTTACGAAATGCCACCTGGTTTGTTGTCCAGCTCACCATGAACCCAGATGTGCATGAAAGCAACGTGGTAAGTCCAGCGCTGGCCAGCGGGGGCTGCTCCACGTCCAGCGTGCCAGGCATTTCCCAGCATAGGCCGCTGCACGCTTGGGCTCCGTCTCCTCTGCCAGCTACAGGGCGATGCCCAGCCCGCACAGACATAGTTGCACTAGCTCAGTGAGAAGTCGCACGAGCAAAATAGCAGCGGACGTGTTTGGCAGCATGAACCCCTCTAAATCTGTCCCAGCAGCCCTCGCTTCCAGGTCTAACCCAGAGCGCTGGGAGATGATTTGCAGGGGCTGGGAAATGAGAGAGTCGGGGGGTTACGTGGTCTCTGTGAGGGGAGGGGAAGGCGGGGAGAAGAGACTCTGATGCGCGTTGGCTGTTTTGTTTTATCGCTTCACGGTCTGCTCCCACCGCCCCACCCGCCTGCATCCTTTGTGTCTCCTTCCCACCCCTCTTTGGCAGGCCTGGTGCCGTCTGGTCACAGCCGCCTACAATTACTTCCACGTCACCAACTTCTTCTGGATGTTTGGCGAGGGCTGCTACCTCCACACGGCCATCGTGCTCACCTACTCCACCGACAAGCTCCGCAAGTGGATGTTCATCTGCATCGGCTGGTGTAAGTCCCTGGGAGCGGGGGCGAGGCCGAGGGCGTCCACCCGCCTCGTCCGGGAAGCAGGAATGTTGGCTGGCAGCTGGTGTACTGACGCTTTGCGCAAGCCCTTTGCTGATGGGGGACGGGGTGAGCAATGGCCCCGGGAAGGCGTTGCACCATCACTCTCGTTCTTCAGCTCCATCGGTCCGTCCTGCAGGGCAGAGGCAGGTGGGAGGGAACTCGGTGCAACCGCCAGCTCTGCCCAGACCTCTCAATGTGTGCCCAATGTATTCGTGGCTCCTGGGGCTGCAGGGACCCGGAGCAATTGACGGCAGCATCCCAGGGATGGATCAACCTTTGCACTGAACCCAGATTCCCTAAAAGCTTGGCGCTGCCCTCAAACAAATGAGCTTCAGTCCCCCAGGCAACCCACAGCCGCACCCTGTGAGGAGCATAGGGGAGAGAGCGCCCCGGACTAGGATGTATTTCTTCCTGCCAAGCCCGTGAGCCTGGGGCCGGGAGCAGAGCCCTCCCTGAAGCAGAGATCTAGTCTGGGACTTGCTGGCGATAGTCAGGACAATCAACCTTGTTGCACACATCTGTATTGCACAGGCAGGCAGGGCACTGCATGAGCATGTGCGGAGCTCTGTGCAAAATCCAGAGCTAGAGCTGGGCGGAGAAAAAGAGAAAGCTTTCCTCCGCTGTGTTTTATTCCTTTCAAAACTTTCACCTGCTTTTTTCTTTCTTTTTTAATTCAAACTTTCAAAGCCTGTTAGCCGGCCCAATCTCCGGTAGAAAAGCAAGTGGGAAGAGGGAAGGGGAAAAGGCCATGAAAACATTGCCAGCCTTTGTCCCAATTTCAAGTTTTTGCATTTGAAAATTTCACCAGAAGCCGAACTTCCAACCAGCTCTGCCAGGGACAGCTCTTTGGGGGCAGCATCTCGTAAGCGCCCCCCAGAGTCCTGGTCAGGAATCCAGAGTAGATTGTCCCAGGGCCTTAGTCTGCTCTTCTACCACTGAGACCTGTATGTTTCTTTCCTCGCAGGTATCCCCTTTCCAGTCATTGTTGCCTGGGCCCTTGGAAAGCTGTACTATGACAATGAGAAGTAAGCCTGATTTCTTCTCTGCCTGTTACCATCAAGATCATGTTGCTATTGAAATACTGCCCTGAGGCTCTGATCGGGATGTCTGTTGCGCTAGGTGCTGTACAAACAAAGAGGTGGCTATGGTTCCCACCCTAACGAGTTTATAGAAGGTCAGCTACATGCAAACGGTGGGGAAAGAGGGACACTATTCTGCCTTTCTCTCTGGTGTACTTGCATTAGTTCTGTTAGCGAGAGGCTGCTGCCAGGTTTTCCCCTTACAGTGATAAATGAGATTTAAAGGGAAATGCTAGCCCGAGCCAGAGGAACGGGATTTAATCTACCAGCAGGTTATAAACTGCCTCCACCTGAGCCATTTTCACAGCGACCTGCTAATGGAGGACTTAGCAGGACCGTGATGTGTTCTTCATGTGTATTGTGGAGTTAAAATTAGCCCGTTTAGGTGCCTGGCAACTTGCCTTGTTTTTCAGCTGCAGTTTTGCCTTGTGACTCTAAGACCTGGCCCATCCACACAGGTGGGTAATGTAATAACAGCGCCTCTTTCCAGTTTAGATTAGACTACTGCCAAAGCGACATAATCCAGCTCAGAAAAAGGCCCTCTTAAAGCTTGCCTACACTTGACATTTAATTCAGATTAGGGTAAAGTGTGAATTTAAAGTGCCAGACCTTTTCCTGACTAACTCCACATGTAAACACTCTTCTTCCAGAAAAAGAGTGCCTTGTTCCTGTTTAGTTAGATCAAAAAAACCACAGCAAGGTCCCGTTATTCCAGAATAAGAGTATCCACTCCTGGATCTGTTCAGCAATAGCTATTCTGCAATAACTCTAGGTGTAGACAAGCCTCTATTCCGAAATAAGAGTCTCCACGTGCAGCGTTATAGTTGTAGTGCTTTAAATTCACACCCTACCTCGCACCGTTATAAATTCCCATGAAGACAAGCCCTTAGGCCTTGTCTACACATGGCTTTTGAACCAGCATAGCTAAACTGGTGCAGTAGAGTTAAACTGGTGCACCGTTGTTGTTAAATTGGTTCAAAAGCTATGTGTAGACCTGCCTTTATTTTAGTTGGAGTGCAGTTTATTTTGGTTTATAAATAATAATCGCATTAGCTCCCAAAGCACTTTTACAAAGGACATTATGCCCATTCTACAGATTGTGAAACTGAGGCTCAGAGAGGGGGCAGTGACTTGTCCACGTCACCCAGCCGGGCAGGAAGGTCTTCACTTCACTAGGCTACACTGCTTTGGTTGAGCTCAAAGGAACTGTCCACGCGCACATTTTTGCCAATTTATTTATACCCATTTTTTCCAGTCGGAGCAATGCGCCCCCCTGCAAGAACCCTCCAACTGAACGTCTTAAAGCAGTGCAAAAGGCTGTGTGGACACTCTTATTTTGGCTTAAACCAGACCGTATCCAGCCCATTAGGAAGGTAAACCAAATAAACCACTTATTAAGCTGCAATCGGAACATTCACACCAAAGCGTTGGCAGCTCTCTACAGCTGGGTCCCGATCTTCCGTAGAACCCAAGGCTCGGCATTCAACATCATCCAGTGCTCTGAGCTCTCCTCAAACCTGGGCACCGAGTGAAGCATCGAAATGAGCTTTAAAACCAATTCAAGTTAAACCAGTGCTCCTTTCTCCTGTAGGCAGGGCCTCGAGCTAAACCCCAAGAGCAACCCTGCCGCCTTTGGCACTGGTCAACTAGCTCGGTTTTGCATTGAACCAGTGTGATTTGAAGCGTGTCTATGCTGCAAAAGAAAAGGTGGGGCCTTAACTCGGGTGAGCTAGCTCAGATTAGAACAGCAGTGAAGACATGGCTACTCAGCTTTTCACCGGTGTTAGCAGCTCTACTGAAAACCTATAGGGCAAGCTGGGGTTACCTGGAGCAGCTAAGCCGGGTGAAAAGATGAGCCGCCCTTTCTTCGCTTCTGTTTTAACCCAAGAGAGCTGACCTGAGATTTTTGCAGCATAGACTCGGGGCTTGTCTACACAGCGCCTTAGTCCGCTGGCCGTGTGCCAGTGCTATGTGAACGCACACTAGGGGACTTTTAGTGTGCACCAGCAGAGTGCACAAGGGCAGTTAGTGTGCGACATGCTGAGGCGGACTAAAATTGACACCCTCCTGGCCAGGGCTAAAGCGCTGCGTAGACAAGCCCTTACCCTTTGCCTACAAGGCCAGCCTTAGGCCTTCAGCTACAGAGTACGGCCAGACGTTCACCGCCGCTCCTAGGAAAGGCAAATAAAGTGGCGAACGCGCAGGAAGATCAGACGCTCCTGTGGTTCTTTGTACGGTGATGAAAGCGCTGGCAGCTTTTATTCATCTGTCCAAAGAGGGTGCTGGGCCCTTTTCACCACATCCTTTTCACCAAGTCTATACGGATTGAGCCAGATTCTCCAAAGAGCAGAGGGCCAGAGCCTTCGAAGGGCTTGGCACCCAACGGGCACCCAGCGTGCTGAGCGCGCCGGCAGATCTGGCCATTGATATGGGTGCCCAAACGTCTGAAACTTCTGGCCCTAGCAGCTAGCCCACTTCCCAGCTGCCTAGAGAAGGAAGCTTAGAGGTTCCCAAAGAGTCTGGAGGATGTCCCTGAACCCTGTCATTCGCCGGCTCCGAGTCGGTATAACTGCGGCAAGCTCGTCGCTTGATCGAGCGGGGACTGATTCTGCTCTCCAACCCATGTAACCCCTCTGTGGAGTTCCTCCTGATTCACACCAGTGTAAGAGCGCGCATCAGGCGCTAGGCTTCGCATCCCAGCCAACACTGGGTCATCTGGTGTGAAAACTGGAGTGACTTCCTCAGGGCCTCTCTCCTCCCCAGATGTCAATGTCCTGGTGAAGGGCAGGGAGGGGCTCTTCCCACCAAGTTGTGCTTAGATTCCCAGCCCTGACGCTGACTGCCCCATTCCCTTGACTTGCAGATGCTGGTTCGGGAAGCGAGCAGGAGTCTATACTGATTACATCTACCAAGGCCCCATGATCCTGGTGCTTCTGGTAAGAGCAGATGTTCTTGCTCCCTTGATGAGACTTTCCCTAGGCCCTGATTGCGGGAGCGACGTTCTCCTAAATTGCTCAGGCCTCCTCAGCCAGGGAGAGCGGCTCTGCCCATTGGACCAGTGAAGGTGGACGTTTCTTAGGAGAGAATCTGCCTCAGCAGATCGGGGTCTCCCTGGAAATAACCTACAGCCACCGAAGGGTATTTTGTGATGTGCCGGGGCCGGCCAATTGGGGTGTCTGACCCTCAGCCACTCTTGTGGGGCACAGTGGGGAAAGCAGGCCAGTACCGCGGCAGTCATCGTAGCTGGAATTTGCCGGCAGCCTGCGACGGAGGGGATGGGAGCCAGCGAGGGCTTAATGAAAGAAGAGTGCGGGGATGGAGACAGCCGGCCCCTTTGTTTCGAGCAGGAAGGACAGTTGGAATGTGACGGAGCTGCCCTGGTCAGCACCGGACATCCCATCCCTGCACCAGTGGAGAGGTTAACGGGGCGAGGCCTTCCTCAAAATACAGGCTCCCGACCCAGCCGCCAAACTCCACCCTGAAATCTGGCTCTCAGCTGATAAACTCTTTAAGCATGTTGGGGCTCTTTTCGGTTTGTACAGCACCTTGCGCCCTGATCCCTCCAGGTGCTACCACGATACAAGTAATCATGGGTAATAATATTGGAAAATGTCCCCATTGCTACCCCTTCTGAGCCCCCTTCGGCACCTCCTCAACTGTCCTACACCCCTCTTCCAGCTGGAAACCTCTGTCAACCTGGGTTTCTCGCTCCTATTCCCCAAATCCCAAACTCACACCCCCAAAGGGTTATCACTGCTCCTCCCCTCCCACCCCCAGCTGCCAAATTCCTTCTTGTGTCAGAATCACGCCAGCTGGACAACGCAGACAGATCACTGTCCGCAGTGGACATTTACCAACCACCCCGAATGGAAAGTATTCCACGGCAAAGTGGCTTGTCCAGGTTAGCGTCGTTATCTATGCATCGTATTACTGGAGTGGCTACAGGCCCGAGGCATGGCTCAAGGTCCCACTGGGCCAGGCACTGTACAGAACCAATTGACAGCGCCTGCCCCAAAGAGCTACAATCGAAGGGTAGCGTCGAGAGACAACAGATGACTGGGCCAGAACACAAGACAATCCCGGCTGGCAGAACAGGCAGCGTCTCGGCCCACCAGCTGCCTCGTCGGTGTCTAACATTTTGCAAGCGTCACA
The DNA here is from genome assembly GCA_007922155.1 of Mesoclemmys tuberculata. Classification (NCBI taxonomy): domain Eukaryota; kingdom Metazoa; phylum Chordata; order Testudines; family Chelidae; genus Mesoclemmys; species Mesoclemmys tuberculata. Next base: position 4,241,758 of record ML675642.1, read on the forward strand.
GCAAAGGGGAGTTTTGAGGATGACGATGGGGCAGCTTCACTGATGTTTACGGCGAACATGAGGGGCCGCACTGGAGAAACCAGGAAGGTGCTTGTTAGAAAACGTAACCAGTGGGCGCTGGAGGTGGGCATTGTTGGCAGAGCGGGGAACCAGCATCTGGATAGCGAAGGAGAGATGAGAGGCCAAGGCGGGGACAGGCCAGGAAGGGCCACGAAAGCGAAGACGAGTGCTTTGTGTTTGATGCAGTGGAGACGGGCGAGCCAGCGGAGAGGCCCCGTGAAAGTGCTGGGAATCAACAATTGGATCAGGGCTCTGGACACTGTTTAGCCCAGTGGCTGTCAGCCAGGGGTACCCCTAGAGGTACAGAGAGGTCTTCCAGGGGTACATCAACTCTCCTAGATACTTGCCTAATTTTACAACAGGCTACAGAAAAAGCCCTAGTGAAGTCAGTACGAACTAAAATTTCATACAGACGATGACTTGCTCACATTGCTCTATATACTACACACTGAAGTGTAAGAACAAGCTTTATATTCGATGTATTTTATAATTATATGATGAAATGAGAAAGTGAGCGCTTTTTCACCAATCGTGTGCTGTGACACTGTATTTTTACGTCTGATTTCAGGCGCAAGTAGGTTTTCAATGAGGTGAAGCTTGGGGTCCGCAAGACAAATCAGACTCTCATCGGGGTACAGTCATCCTGAAAGTTGAGAAGCACTGGCTTAGCCCATTCGGCCCTGAGGTGGCCCAGTTTGAGGAGACGAGTTCCTGATTACCAGCTCAGATTGGGAGAGGGAGGTGAATGAACCCATTAATAAGGAGACTGGATAAAAGCGCACAGGAGGAAGGAGCAGAAAAGAGAGAAAGTGTAGTAGGGCTGACAAAAGGCAGCTCTCTGGGAGGAGACACTTCTTCACCCCAATCCTTCGGAAAAGGGGCAGTAAAACCGGGGGCCACTGTAAATCTGGTGACTGTACTAGTATGTAAAAGGGGGTGGAGTGAAACCCTGTAAATAAGCTGCACAGTGGCGCAAAGCAGAAGACAGGAGTAGAGGGTGCCCCGTCCCAGGCCTAGGAAGGCGGTAGTAACAAGCCAGGGAGAGGCTGTTTGAACGGGTTGACATGATCGCATAGGGATGCCGAAATATTCCCCGTGCCGGGGAAGTCGCTTTTTCGCCTTTAAAATGGTAACAAAATGAGCATCTTTGCTAAAGCAGGTCAAGCGGCATTCGTCAGAGCACCCTGGTTGGTCACATCCTGTCGGGGGGCCCATGTGCATTTGGCGAGGAAGTGAAGCAGGCCTCGCTAGACAAGATGCTTCACAAAGCATTTGAGATGCCAACCTGGGCACCTCAGTCTCATGGCATTGTGTCTGGTCCTTGCCCAGATGATTTACCCTTGTAAACAGGAGACGTGAATGAGCTCTGGGAGAGCTGAGACTTGGGATGCGTTGGCAGGAGGGAAAATGCCATGTGGAAGGTCTCCATGGCTAGTCCTTCCTTCCCACCGCTCAGTAATAATACCCAGGGCTTTAAATCACCGGTATTAACTGGCCTCCCCTCTATTGTTCTGGATAATTGGGCCTGGCTTCTCATTTCCCAGCCCTTTAGGTAGCCAGACCATTTTTAATGTGTCAATTTTGTTTGGATCTGTTTGCAGCTCTCCCCATGAACTCATTAATGGACCAGCGGTCAGGGAAGCTGCCAGGCAATGAATTGATTGTCTCCCGCACTCACAGAATCCATCCCACACTTCTCTTTCTCTTCCTTCTCCATTTGCCTCCCCCTCATTCCTTCTTTATCTTTCTTCCACCCCTTTCTCCACCCCTCTGTCTTTTAACCCTTCCCCTCCATCTCACGCCGCTTCTCTCCTCCCCTTGAACAAGGTCCAGATTTGACACTGAAGTTGCCCCCCCGGAATGCCTTGTTAATAAAACACTTTAACGATGATAAATGTGCCCTTCTGCATGCTGAATGAGGCAGGGTCCTATGGGAAAAACCCAGGGTGATCATGTCATTAAAAGCGCTATTGGAATTACAGCAAGTTGACATTTTTGCATCAGTGCTGCTTTCTGGAAAAAAATAGGTTCTTTTGTTAGTGGTTTTTGGATGAAAAACCAGAATCCAACTGTCCCCCTCAAATCTTACCACACTGAAATTATTGCATTAATTCCCCCCCAAAAAAATGGAGGAAAGAAGGTTTTGAAGCGCGTGTAATCCTTTTCGTGTGAGATTATGGCCTTGCAGTGGTTCCATATCGAATGGGCCCCATTTACAATCAGAAACAAACCGCCGGGATCTGAGAGTCAAGCTGGGTCTTTTTCTTCTCCATCATCCCCAGGAATAAGGCATTGGTGGGCCAAAGGACGCCCTCGAGACCACGTCAACAGAAGCGTTGGCTAAATGCCATTCTTACACACTCAGCCAGCCCCATGGACTGGAGTGAGTTTGCACAGGAGGAGCCGTTTGGAACCTAGTTCAGTTGCTGATGGCCGGGAAGGAAGAGATTCCAGCTCTCTCGCCCAGAGCGCTGCTGGCTCTACCGGGTGCAAAGCAGCGATGGGCTGACGATTGCCCCACTGCAAGGGGAATCGCAGCCCTCCACCATCAGCCCTGCTGGGCTCCAGCTATGCCCAGAAACCCAACAGCCCCCGGGGGGCCATTATCAGCCAGCAGACGACAGAAGAGCACTGAGGATGCTCTTAAGTGGCACCCACAACCCTGGGAATCAGAGGCATAGGGCACTGCCATGCAGTGTCATGTCCTCCTGGGTGCCGCGAGCCAGTCTGGCTTGGCCAGTATTGTGCCCGCCCTGTGCCAGGGTACTTGCTGATGCATGGTGCAGGGCAGAGGGGAACCAGGGTGGCCAGGCAGCAGCGTCTCTCAGCTCAGGACTAACCCCCTCCCTGGCAGAGAGCACGTGTCTCTCACCTGCATATGCAAGCCACCCCTGTATGCTTTTCTGATCAGGTTATCAAAGCCTTTTCCTCCTCTGCCTGCTGCGGAGGCAGACCAGCACAACCAGGAGAGGCTGGCTGCTCTGGAAGCCTCCCTGGCTCTCGCTGCAAGTGTCTATCCTTGAGGGATGATTTTCCACCCGCCCAAGCCAGCGCCTGTCACTGCCCGGGGAGCGGTAACGGCTACGCTCCAAGAGAGATGTGGGGGGAGGGACAGGAAATGCGTTTTTTCCCACCATCTGGAGGGAAACATCATTAAGGTTTGAGATTTGCCGGGTGCCCGAACCCCAAGACATGGGGGCTTGGCTGCATCTCAAAACAGGGGGTTCTCTCCTGTGAGATTCATAGAGGGACTCTTCGGTTATCTAGTCTGGCCTTCTGTCCGTCACAAGCCCTTAAAAGTCACGCAGCAACGCCTGTAGTGAGCCTGTGCTGGACTAAACCATGAGCCGGCAGCCAACCCTGGCCCTTTGGATACGTGCCTCAGCTTGACCAGGCGACCAGATCCACGTTGCCATTCTTTCCCCAAGGGCAGGGAGGCATCCGGGCAGCGCGGCCACACAGGATAAACCGTTCGGCTGGGCGTGCCTCATGCTGACCGAGACGAGAGGGCCACAGACACGCTCAGGAGGCTGGAGGAGAAAGCTCAACAGAGCCGAGTTCTTCTAAAGCCTTGTCTGGGGTGAAGGGTGAGACAAGGGTGCCTTTAGGACATGCCCAAGGCTGCGTGCCTGGCCTGGAGCAGCCTTTTCCAACACCTGGCCCATGATTCTGCAGCAGCTGCCCTTTATCCAACACGGCCAGGATCGAAGCTGGGCCCTTCAAGCAAGGTCCAGGAGCTGCTGCAGCTGGAACAACAGCGCAAGACGCCCTGGTGGGGACTGGCACCATTTGCATCTTCCGCACTGGACACAGACGGGGGGCCGGTGCCACGCGTTCACCAGCGGGTTGCACCGACATCGTACCCTCAGTCTGGACCTGCTTGGTTCATCGGCAGCTCCCAGGGTGAGCGGGCGCCGAGGTGAAAGGTGCTAACGTCGTGGCAGGAGGGGTTCCTCCAGATGTAGCCAGAAGGATGCTCAACAGGGTGTGAACTGTGGCTCTTCCGCTCTGCCACTCAGATCTCTAGCACTTGAGCTACAGCCGCAAGGATGGCTTGAGGGGAAACCTGCAGCTGTTCAGAGCAGAAACAGCCAAAGCAGGAACCTCGGGACATTCAGAGAACTTTCCATTGTCTTGTCCCCCTCACCTCCCTCCCTTCCCTTTTCTTTCTGGTTAGCTGATGCCCTCCTAACTGACCCCTGCAAAAAAAATAATTAATGAACATGCCGTTTGCTACCATCACTCCGCTGCTGTGTTTCTACCCCTTTCCCAGCCTGGGTCGGGCTGGTCTATTTCAACTGTAAGCTCTTCGGGGCAGGGACCATCTACTATCCTATGTCTGTACAGCACCTAGCGCAATGGGGCCCCATTCTTGATTGGTGCATAGGTGCGACTATAATCAATATGGTTAATCCTGTCTGATGTGCAGGCTAGCCACTAGAGGTGCTTTGGACACGTTCTTTGCCAGGGGGTTGCAAACTGTTGCTAGCACCAGGAGAACAGTGGAGATCAGGAGTCCAGGCTCTGGTGGGGGGAGCACGGCCGAGCTGTTGGAGCCGAGATTAGGGAGAGACTAACCGAAGCGCACACATAACGACCGTGCTCGTTTTGAAATCCTCTTGGCTGAGTGGATTAACCACATTAGACGCTTGGGTTCTCCTCCCAGCTCAGCCGCTCTCGGTTGGGGTGCGAGGCCGGCCGGGGTCAGTGGAAGGGCTAGAACCAGCCATCGGTCGGGGTGAGAGGTAAGCGCCTTTGCTTCTGGCTCGGTGTGCTCTCCCCTAGGCCACGGGGTATTCGATGAGGAGCTTTTGCCTGTCGTGCTTCAGCCTGACAGCCAAATGCAGGGCACATCGTGCAATATCCAGTACACTTTGGAGATGAGACCTATCCCCTCTGTTCCAGTCCTGAGCTCCATACGGGCAGCCTTGGCCCTAAACCTCAACCCCGACCACGGGGCTGCCTGCTAGTCCGTCAGGTCCTGATCCTTTCAGGAGGGACCAATTGTGCCAGCTTCTAGGGGAGCTTTAGGATATGGACAGACGCTTGCTAGGAAATAGACTGAAACCCCCACCTCATTCCCGGGGGAGTGAAATCAGAGCTCAGCGCAGCTGCCCCGAGGCTCCGAAAAGCTTCCTGGAGCTGATGTCCATGTGCTAGGTTTTATTTCTTCTGGAATCCTTTCGGGCTGGTTGTCACTGCGCGTGGGAGAGCAGGGCACGGAGCAGGAGCTGTGTCCCTGCAGCCCTGCGAAGCTTCACGAGTTTCCTTCTTTCGTCTCTTGCAGATCAACTTCATCTTTTTGTTCAACATTGTCAGGATTCTCATGACCAAGCTGCGCGCCTCGACCACATCAGAGACCATACAGTACAGGTACCGGGGCGCGCGCTGGGGGGCACGGAAAGCAGTGCAGACCCAGCGAAGTCAGGGCTTGCTCCTGTCTTCACACGGCAGATTGGCCGAGCGGGGCCCCGATTCACCTCTCTCCTGGAGCACAAAGAGAGCAACACGGAGAGCTGCCCCCGGCTGCCCACAGCCTCGATGGCCTTTCAAAAGCTGGGCCATCATCACAGCACGGGAGTGCCCTGGCTTGCCTCCCTGCTCTGCCCCGACACTCGCTCTGCCCAGCTATCCTGGAGAGCAAAAACCAGCTCTACATCTGCAGGGAGTCCCCTCCCCTGGGGATCTTTCCAGGGACTCAAAGGGACTTGAGCTGCTTTGTCCCTATTCCTTTGACACCAGGGAGAGTACGTAGGAGAGGCAGAGCCCAGCGAACGCATCTGGGGCTGCACAACTGCAGGAGCCTGTTGGCCTGGATGCCTTTCTATGTAACCCAAAGCTGAAGCCTTAGGAACCCCTGGCCATTCCCAGCACCCGTCCACTGAGTTCATTAATCTAGCAACTCCTGTTCGCAATCTCTGCCCAATTGCAGGAGCCACTCCACGCCCCCAGGTGGGCATTTCCACCCTTCTCACCTTGAGGAGGCACGCTAGTCTCTCCACGTGGAACTGGCCAGCCCTGAGCCCAACGCAGCCTCAGGTTCTTTCTCCTTCACTCAGCACCAAGCTTTGCCTGACAATCTATTGCCCACCGAGGCCTGGCCCCCATCAGCGCCTCCCCTGCTGGAACTCGGGGTGCTCTAGCCAGCAGGGTGCAGCTCTGTCTTTAAAGGGTCTTTAAAGACCCTTGCTTCTAGCTGTGAGACCACTCGGGTTTTGCCCTGCTGTTCCTGGCCAAACACTCCATATTTCTCCCATATACTCTGCCACTCTCCTCCCCAGAGGTGGCTGCATTTCAGCAGCAGTCTCCTACGCAGCCTGGCCCAGCCTTAATGAATTAACTTCTCCAGTTCCTGCGAGTGAATCGGGGCCCCAGGGGGGGCTGGCAACTCACACACCGAAGGGGTCTCAGACAAAAAGCCTCGCCTGCCACGCTGGACGGGTCACGCAGCGTGACGGGCTGGGGTTTCCCTCTAGAAAGCGCCAAAGTGACTTCAGACCACAGCCCCCGTTGACCACAATCATCCTAACCATTCGCTGCTTTTGCAAATGTCAGCCAGAGAGCCCAGGCCGGAGACGGCGGATCTAAAGAGAGCAATTAGTAACCGAATAACCGTCTCCGCAAAAACCTCCCCCGATGGGATCTCACCTTCTGCTCCCCAAAACGGGCCCTGCCAGTGCTGGCACAGAGGTGAGAATTAAATCGCCGCTTGGGAGCAAAGCAAAGGACTAACTAGGAGGAATTAATCGATGTAGCTCAAACACCTGCTCGCCAGCCCTAAAGGGAGAGACAGAGCTGTTGTCCAGCAAGTGGCACGGAAGATTTAACTCTGCCTTTGCTAGGCAGCACTTTCCAAAAAGAGACACTCTCCAAGTCTTAAAATCTGGTGTCTTGCAGGGAGGCAGGCCCACATTTTTCAATGTAGGGGGCTCACTCCCATGAGACTCCCTCTCTGCCCGGAGCTCCATGTTACTGAGTGAAGCTTCCCCGGCAAGAGACGGGCCAGGATGCACCCCGCAGATGGTTCAGAGGAGGACAGCTTTGCACTTACCTCGCTCCTTTAATTGAATCACTTTGAAAACAAGAATGAAGGAAACACTGTGTGAAGCAGAGGCTTATCAGTAGAGCTGGCTGTTGGGTAACCACAGTGGCATTTTTTGGTCCTTTTTTTAAAAAAAATTGGGATATCCATTTAAAGGGAGCCTCTGTTACAGTGGTTTTTAAAAGTTTCCATGCAGCTTCCTGGCATGTCACGCTTGGGACTGTCCCTTTTCACTTCCATGTACCTAGCGTCCTCTTTTTTTGCGTTGTTCCCCTTTTTGAAGTTAAATGCTGTTGTGGTGGGTTTCTCTGATATTTTGGGCCCCCGCCAGGATGCAACATTGAATTCCAGTATGGCCGCTCTCCCCAGCAGTTCAGCCAGATTCACCTCTTGGACCGGATCCTTAGGACTCAATCCAGAGTTGCCTCTCCTCTTGTGGGTTCTAGGACTAGCTGCTCCAAGAGGCCGTCCAGAAAGTTTGGTGTCTAGAAAGTTTCTCTCTCCATCCCCTCCTGTGGTGACATGTCCTTAGTCACTAAGGGGCTAGCTGAAAACCCCCTTTATTATTGTGTTTTCTGTTTCTGTGGCCTCTCTCATCTCCCTGAGGATTTCCCGATCACCATCCTGGCCAGGGGGTCGGCGGCATATCCCTGCTCATATTCTTCAAGCGTGGAATTTCTACCCAGAGAGATTGCTTGGCGCAGTTGGATTCATTTAAGATTTTTTCCTCTCTTTGACTCTGTGCTCCCTTTCACATACAGAGCCACGCCCGCACTGGCACGACCCTGTCATCCCCCTCTATTTCGCTCTCCGCTATTACCACGTCCCATTGATTATCATGCTTCTGTGATTAAAATCAGACAAGCTCCCCGGTCCCCCCAGCCCACAACAATCGGCTCGCTCAGCCTCTGTCCAGCAGCAGAGATTGAGCCAGCCTCCTCGCTCACATCCGCTCGGGGTAGGGGCCGGGGGAGGAATCCGGCGCGGTGCTGCTGGGATTGAACCCTGTGCTCGTTCCTCAGGAAAGCCGTGAAGGCCACGCTGGTCCTGCTGCCGCTGCTGGGGATCACCTACATGCTTTTCTTCGTGAATCCGGGCGAAGACGAGGTCTCCCGGATCGTCTTCATCTACTTCAACTCCTTCCTGGAGTCTTTCCAGGTACGCACGCCCAGCGGCAGCACCCCCTCTCCTGGCCAGAGCCCTGCACGCACTGGCGGGCCCTGCCTCACCAGCGCATGCCCCCAGGAGATGCGTCACCCAGCTGGAAAATGCACCGGAATTTGCATCAGACTCGCATTCTGGGGTGGTAGGGCCCCGCCACTCCTCCCAGTGCTGGTGCTTTAGACTGGTGCGCCTAGGATGCTGAGTTCTCCAGGCCATATCCAGTCCTGGGGAGATCACTGGCCGCCCTCACTGTCATCACTGCTACAGGAAGTGTGAAATCGCAAAATGTTACCCAGGCGGGCTCCACACCCCACACCGCGACAAACCAGAGACTGGTTCAGAAATCACAAGAGTAAAGATACGCATTGAGGAGGGGGAGGTAGGGATATTTTTTTGCCTTCTGATTTCTGAGCGTGTAGGTCACATTTCCAGCTTTTCTATGCAACCACAAGAGGTAGAAACTTCCTGTTTCCTTTAACGACAGCCAAGAGGCTTGCTCCATCACTTGACTCCAGGAGCTGGGGCTTTAAGTAAAGCATAGATGGTGAGAATGGGCATGTCTGATCAATGCAACTCAGATGAGTGTCAGCCCCAGAGCAGCCTGTGGCCCTTGTCCTTGCTTCATGCAACCCATAATAATTGTGTTTCCTTCTTCTAGGGCTTCTTCGTCTCCGTCTTCTACTGCTTCCTGAACAGCGAGGTGAGCATTGCCTGTTGAGCTGGGGGATGGGAGGGGATCTCTCAGCTTCCACACGGCTGTTCTGTGTGTGATTCGCAAACGAAGCAGCTGCGCCTGCGCAATCTAATTACCGTCTTAACTGATGGGGAGATGGGACAGGGATTGGTCACCCCGGGGGACCTGGGATCTGCTCAGGCTTGGAGCAATAATGAAATGAGTTTGGTAGATTTAACCTGGTCTCTAGTAGGAAGTGACGTTCTGGGTCAAAATTGGCTGGCAGGGGTGGCAAAGGCCAGGCACATTAGCAGAGCTCCCTGTTCTGCGTTGGAGGAACAATCTCTGCACTGCATTGTCTGGAAGGCCAAGAGACATTCACAACAGTATACAGTAGCTAAATTCCCTGCCCGTGCTGAACAGATTTGGGGATTGTTGCCCTCCGGGACTTCCAAGGTACTGACTTGTGTGAGCAGCAGACACATGCGCCTCCTAACCTTGCTTTTGGGGAGAGTGAGTCAAAAAACGGCAAGTATTTGTCACTGGAAATTCTCAGGCTTTAATCATTTTCATCAAAATTTCCCATTAAAATTTGTTGCGTTTGGGGGGGGAGGGAGGTCAAGAAAAAAACAAAATTGGAAAGAAGCATTTTCAGTGTCTTGGAAATATTTCCACACAAAAAAAAAAAGTTTGAGGTTTTTTGGGTTAAAAGGCTCATATTTTGCAAATCAGAAAATCAAAACATTTTCACCAAAGGCTTTGACTGAAAAACGATTCGGTCTTGGGAAATTTCAGCCAGAACGAATCTTTCCATAAAAAATGTTTGATTTTGCCCCGTTTTTCATTGATCTTCCTTTTCGACGAAGCAGTTTCAGCCCGTTCTGCTCCCAACGCTTGGGAAAGGTCACTGTGCTCGTTTGAGATGGCCGAAGGAACATCAGACTATTTTCATGCAGTGCACAGCAAAATTGCCCTGACATCGCCACAGTCCAGTCTGTCCACCAAGTGGTGTTCCTGGTGAACCCTTTCCTAAAAAGAGCCGAGTTTGTTCAGAGTGAACAGAACACTGAGGATTTACACCAGCGTCAGGTGCACCATTTGTCTGAGGAGAGGGATTGTTTCACCAAGCCTAGTGCATTCGAACCCACATCATGGAGCTAAAGAGAACAGGAACATGCATAGCCAAAACAAAGTCCCTCTCTCGGCTCATCATTTGTGTTTCCATGTTTCACACGGCTCCCTGCAATTGCTCTCACATTTTTGCTAGTGTAAGAATGGATGGCTAGGTACAAACAGAAACAGCAGAGCCCGAGGGACAGAGAGCATAAAAAGCCTATTCGGACGCCAAAGGAAAACACTGCATCTCTTTGCTGTATTCATCCACTGACCTCCCTCATGGCAAGACAGCTCCCATGCTAGCAGCTCTGCGACCTAACCGCCTGGAGTTTGCTAAAGAATTCCACCACCAGGGCTGCGTTCTGTCCTGAGACCTTTGCTGATGGATTATTTTTATTATTATTTTCAGAACTTGCTTTTCTTAAACTGTTTCCCACCTTCTACAAAGCAGCAAACCAGTCTGGTTAATAATTCAGGGAGGACCCTGGTTTTGCCCTCCCCGTCACCAAGACCCGAGGTTTTGTTCAGTCATTGAAGACGACCGATGCTCTCAGCCCCTTCGTGGCTGACACTTCGATAACAGGCAGTTTGATCACCGCTCACCCAGGAGCAACCAGACCCTCAAAGGTGGTTAGGCCCCTAACTTCCTGTGGAAGCACTTGAGGATCTGGGCCAAAATGCTACGCATTTGAACACAGCTCCTCTCCTGGAGTGCTCAGTGATTTGGCAATTAATCCTCACAACGCGCCTGTGGAGAATTATTGTGGCCCCGGTTTACAGAGAGGGAAACTGGCACCGGAGAGAAGTGACTTGACCAAGGTTCATGTGGTGAGTCAGTGGCAGAGCTTGCAATGCAACTCAGGGGTCCTGGCGCCTGTTTCCCTGCTCTAACCACTAGCCAGCACTTCCTCCCAGAGCCAGGCAAAGGAGCCAGAGAGTGCCACTGCAAGTCCCTTCCTCTGATCACATGACAGCATTCCCGCCCCAACAGCCACTCCCAGGAGGGAAGGAACATTAGGCACAGAGAGGATGAAAAGTGCTGGAATGTCTCCTGCAGAGCTTGAAACCTCAAGGGGAAATGTGGGATGGGATGAACTAGGAATCCACCATAAGAACGTAACATAAGAACGGCCACATTATGTCAGACCAATGGTCCATCTAGCCCAGGATCCTGTCTTCCGACAGTGGCCAATGCCAGATGCTTCAGAGGGAATGAACAGAACAGGTAAACAGCAAGTGATCCATCCCATCAGCCATTCCCAGCCTCTGGCAAACAGCAATCCCTGCCCATCCTGGTTAATAGCCATTAATGGATCTATCCTCCATAAACTTACCTAGTTCCTTTTTGTGAACCCCCTTATAGACTTGGCCCTTCACAACATCCTCTGGCAAGGAGTTCCACAGGTTGACTGTGCATTGTGTGAAGAAATACTTCCTTTTGTTCATTTTAAACCTGCTTCCTATTAATTTTATTTGGTGACCCCTAGTTCTTCTGTTATGAAAAGGAGTAAATAACACCTCCTTATTTACTTTCTCCACACCAGTCATGATTTTATAGACCTCTATCATATCCCACCTTAGACGACTCTTTTCCAAGCTGAAAAGTCCCAGTCTTATTAATTTCTCCTCCTATGGAAGCTTTTCCCTACCCCTAATTATTTTTGTTGCTCTTTTCTGTACCTTTTCCAATTTCCATATATCTTTTTTGAGGTGGGGCGCCCAGATCTGCATGCAGTATTCAAGATGTAGATGTACCATGGATTTATAAATAGGCAATATGGTATTTTCTGTCTTATTATATATCGCTTTCCTAATCCGGGGTGACGGGGCTTTGCAATGAATGTTACAGTCGGCATGGAGGGGAGGGGATAGACATCTTGGTGACGGGATTCATTGCTGCACATTAGCCAGAACAGCGGAGGAATTGGGACTTCCAGGAGGACCTGTTGGGAAGCAGATCAGAATCCTTCCTGAGCCCATAAGAGGGCAGCCAAGATGTGGGGGGAGGAAAGGAAAGCGGCTGCTATTTTTTCCAGGTTACCCATAGAGGGTATTAATGCAGCATGTCAGAGACCAGGGAGCCTGTGTGCAATTGTTATTAGCTTCCCTGCAGACAGGATTGTAAACTCCTTGACGTAGGGCCCATGACTCCTCTGCGTTCCCTGAGCACAGTTGGCATTCAGCACATGGTAAATAATAACAGCATCCCTCTGCAGAGAGGTAGCAGATGTCAGAACTTTGCAGGTCCACTTCCTGTTAGAGGAGAAATCAGTAATGTGGAGGCTGGGGATTTATTTACTGTATAGTCACCAGTCCTGGAACCATGGGCACAAACAGCACAAAGGCAGTCCCCTCTTTCAGTACTCTCAGTCCATACACCAATGCCCAGCTCCCAACTCTATCCCCAGCACTGACTCGAGTTACAGAGGTTAAGGCAAAGAGCAGACTCTCCTGCTACTTGCAACAGGTCTCCCAAAGGAAACCGCATCTGAAAACCAACAACACAACATTTCTTCCAGGACTAAAATCTTGCTCGCACACTAAGAAAAAACACGTGTAGGTCTATGTATAGCACTGCTATTTGGTGACCCTTGCAATAACAATGATATTATTGGAGATGCAACGCCCCCTGAACGCCCCCTCTCCCCCCTCCCCTCCTGCGTCACAAATCTGCTCATCATTTCCTTCTGCCACCTCCCTCGTGGTACGATTTCCCAGCTGCCTCTTTCCTCCTAGGTTCCTACAAGTCTTTCCCCCTGCAGCAGTTGCCGTCTGGCCACATCCACAGCCTTCCTGGTCCCAGATTCTAGCACGTGCATAATTCTGCCTCCCTTCTCAAAGAAGCAGGGCTGCATGCACCCCGTTCACCAACACCGGTCCAGACCGAGTCCAAAATCTAACCCTGGCCCTGCACCGTTGACCTTCTCTCTTTGCACTGCCCACCCCACTCCCTTCCTTCATTTAGCATCGACTTCCCCTCTGTCCAGCCCTATAGACGCTGTGAGTGCAAGAGCCTTCTCTTCTGCAGCTCACGCCATCGGCCACAACCTCCTTGCGTCTCTCCATCTCATCCCCGTTCTGTCGGGTCTCCCACAGAATTGCAGTCGGGAAAGCCGGGCAGCTGCCGTTTGCCCCCGTGAGCAAACAACAGGCAATTTAGGAAGAGATCCTGTTGTAGAAAACCTGGGGAACCCAGAGAATTTCAGAGCCCCCCCGAATTTCAGTGCTCGCCCACCATCATGAAGCACTGAGCTGGGGCCAACACCAATAGCCATGATACAGACCAGGCTCTTAGATTCCCATTTCCGCTGCGGGATAGAGCAACCGTTGGACAGGGCAATGCATGTGCCGTGGTTCTCTTCAGTGCCCAAGGCACCGTGCGTTGATTGAAGGCCGTGCAGCTCAGTGGGAAACAACGGGGGGTGCAGCTCGTCCCTGGGGGAATGAAAGGAGTGGTGCCAGCTACCCCGCAGCCCAAGCTCTCTGGCGTTCAGTCTTTGGACGGCTAATGATGAGCGTGAAGAAATCTGTCCATCCCACTCCCCCCTCGCTGCTATTGTTTCATCCTCCCTAGCAGCTTCTGTCCCTGGTGGTGGAATTCACACCTCGCCGGCAATAAAACACCCTTCGTCAAGAATGCTAGGAAACATTCGTGTCAATCAGACTAGATTAACACAACGGTCCCTTCTGGCTTTGGAATCTGTGCGTCTAGGACTATTTACCAGCCACACAAGACATCTGCACTGCTCTAAGTTTGAGCTGACCTAGATGAGCCACCATGTGTGTGCACCAGACAAGTAACAGCGACGCTGTTTGGAACTGTCACTCACTTCCTCTCCATCACACACTCCCGCAGCATCAGACTCGGTTTACGAGCCGCTCGCCCTTTTTTATAGCTGAAGCCCAGATTTACCTGCCTCCCGCTCTTTCGGGTTCTTAGAGCCGGATTCATCTCTCTCTTTTCATGTCAGACCTTTAAGTAGAGGATGTGTTGAGGTCAGCATCCCGCAACGTAGAGTGACTAGAAGGCGACTGGGAGCCGGCGTTCCTGGGACCTGTTCCCGGCTGTGCGAAGGAGTCTGCCTTGTGGTTAGAGCAAAGGATTAGAGATCAGAAGTCCTGGGCTCGAATCTCCCACTGCCGTGACCCAGCGGGTGACCTTTCGCAAATGCCGTGTCCTCCCTTGTGCCTCATCCCCCCCCCCCCACTCTGGGATAGACTTTTGCACAGATTCGGGGGCTCGGAAGGCTCCATTCTGATTACCTACTTTGACCGCCAGCATAAGGCGAGCCCCAGAATGCCTGGGTGGCCTTGGGCAAGTCACGTCCCTGCTCCGTGCTGCAGTTTCCACGTCTACAAAGTGGGGAAAGGAATTGCCCCTTCCTCTTGGGGAGCTCGAGGGCTTAGCTGATTGATGTCTGTAGCGTGCTTTGAGACCCGTAGCTGTCAGGGGGATTGAAACACTTTGCAATGGGCTAGTGAAAGCTTGCCCCAGGTCTGCCTAGGGCCGAAAGAAAGTGCTCTCCAGCAGTCTGGGTAGTAAACGTGCTGTGCGCTCTGCAATCTGTTCGCAGGTCCGGTCCGCGGTACGGAAGAGATGGCACCAGTGGCAGGACAAACACTCCATCCGCGCCCGCGTGGCCAGAGCCATGTCCATCCCCACGTCGCCGACCCGCGTCAGCTTCCACAGCATCAAGCAGTCAACGGCGGTCTGAGCCGGCAGGACGCCGTCGCGCGGGCGGGGAGCCAGAGATTTACAGCGGATCCTTTGCGGCGTGCACTTCAGACTGAGCGTAACGCATCGGCCGTGTACTTACGGGCTGGGACCCCAGCCCAGCCAAGGAGCAGAGCTCCGGGGGGAACGTCAGACACCAAAGAAATGCTTCTCAGCGTCTGCCCTGAGAGACCGGATCTCAAAGCAGCTATTTCTTCTTCTCATTAACCCTTGTGAGGCAAGAACCGCCCTTGCCCAGGACTGTGGGTCGGAGCGGTATTGGGTGGTCCTGGCAAGGCCGGCAGCAGCAGAAGACAATGGTCCAGTGAGGGAGCCACGTTCTCCCAGGGCCTGCTGAGGACAGAGCAATTCTCAGAGTGGTTTGCTGGAGGTAAGGCAGAGGTTAGCAGCAGCCCCCTCAATGGTCGAGTAAAAACATTTGTTAGTCCAGAGACAGCCCTGGTGATCCTGGGGATACGACGTGACCAGTCTGCCTTTTGCCTCTCGCCACATTCCCCTTCCCCCCCATGCATCTCACTGTCCCCTCTAGGCTGTAAATTCCTCCCTCTGGCTTAGCAGCTGGCCAGCACGTTGGTTTGGAGCGACCGCAGCCAAAGGCACCGCAGGGACGACCCCCGGCAGAACCCACTGCCGCCCCATGGCGTTGCTACCCCGGTCCGGTGGACAAGCGTGGGAAAGGTTGCTTCCAGGCTCCCACTACCAGCACAGATGCACCGAAGGACCTCTGCAAGCTGCGGCGATGGGGCGGGAGGCCCTGATGTGCGTTGTTAACCCGGCAGACGGACAAGCTGCTTGGGGTGGGAGCGGAGTTTTTCAGCTGCTGTTTTTGTGCTTTCCTTTATGTCTTTATTCCACCCCCCATCGCACCGAGAGGCACGCCTGGCAAGGTCATTTGGCACCCCAATCCTGCGGCCTGCTGCAGCATTGGAGTTACCTTGCTACGTCCTCTGCCCTCCCAGCGTGCAGCGCCTGGCGAGGGCCCGCTCGCTTGGGGGCGCTCGCTCGGCGGCTCACAACAGCTGTGCGAATTGACCGCGGGCGAGAGCGCCTTGGGCCTGTATCTTCACTGCAGCGTTGGCTCCAGTTACCCGCGCTCGCTCCGCTGGCGTTAGCCCAGCCCGAGAAACAGCAGCCACGGGGCGAAACACCACACAGGCTGCGGAGCACGAGGGTGGCTGTGGTAGCGGCGGACGAGCTGGGCTAACGCCAGCGGTTGCCAGTACCCCTGCTGGGCCAGCCAACGCTGGTGAAAAGCCCTCGGCCCCTGCGCTGAGGGGTTTGTGTGGGAACGGGACCTGCGGCAAGGGGAGAGAACAGGGGGCTGGAAAGAGCCAGAACCGCGTGGGGAACAGGAGCTGGGACCCCAATGGTCATTGCAGCTCAGTAAATGAACAATGCTAGGTGAGGTGCAGCAAGGGAGCTGAGGGGGTGATGGGAGGTGACGCAGAGCAGAAGACATGGCATGACGGGGCCTGGGGTGGGTAGGAAAAGAAGGAAGGCAGCTACCATTGAAACAGCAGGGGAGAATTTAATTGGGGGGTGCTGGCTTCTGCCCGTGGAGGACGGGGTTTTGAAGGACACTTGGATTCACACCCTGATCCTTGGGAAGAGGGGGCCAAAAGCCGCACACAATCTTATAACTCCTCCCACAACCCCGCACACAAGCTCCCCCAAAGCACCTTGGCTTTATGCCTCAGCAGGCCGCGCAGCTGAGACGTACGTTTGTCTCACCTAAGCAAAGATTGGGTCCAGCTCTGCTGCGTTTTCCACAGGCCTCCGCTCCTGCGGGAGAGCTCTCCAGGTACAATAGGGGCTAAATCTGCTCAGGATCTGCTTTCGCAGGGCTTTATTCCCGGCTGGTGTACAACAGAGGTGGAGAACTGCTCTGAGGAGCGAGCGATAGATCGTGTTGGCGTGTTCGGAAACCTGCCATTTCATAATCCAGCTACTTCTACATATCTATGCATATTCATCTGGTATGCAAATTAGGGCAGTGCAGCATTTGCATTCCTCCAGATTTCTAGACCTTCCTCCTTATACGGCTACACCCTCCACTGTGTAGAACTGCATGGCAAACAGTCCCAGATGTCCTGCGGAGCTCTAGCTGAGAGCCAAGGACCAGAACTGCTTCTGCCTTCTCTGCAGAAAAACAGCAGATGACTAACAAAGAAATGCATGTTTTTCTCAATCCATGAACTCATGGGAGTGAGCTAGGCAGGAATTTTTCAATTCTACCTTTTTTTTTCTTCCAAAAATCTCCATTTGTCTAAACTGAACATTTGCTCAGGAACGGGGGAACAGGTACGACGCATTTCTCAGCTGTTGGAAAAAACAGTTTCTGTGTTCCAAAAGGTCCCGTTTCGACATTTTCTAAATGGCTTTTCACTTCAAAAGGCGTTTTTGTTTAGAAATTAAGGCTAATTCGAGCCACAACAAATATTAAATTATGGTTGAAATTGAAATAAATGTTTCAATTAGCCCAAAGTGAAATTTGGGGGAGAGGGGATGGTTTTTTGGTTCATGAAAAGTTGAAATTTCCACTTTTCGTCCCAATTTGGGATGGGGCAATTTTTCAAAATTTAAGAAAGAAAGAAAGAAAGATGTTCAGAGGATGGGGAAAATGTCCAGCTCTAAGTGACGGATCTACCACCACTTTTACAGACCTTCATCCTGGAAACCCTTGCAGTTACTGAGTTCTGCCAGGAATACAAGTGTCTCCTCTGAAATACCCCTGTAACGCCATGGCCCTGCCTCAGTCTATGGCCTTGGAAGATTGGATCCAGATCTGGTGTCCACACTTCAAAAAGGATGTTCAAAAATTGGAGAGGGTTTAGAAAAGAACTGTACGGCTGCCAAACCTGCCTTCCAGTGAGCGTGTGAAGCTCAATCTGCTTTGGTTATCCCAGATGGTTAAGAGGCAATTTATTTGTGGTCGATGAATAGGGTGCTATTTTTCAGGGTTTATTAATTTCATTTTTCGCAATTTTTGAGTTCAGTGTAGATGACCAAAAACGGGGTTATTTTCAAGGCTTGCCCTTTGGCTATACACATAGCACTGTTTCACACTGCACTATGTTCACGTGCACTATGGGAAACTAGTGCATGCCAGCAGGGTCTATATGGACCAATTAATGCACAACACATTAGTGCACTTTAGAAGCCACACTCCTGTAGTGTGCATTGGTGCTCCATGTAGACAAGCCCGTAAACATAAGCCAGTGAGCAGACACATCGCCTTTGTAAACACACAGGGCTGGGAAAGGGGTAAAATCCACACCAACCGAGAAACCATTTTTGGTGTTTTTTTCCCAGTGTTTTCTGGATAAGCACTGTTTGGCTTGGGGGTTTTTATCAGTTAAAGCCAAAAATCAGAAGCCTTGTGTATACGTACCAATGCCAAGAGAATATATGTCAGTACTAGAGAGCTCTTTTAGGTGTCTGGCAGAGGCAGAACAAAATCCAGCAGTGGGAAACTGCAGCTAGGAAAGTTCAAAAGAGAAACAAGAGGCACCGAGGGGAATTAACTCTTGGAAAGAATCAGCCAGGGGCGTGGCAAATTCCTCATCGCTGGTAGCCTTTAACTGGAGATCGGCTGTCCCAATGCAAGACTCACAGGGCGAAGTTCTCAGACCCGTGTTATATAGGCTAGCTGATCACAAGAGTCCATATGGCCTTAAAACCTACAAATCTACAAGGCCCGGCCCTTCAAAGAAGGAAGCTGGGAGTTGGTAACCCAATGCTGGCCAGTCAGCAGGTCTCATTCCAGTACCTCTCGAGGTGGAAGACGGGGAAATGAACCGAGGGCAGAGTGGCCCTGTACCAAGCCTGGGGTCCTGGCAGATTCCCCTAATGGCTATTTTTGTGCTTGTCTGAACTCTCCCATGTTCCTTACACAGGCATGTTGCATGCGTGTCTGACAGTTCCACATGGCCAACCTGCCAGCAGCTCTCACAGCAGAGTATTTCACAGCATGGATGTAGGAAGGCTGATCTGTCTGGAGAAGGGGCTAGAGCAGGGTGAGGTCTGTGGGTCCCATTTCACCTTCATCCTCCCCAAACGTGAACTGGTTAGCGCTCAGGCGAGGGCGGGTCCTAAGCAAAGTTTCCTGACATTGGGTGAAGTCCAGACCCCCACTGAAGTCAACAGGGGTTTTGCTATTGACTGCCCTGGGGCCAAGATTTCATACGCGGTGTGGCCACTAGGAATGAACAAACTGTTCTGCTCTGGGGGAAGAGTGGTGTCATAGTTAAAGGGCTGACTGGGATAGTTTTCTTCTGCTTTAGGAGATGCATCATTCCTGAGGGACCCTGGGGCTAATCCCCACTCTGCCACCGACTCACTATATGACCTTGGGCAAGCCACTTCACCGTTCTGCTTCAACTATAAATCAGTCATATTTTTGCCCTGCAGCCTAACACCTCGGCAAATAAACTAACGCTGCCGTCCTACCATTTATCAAAACGGCTGCCTAAACAAACCACCCCCTCCAGGTGATTCCCGCCTCTGGGGATCCACTTTACTACAGACATCCATCAGCCCTGCGGGATCACGGCACTCCTTCCTTAGGATCCCAGGCGGGCAGAGGCTCCCAGAAGAGCCAGCGCTTTGCACGTACCAGGGGCCAGCACAAAGGGGACCTCACCTTGTGCATAAGCATTTGGAGCCATCTCAGCTGAGAGACACAAAACAAATCCCAGCTGCTTCTCTGAGAGGCCTGACTTTATCCAGCAAACGGAAGGAGTTTTCTGAGCCCTTCGACTGGCACCCATCTGATAGCCTGAGCAGCAAGGCACACCGTCATCAGCATGGGCGGCTGGCTGTGGGTTTCACTGCCGCCTTCTCTCAGCAAAGGGCAACATTAAGACAAGGACTCCCAAGCCACTTCCCATGAGGTCAGCTTGATTTCTCCATTGTCTGTTTGTGGGAGATATAAAGGGAGCTTCCGTTTCACAGAAGGGCTACGCCCCAGGGGTGTTTTCGGTGTACATATAAACCTATAACGCAAGCGACGTTAAGAAACAACCCCAAAGCCTGGGTGGAAGGGAATTTTCAAAGCGGAGCGTGTCGGGCTGCTGCAAAGCAATCGGAAATTGTTTCCAAAACCACAGCAAACAGCAGCTGTCTGTGTGTGCGTGTCACTATTTATTTCATCCTCCTGTTACACGATTGTTCAGATTTATACCGTTTGCTTTAAAAGCCTGTGTGTGGCCGTGCGTACTCTCAACTCTGTTTGATTAAAACTGCTTTTCATTATTTCACGCTGACTTAGCAGGCATCTTTGTGTCTCGGAGGAGGAAGGGTTTGTTCCATCGTGGATCTTCGCAGCAGCTGGATGGGACCCAGGAGTCCTGCCTTTAGTCCCCACACCTAGGACATCACAGCGGGGACTGCTTCCAAGGGACCAGAGGCAGGAAGGGGCGGAATACGCTCAGCTCCATGGCCATGATCTCCAGGTGCCAGCCCCAGATGGTCATCAGAAAGCATCAGGGCTGAAGCCGGGGCACAACCTATGGAGCAGAACCTGCTCCTGCAATTTGCTTTTGGGGTGCCCCATAAACAAAAATGGTGCGGCGATCAGGGCTGCGGTAGAATTGACGTTACTAGGTGGAGGCAGCGTGGCCTAGGGGACAAAGCTCAAAAGAACCGGGCTCTGTTCCCAGCTCTGGCCTGGGGCAAGCCGCTCACCTGCTCTGTGCTGCCATTTTCCCAGCTGCCGGGAAGGGAAGCAGGGGCCAAACTCGTTTCCACAGACGTACACTGCAGACAAGTGCGCTATGGGTGTTACCGTTCTTGTCACTTCAATGTGGGAGGGGGCCAGATCAAGACCCCAGCAGCCACCCCCCAGAGCCCCGCTGTTTCACCATCTGTTGTGGGGACAAGGACAGGTGAGGGGGTTGGGTGGGATCCGCGGCGTGGTTTGCAGACAGGAAGGGTTCTCTTTAGCTGTGACAAAATCATTACACGGCGCAAGCTGTCAAGTTCTCCCTGACTGGGGAGAGCACCCCCTTCTGCGCCTCCCCCCGCCCCCATTCCTGCCCCCCACCTAGCACTGCGCTGATTGCCCCACCAATGAATGTAATCCGGGGGGGGAATCGGTCCAGGACTAACTCAAAAACTTGGCCTCCCTCCCTCCGCCCCCCCATTTACACCGTGAGCAAGTTCACAGGTGGAGGCGGGAAGGCTGTAAAGCGACAGTCATACGTGAACGTCTCCACGAGGCGCCTGAGGTCGTTCTGCGCTAGCCGGGCCAAGATCTAATAAAGTCGCAACGCAATCCCCCAGGGGCTAGCCCAATTACAACTGAATTCCATGCCACAGATCCGTGTTTGCTGCTCAAAGCGGGACAGAACCGTGGCTTTCGGGTCAGGTCGTTCCGATGACGAACTCATTCGCATGTTGCACAGAGCGTGCGGCACAAAAGTGCTGGGCACATAAATAATAATGATAGGTTCCTGCTGATTACGTGATAATTTAAGAGAGACAGGCTGGGTGAGATAATATCTTTTATTGGAGCAACTTCTGTTGGTGAACGAACCAAGCTTTCGCGTTTACACAGAGCTCTTCTTCGGGTCTTCAGCTCTGTCTAAGCTCAAAAGCTTGACTCTTGCACCAACAGAAGTTGGTCCAGTAAAAGATATTACCTCTCCCACCTTGTCTCTCTAATCCCCTGGGACCAAGATGGCTCCAGAGACCTCCTGGTAACTGAGGCAACCCCATCATAAAAAGCTCCTTGGGGGCTTGCTAGCGTCCAGGACTACCAAGTCTCCACCGCCCGCCTTGCCAGCCAATAACCCCGCTTGTCATTGTGGGCGTCTGGCTGCTCAGGGCTTTGGAATGCGTTATCTGATGGCATCAGAGTGCAGCACATTTTACCGAGTGGCAGAGCTTCATGATTTCCCACCGCGCCCACCCAGTGAATGATTGGGGGTTCAGCAGGACCGCAGTGTCTTGCGGGTCTCTTTTTTGGATGGAAAATGAGGCCAATTAAAAACCAGGAACCCCTGCATGTTACTTCAATGGGACGACGGCACAAAGCCCAGAATGCAACGTGGGGAACACAGATGGCTGGTGGCATTTCATTTCACTCCATTGATTTGATTAACAAACGAAGCCCTCTCTAGAGGCGGCCTGCCGCCCCACGAATCGCTCCGATTCAGCCTTCACCATATGGAGTAGTGTCTGGGTGACATTTATCTCCCGGCTCTCTATCTGCTGGGACTGAGAAGACAGCCCAGAATTTATAGTAGTGACAAAACTAAAAAAAAAAGCAGAAGGAAAGGAAAGGAAAAGGATTCTAGACCTGTCTCGGGCTGGAATTTACTCATTTGTGCCTCTGCTATTACCAGATCCAGGGCTGCAGATAACAGGTGCGATTCCAGATCCTATCTAAACCACATGCCCTTGGAGGAGCCAAGCCTACAGCACAGGTCTTTGGTTCCAAACACACAAGTCTTGGAGCTAAAGGAGCTTTCTCCTAGCTGATATGAACAATAAATCTCTTAGTCTCTCTGCTTGCCCAACCACTAGATGGGGACCAAACACATACCCCTTACTTAGCTATCTTTATATAGCCCCCTATTATCTGACCACCTCCCACTCAATGTATTTATTCTAACCACCTTTTGAATAAGGCAATCTTATCCCCATTTTCCAGATGGGAACTGAGGCCAGGCAACTTGTCCACTGTTACACACACGCACAGTCTGTAGTACAGCAGAGACTCAAATCTGGGGCTCATCCATGCTCGACTAGTACCCTAACCACTGCACCGGCCTACCTAGCAGTGTAAGACTTTCATAATCCAAGCATAACGCAGCAGGAGCCACAAAACACACACCGTTGCCCAGGGGGTTAGAAGTAGCTGGTCCTGCTTGGAAAAAGGAAGAATCTCCTCTCTCGTGCAAAGGCTGTGAAGTGTCCACGTCACTTTGGTTCCCTTCCCCCCCCCTTTTTTTTCCCCACCTTTAGGGAAAAAAAATTCCTCCAGGACGCAGTCAGAGGTACCAACCCCCACCCCTCCAGCCAGGCCAGCCGCCAATGTGGTGTGGGCTGCGCTTGGCCCAGGCTCATTCCCGGGGCTCGCTGTGTGATGGTAACATTGGAACTAGGCTCTACGTGGAGTTCACTCTTCAATCAGCTCCCACTCTGCTGCGGGGATGGACGTGGGCTATGGTGCACGCGTGAAGAGTGCAGGGGAGCTTGTTTCAACACGGTACCAGCGGAGAGTTCATCGCCAGGAGACACCGGGTTTTCTGGGGGTGCACTTCAGAGAGCAGGTACCGAGCCAGTGCGGCCCAAGTTCACTGTCTCTACTTAGGCGCGACAGATCCTGGGTTTGATCGTAATGGCACGTAGGCAGGAAGCTTGGTCCCCTTTGTCCGGTCACACAGTCCATTGGGTCAGAGTCATACGCACATACAGTCCGGCCCTGCTTCGGCGTTGCTACGAAGGGGACGGCTACCCGGCCAACGTCCGGGCCAACCCGGCTTGTGAGCAGCCCCCCCGCAGAGCTGCCTGCAAGCCCCGCCCGGGTAGCCACGTCCCCACAGGCGCTGTCGTGACACGGGTCTGGTGCTAAGACAGCCAGCAGGGACAGGGACTGGGTTTTTTGGCCGTGCGTCAGAATCCAACTCCCGTGCCTCCTATCATAGTCCGTTCATCTGTACGTTGGATTTTTCTCTAGGGAACCACCTTTCAATGAGGTGAAGGACGACAGATCTGCAATTCCCATGCTCGGCCTGGCTTTCCATTGCAGGGCCAAGGGAGCAGTTCTGTCTGCGGCAGGGGGCGGAGGGGGGTGAGGGCAGGGTGGATCTAGGAGGTCAGACTGGATGACGTGCTGATCCCATCTGGTCTCAAACTCTGACATTCGTGCCCTGCCCAGCGCTGTGCCCACCCACACACTGACACAACGGACCAGGCAGGGAAGAAACAGGCCTTCCTCTACATGACTTGCAGCTGGGTAAACTGAGGCACGGCATCTTTTCCCAAGGTCACACGGCAGAGCCGGGCATGGAACCCAGGCCTCCTGTTATTCCGCAACCTCCTTGACCACATTGCCTGCTGCTTTATGCAGGGCCTTGACAGCAGCGACCCGCAAACTTTTTCCGCTGCACCCGCTCCTTTCCCCTTACCTGGTCCACGCCACCCCTGGGAGCCACGGTCAGGAACTGGGGATGTGGCCAGAGTGGAGCTGTCGGGCAGAGCAGGGCTTGGTGGCTTTCCCTTCCCACCCCCGCCGTGTCCCCCGATCCCTCCGAGTGTTCCTCTATGCCCTCCTAAGGGGTGCACCCCACAGTTTGGGAACCACTGCTCTAGAGTCCCCTGCTTAGGGAAAAACAAGATGTAAACGGCCTCACTACACAGCAGCCACACACAGTGTAAGCAGGGGTTAAATTCCTCCCGGTAGGCTGGGGGGAGGGCACCTCATTTTCTGTTACAGCTGAAAATGTCTCCTTTGAGCATTTTTACTGCCGTTTGCCCAAGAGCCGCCTCCCCTTCCCCCATGTACTATTATTCCAATTTCGTGGAACGCTCAAATTAATATTTAATCCTTTAATTCCCGCGCTCGTCTCCCCAGCTCCCCGGCCCAAGCCCCTCTCGCAATCTGTCAGAGCAGTGCCAGTTAAATGGCTTTCAAAGGCAAATGGCAACGCAACGCAGACGGCACTCTACTGCTCTCATGAAATTTTCAGAGGGCTGTATTTTTCGAGTGCGGAGGAAAGGGGAAGACAGGCGATACCGCCCGGACTCGCTCCCG
Organism: Mesoclemmys tuberculata; assembly: GCA_007922155.1. Taxonomy (NCBI): domain Eukaryota; kingdom Metazoa; phylum Chordata; order Testudines; family Chelidae; genus Mesoclemmys; species Mesoclemmys tuberculata. Next base: position 4,266,308 of record ML675642.1, read on the forward strand.
GGCTGGTAAAACGTGCCAGCTGGAGATCTCTGGAGGCGGCCGTCCTCCAAGCCACAAGCCTTTGGCCCCTGTTCCAAACCACTTCTCCTTGCCCTTGTACCTCAGGTTGATTTGCTGGAATCACCTCATCTGGTCAGAGTAGAGATCAGTTTTCATGGGTCTATAGGTCCTGATCCTGTCTGCTGAGGTTGCCGATAAAGGGGCCAGTTATGCCAGAGGATTTGGGAAGGGGGACACCTGTCCCCTGGGGTTTAGAGAACCTTCCAAGAGATCTCAGCCATCCCTCATCTCCACTCCTGTCACTGACTCAACGGTGCCCCTGCGTCTTTGAGCAGCCCAGGCCTCTACAGGGACTAGATGAAATGAAACCTATTCCTAGAGGCATCAAGTCTCCTGCGCTGTGGCGGAGGGGAACAGACAGCAGCAACCAGCCAGAGCCCTTCTGAACCTTATCTCTGCCAGCAGGATGAACAGCCTGAGCCAGCAACCAGCTTCAGACATGCTAGCCTTTCATGCTCTACACAACAGGGGATAGAAAAAGCCCTTAGCACCCATCACTCTCACGGCGCTTCACAGCAAAGGTCAGGAGCATTAGCCCCATTTTACAGATGGGGAAAACCGAGGCATGGTGATTTGCTGGAGGTTACGCAGCAAGGCTGTGACAGAACCGAGACTAGAACCCAGGTCTCACTACCAGGGCTTTCGCTGGCACAGCCTTGGAGCGAGTCAGGCCTGTCCGTCAGCACCTTTCATCAAAAGGCACCTGAGCCCTCAGGAAACTTTAGAAGCTGTAAGGCAGGAGAGGCCAAAGCTTGACCATGATTCCATGGCTTGGAACCTTTCCCACCGGCACAATATACAAAACTGGCTAAACAACCGCCAACAAAAAGAGTAACTTTTAATGGAATGACGACTGGAGGGAGATCTCACGTGGGCTTCCACGGGGAGCTGTTCTGGGGCCGGTGTCGCTGAGGACCTGGATGTAGGTACAGAGACCGCACTGATCAACGCTGCAGATGACACAAAGCTGGAGGGAGCTGCCAACGCTTTGGAAGGTAGAGCTAAAATTCAGAGGGGATCTAGATAAATTGGAGAAGTGGGCTCCAATGCGCAACATGAAATGAACCAAAGACAAATGGAAGGTGCTTCAGTTAGGGAAGAAAAACCAAATGCACAAATAGTGAATGGGGATTAACTGGTCTGGCAGCAGCACAGCGGAGAAGGATCTGGGAGTTGTGATGAACCACAACCTTAGCACGAGCCAGCAATGCCATGTTGTTGCAAAAAAGCAAATGCAATTTTGGGTACGCAGGCATGGCACGCATGCCACAGGAGGGGAAAGTACCACTAGCCGCACTGCGCAGCACTGGTTAGGCCTCAGCTGGAGTGCTGTGGTCAGTTTTGGTAACTGGCGTATAGAAATGATGTAGAGAAACTGGAGAGGATCGTGAGGCGAGTGACAAAGAAGACCAAAGGGCTCGAATGGAAGCCGTATGAGCAAAAGCTGAAGGAACTGGGTATGTTTCGTTTGGAAAAGAGGAGATTAAGGGGCGGAGAAAACGTGAGAGTGACCTTCCAGTCCTTGAAAGGCTGCCATAGAAGAGAGGGAGAAAAGTTGGTCTCTGTCACCGAGGGCAGGACCAGACGCAATGGGTGCAAATTACAGCATCGCCGATTTAGATTAAATCTCATGGAAAACTTCCGAACTGTAGAAAGAGTAGGACAATGGACCAGATGCCTCAGGAGGTTTTCAATAAAAGGCTGGATAGCCATCTGACTTAGATGGTTTAGACCAGGGGTAGTCAATAGGCAGAACGCAGGCCAAATCCAGACCACCAGGCACCTTTGAACGAACTCCAAAATATTTTAATTTACTTATTTCTTGTTTTATTTTGTTCTCTGGAGTCTGGACCTTGATTATGCCTTGACCAAGACATTCGAATCTTGACAGAGAAAATAAAGCGACTACCTCTGGTTTAGACACAACAAATCCTACGTCTTGGCAGGGGTTACACTAGAGGACCCTGGTGGTCCCTTCTGACCCTATGATTCCCAGAAAGGGCTGAACCATTCTGGCAGAAATTTTCCAAAAATATGCAGCCAGAGGCAGACATGTGGCATGGAAAATTTCAACCGAAGTTCAGCAAAGTTTTAAATAACTGAAAACAGGGTCTTATAATGGGAAGTATCAAGCAACCTCAACAAGCAGCGCTACCAGCCCTGCCTATAATGTAAATGTCACCGTCCTGACTTCACTTTTGAAGACGGCGCCTCCCACAACACATCATCCCCTAGTGTTGTGATGGGGCATTGTCATCAGCACCAATGGACGGGAGAATGAGCTAGAAACAGGATTTTCCTGGCGGTCTCATCTCCAAGATCTGAGCAAGCCTTTCCCAGTTTAACAGGTGAAACACAAAAACATAAAGCTCAGTAAAAACGGAAGGTGGGGCAAAGTCATCCACCTCAGTGTCTTGCACCTGCGGAAGTCTCACCAGCGACAGCGGACAGAAGCAAAACTCGGGGCGGAGAAAAAGCTGGTGTATGAAAGGCAGTAGAAATGTGAAGGTCCATTAGGCTATCAAGGTTTCTTGGCAACTACCTGATGAAAATTGCGGCGGGAGAAAGATAGTGCAACACGTCACCAGCGCTATTATCCAAAATTGCAGTTGCAAATATTAGTGCTAGAACGCAATCAGAACCATTTATTTTCTTGACCAGGGAACAGAACTATAAGTTGATCATCGTATCAAGCACTCAGCGCTAGAAATCTACAACTCCCCACAAGCAGAGAGCCAGCGGAGAGAACAACCGCTGCATAAATGCGAGCCGGGGGAGCAGGGAAAACTGCTGGCCCTATCATTTGATCTTTGTGCTTTTGAAATTCACTGTCTAATCAAAGCTGCAGAGCAATTTATTTTTTTAAAATTGCCTCTATGCAAGTAATAGGTGCCGGATCGGCAGCCGTGGAAACTGAATCCCTTTGATCCCCACGGTGCTGCAGTCTGGTCAAAACACCCTTGCCCCTCAACTCAGAGACTCTCAGAGTTTAAGGCCAAAAGGGAATCATCGTGTTCATCTAGTCTGACCTCCTGCACACGAAGGGCCACAGTACCGCCCCCGCCTACTCCCATAACCTCTGACTGAGCTACTGAAGCTCTCAAATCTTGACGGAGAGTCCACCATTTACTCCAGTTCAAACCTGCCAGTGACACATGCCCCCCGCTGCAAGACAAAGCAAAACCCCCACAGGATTTCTGCCAGTCTGAACTGGGGGGAAATTCTTTCCTCGCCCCAAATACAGTGATCAGCTAGACACGGAGATGTGGGCAAGATCCCCCCAGCCCGACACCCAGGAAAGAATTCTCCGTAGTAACTCCGAGCCCTCCCCATCTAGTGTCCCGGCTCTAGCCCTCGGAGAAGATTCCACTGACGCACAGGCATCGCTCTGGCTGTGAGCCAGCAATTCCGTCCACATTGCCCATTCAATCCTTGACCTCTTGACATGGCTTAGAAGACATAGTCCAGTTAGGGAACCCGGCCCACTGGGAAGCGCCGAAACTAAAACTCCCAACAGGCACCGTAGCAGCTCAGGCGAGCAGAGATTAACATCGAACTGGCACAAAGTGAGAGGTTTTGATTCAAACGGCCCAAATGTTTCACTTCTGACTTTCCCCAATGGCAGCCTGAAAAAGGTTTCGGCAAAAATCAAACCATGGAAAATATCGATTTTTTGCAAAAACCATGTTTCCTGTCAAAATGAATGTTTTGAGGAAGATTCCTAGCCAGATCTACCTTGCGCCAGCAGCTAATTCACACTGGATTTTGCAAAAACGCAACCCACTCATTTCTGTTCTTTGTTGCCATTTTGGAAGAAGCTGTAGCCCAAGGATCTTTTCTTACAATAAGGACATTTCTGCCCCGGTATTAGATAATCGTATCTAAAGTATCTGAGGGCCATGAAATGGCTACTAACATCAGCCAAACCAAAACAGCATGCATGTCAGTGAGTGCTTCTGCTTAGATGGCTGAGGCAAAGCGCCTGTCCTGTACTGCTACAACGCTATCTAAGCTAAACCAGCTAGCAATTAAATCAGAATTAACTGGACTGCAGGAGGGGAAAATTGCTTCTTTCAAACCTCTTGATTCTAAAGCCGAAATGGCTCACAGCTTCCCCTGCCTTTCCCTGCACCCAACAGTTGAAGAGGCTGTTAATCAAGATTGTCAGATGCCTTCCCAAAGCTAAACATCCTTGTACAGACTATGGTTCAGCGGTCCCATTCTCGCTGTCTGCCTCGGCTTCATCTGTTCTCGTATTAGGCACAGAAACGCTGGCTGGAAATGGGGGAATTTTTCAATTTACAGAGGGGAGGGATGAATATTTCTTGCTCAAGATTGGGCGTTAATTTCCCCGGCTAGATATAATGAAGACAGATACTAGCTAAGAATCTCTCCCCTGGCTCTGCGAACGTACTTCCACTGTAGCCTGGCCTGCTGTTCAGTACACCCTCTCTTTTTCGCCATTGCACCTCAATTCTAGCTCCTCTGGCATTTTAGCTGTGGGCACGGTCAAACTCGAGACTTGGTGTAAACAGGAGCAATTCTGCTGATGTCGGCTCAGCAGCACGCACGGCCACCAGGCTTTGCCCAGGAAGAACCCCTATGCCAGGGCAGCGTAAGGGGTATATAATCTCCCAGATCTCCCCTCCCACAACTACCTCCCCTCCACCATTTCTGTCCCCTGACCACAGCGAACCTACCCACATTATCTGCCTCTCCTCCTTGTGGTGCGCTGGGGTGACGGGAGGAAGAGCGAGTCACCCAGGGGACTGGAGTGGAGTGAGGTGAGCAATGGGAGACTGCAAAGGATGGAGGGAAACACATCTGTGCTCCTGGCTGATCTGTCACTTGGCTTTGGCTCTTGCTAAATTAAAACAGCTGGATCAAGCCAAGGGGCTGCAGCAGGCGTCTGGGTGCAGGACAGATTGGCCCAAGCCTGGCTGCTGGCTGGTACCGACAGAAGCACGTATATTGTGTAAATCTTTGTTACCGGCCATATGCAAACAGCTCCTGCACGAGCCCTGGTCACAGACACCCCCTTCCGGGAGGTGCTGAGGGATCAGGGTCTCCGCAGCCAGCCATTGATTCCAAAGGCCCAGGCGAAGGGACATCGCACCTTAAAAACCTCTAACCACCACCTCCCTAGGGAACCCATTCCAGCACTTCACCACCCTCCTAGGGAAAAACTTTTTCCTAATGTCCAACCTAGACCTCCCCCCCTGCAACTTGAGTCCGCTGCTCCTTGTTCTGTCATCTGCCACCACTGAGAACAGCCTAGCTCCATCCTCCCTGGAACCCCCTTTCAGGTAGTTAAAGGCTGCTATCAAATCCCCCCTCATTCTTCTCTTCTGCAGACTCCACAGGCTGTTATGACAATGTTCGTTCTCTGCTCTGGCCTAGTTCCCTCAGCCTCTCCTCTTAAGACGTGTGCTCCAGCCCCCTAATCATTTTTGTTGGACTCTCTCCAACTTGTCCACATCCTTTTTGTAGTGGGGGGCCCAAAACTGGACACAATACTCCAAATGCGGCCTCACCAATGCCAAATAGAGGGGAATAATCACTTCCCGCGATCTGCTGGCAACGCTCTTACTAATGCAGCCCAATATGCCGTTTGCTTTCTTGGCAATAAGGGTACACTGACTCCAATCCAGCTTCTTGTTCACTGGAACCCCAGGTCCTTTTCTGCAGAACTGCTGCCTAGCTCATCGGTCCCCAGTCTCTAGCTGTGCATGGGATTCTTCTGTCCTAAGTGCAGGACTCTGCACTTGTCCTTGTTGAACCGCATCTGATTTCTTTTGGCCCAATCCTCCAATTTGTTTAGGTCTTTCTGTTTCCTTTCCCTGCCTTCCAGGGAATCTACCACTCCCCCTAGCTTAGTGTCATCTGTGAACTTGCTGAGGGTGCAATCCACCCCATTCTCCAGATCATTAATGAAGATGTTGAACAAAACCGGCCCCAGGACCGACCCCTGTTACCAGCTTGAACCGACTCCACTTGTTACCAGCGGCCAACTAGACATCAAGCCAGTAACTATCCTGAATGAGACTTCAATGGCGTGACTGCATTTCCTCTGGCAGCCAGAACCAGGGTCCACTGTGCTCATCCGCCTAAAGGATCGGGAGAAAGACATTCTCCCCTCTGCTAAGAGAGTAAGGGGTGTGTCCACTGACTCCCCTGCCTTGTCACCTCTCAATACCCCACCGTGCTCGGGAGACCCACCTGCTTCTCCAGCACACCAGCGGAGCTGCATCTGCCTACCTAGAGCTGCTGCTTCCTCCTCAGCCCATTAAATACTTAAGCGAATGCTACAGCATTAATAAGAAACTAATCTCATACCTGGACGATGTAATCGGGAGCTAATTACCCAACCTGACACTCAGATCTACAGCTCCTCTGGCAGAGCTATTAGCCTTTTACGAAGTGCTTCTGCACCAATTAGTAGCCTCGTGGCAAACCTGGGGTTGTCTCACTGCATCCCAGATGAACGCTGCTCCGGCACGGGGAGTTTTTCAAGGTTGCCTGGCTCATTGTGCATGCAAGCAGCGTATCTGTAAAGGGCAAACGGGAGAACGGAAAGTTCAAAATCTAGAGGCATAATTTTGCTCTGCATAGAAGACCTTGCCTCCCTCATAGTCTACATTAAGCCTCCAGCTCGGGGCATAAACCAGCCACTAAGGGCTAGACCTTCAAAGTCTTTAGACACCTAAGTCAGGCACCTAAGTAACTTTGAGGATCTGGGCCTAATTGCATTAGGTTAGGAAGGAACTTCAAGTTATTTCATTAGTGTCCATTAGGGCGTCTTGCACCTGGCTCGGTAGCATCTGATGTTGGCCACTGTCTGAACTGGGACGCTAGACCACATGGGCCTGATCCCAACTTGGACTCTTCGGAAGATCGGATTGGATCTGGCCAGGATGCTGGCGTTCACTCCCTAACATTTCCAAACAGCTCTTCGAGTGGTTCGAAGGACGGCCTGTCTCCAGGCTCACTCGAGGGTGCGACTCAGTGGGTGGGACTCTCACCCGTCTCCCGGGATCAGTGAGCGTGAGAAGCAAACTTGTGAAAGGCAGCCTGCTCTGCGAACATAGTCCAAAGCCTGGGCTGCGGAGCCTTTTGCTCCTAGGCCATCAGTTCAAATCCAGCCCAGGGCAAGAAGCAAGCGACATGGCTGTCTGATGGCTATTAGTGGAACGGCCCCCCAGGCATGGCCCAATTCCTAGTGAAGAACTGTCCATGTCACAAAACTCGCCGTCACCTTTGAGGCCAATTGGCTTCCTTGATAACCTAGAGGCCAAGGACTCTCTAAGGTGCGGCTTGACAAAGCCCTGGCTGGGATGGTTTCGTCAGGGCTGGTCCTGCTTTGAGCAGGGGGTTGGTCTAGATACCTCCTGAGGTCCCTTCCGACCCTCATCTTCTATGGTTCTGTGCCTGAACGGGCATGGAGACAGAGCCCTGGACAGTCTTACAGGGAGGGTAGGGGGTACACGTGGGACACGTGTGCCCCATGCCGGCTTAGTGCAGGGGTGCCTGCTAATGGCTGACCCGTGGCTAGAACCGCCCACTGTAGGTAGCTGTGGTGCATTGCACCACTCTTGGTGTGGAGAGAGTCAGGCCCCGGGGCTCTAGCATTCCCCGTCTCGACGCATACGAGGCGTTCCCAGTGGGAGTTACTCCTATCTGGTTACAAGAGATGGGACCGTGAGCCCGCAACTTCCTGAGTGCTAAAGCCTTGGAACAGACAGACTGTCCCCTTGCATGCGGGCGACCTGGGTTTTCCAGGATAATTTTGCTGAGGCTCACAGGGAGCAGGAAAGAGATGGTGGGAGAGAGAGAGAGAGGGCAAATCCTCACCCTAGCAGATGGAGCAGGTAGATACGCAGGGAGTGCGGACAAATCCCTTTGATTGAAGTCAGCGAGTCAATAGCGCCTGGATCAAAACAGACAGAACTAGGAGTTATAGGTCTGCCTTGCAATAAATTATATCTAGGAAACAACTGGCCAGTGGATGAGTCAAATCAACAGATTCAGGGGTAGGGGGGTTGTTTAGTTCTGCTCCAATGTGAATTCAGGGCTTTATTTTGTGCTTCCGTCCTCCAAACCCATGTCCTGGTCACAGGGCCTAGGTCCTTTTCCCACTCCTTTCCTGACCACGGGGTCCCTGCAGAGCAAGTCTGGGATCAAGGGTGATATATGGTGGATATAGTGAACTTGGACCTTCAGAAAACGGTTGACAAGGTCCCTCACCCAAGGCTCTTAAACAAACTAAGCTGTCAAGGGTTAAGGGGGAAGGTCCTCTCCTGGATCTGTAACTGGGTAAAAGATAGGAAACAAAGGTAGGAATGAAGGGTCAGTTTTCAGAATGGAGATGGGTAAATTGCAGTGTCCCCGATGGATCTGTACTGGGACCACGGCTGTTCAACATAGTCCTAGAAAAACTGAACAGTGAGGTGGCAAAGTTTGCAGATGATACTAAATTACTCAAGATAAGTTTCGTCCAAAGCAGACTGCGAAGAGTTACCAAAAAATCTCACTAAGCTGGGTGACTGGGCAACAAAATGGCAGATGAAATTCACAAATGCAAAGTAAAACAATCCCAACTACGCATACAAAATGATGGGGTCCAAATTAGCTGTTCCCGCTCAAGAAAGAGATCTTGGAGTCATTGTGGATAGTTCTCTGAAAACATCCACTCCATGTGCAGGAGCAGCCAAGAAAGCTAACAGAGTGTTAGGAACCATTAGAAAAAGGCTACAAAATAAGACAGAAAATAGCTTAATGCCGCTATATTAATCCATGGTACATCCACACCTGGAATATTGTGTGCCGTTCTGATCACCCCCATTTAAAAAAAAAGCTACATTAGAAATGGAAAAGGTACAGAGAAGGGCAGTAAAAATGGTTAGGGGTGTGGAACAGCTTCCATATGAGGAGAGATTTAAAAGACTGGAACTGTTCAGCTTTGAAAATAGACAACTAAGGTGGATATGATAGTGGTCTGTAAAATCATGAATGGTGTGGAGAAGGAGAATAAGGAAGTGTTATTTACTCCTCATCACACAATTTTACTTAATAGACATCAGGTTTAAAAAACAAACAAAAGGAAGTACTTCTTCACACAATCAACCTGTGGAACTCATTGCCAGGGGACGTCGTGAAGACTAAAACTATAACTGAATTTGAAGAAGATGCGTTCATGAAGGATAGGTCCATCAGTGGCTATTAGCCAAGATGGGCAGGGGTGAAGTGAGTTCCACAGGTTGACTTCATTTGGTGGCATTTACAACCAAATGTGACCAACACTGTTTGGAGCGTGTTCCATCTTTACAAAGTCAGAGATTTCAGTTATGGATCTGCTTTCTCAGTGGTCATCGTTTGAGACACAAATTCCACCCCGTCTACCTCGGTGTAGCCCTAAACAGATCTCTTGCATAGCCACAGCTTTCCTCAGGTGGTTAGGCCAAGGTGAGGATGTGTAACGACTTTCTAAGCAAACTGGCCAGGACTTCCTCCTTCATAACTCCTCCACATGTCCAGCACGAGGCTATTAGAGCCAGAATGGTTGAGAAGATCAGGGCAAACCTGAGCCCACCATGGTGCACAGAGACCCCTTCAACCACCCAAGAACTTGTCGTCAAGATGACCATTGCCAGCCCACTTGCCCTGCCCAGATTTCTCTGCCATGTCTACGTGGCGCAAAGAAGGGTCTGCAGTGGGCATCGGAAACTGCTCTCTTATAAAGGGACCCAACCAGGCTTTGGTTTGCCATGACACTCATGGGCTCTTCAGAACCAATTCTGAATGGGCCACGGTCAACATGTAGCCAGCCATCGCACCTGGGGCCAACGAGGGGACCCCACCTGCGGCCCCCGCAGACGTGGTCACGTATCACCGATGACTGCCCTCTGACCAGATCTCACAGGGGTCCGAGGATGAGCAGATTGGCCCGGCGAGCCCTGCCTCTGCGGAGAAGATTGCAGGTTGTTGACAGCCCCTCGTGCTGGCTCTTCCAGCACGTCCCGGTTCACGGGAGGCTGCCAACGCTCCTGTTTCCACCAGAAATAGGCAGGTGCTCGTTGCTTACCTGCCCTTCGCAGGGACTCACTAATACCGGCCCCTCTCGCTCCCCCATTATCCGATCGCACCAGCGCATGAAAGCTGAACTGGCCTTTTCTTCCCGAGAGGGTGTCACAGCTTGCTGTTAAATAGGTCGCGTGGGTGGGAACGTCAAATCGAGCTGCTCCCGTTGCAGCCCCGGCACCCACTTTCCTGTTGCTGAAAGGACAATTACAGCCCCTTTGTCGGCAACGCTTTGCAGCTGTGTCTTTGTGGGTGACAGACTTAGGCTTGTCAGAGCCGGCTCCCTGCTGCATAGCCCTGCGAGGGGCTAGTGGCTAAAACAGGAAGATGAGCAACAGGACTCCTGAGAGGTCTGTTCCAACTCTCCTGTTAAACTTGGGCCAGACGCTCCCTCTCCCTGTGCCTCAGTTTGCCCATCCATAACGTTAGCATAAGAAAAATAAACCAACCCACCTCCCCTGGCTTATTTCATGAATATTTGCAACGTGCGGTGAACTAAAAGGTGATGGCTGGATAATGCTGCATAGCTAGAGAACCGGGAAGGACGGGGTGTCTGGCTGCTCTTGTCCCGCACTGATTTATTTGAAGCAGAGGTCAAATGCCCTGGTAAATCAGCCCTCTTTGTCTGCTTCAAGAGTAGATCATTCCTTCCCACTTCCAACCAAGGCAGTTTGCAATGCACCACTCTGGCTGCTCCGGGAGTGATTCCTGGAGATCAGAGCCCCATGGTCCATAGCGTTTCAAAGGGGTGATTACTTTCCAATCACGAACCCCATTGGTGCTTCCTTATTAAAGGTCTTAATCGCTCCTATAATCAACGGGGCACCATCTCATCAGTCCATCGGGAGCAAGGCTTGCTTTTCTGCTGCTGATCTGCAATTCCCTTGAAGCAGAAGGTCTCCGACTCCATTAGCCTTTGCAACGTGACTGCACAGCATTAACAGAGAGTGTTTATAGCCCCATCCATTGCACCTAGGTCCATGGGTTATAGCTACTGACAAGGAACAGCCTGTTGCGGATCGATGCAGGTTAGGATGGATAGAGCAATGGCTTTATTTGTATTGCGATTTTGCCCAGAAGCCCCGGACACGGATGGAGGACCCCACTGCGGTCAGTGGTGTACGAACGCAGGACAAAAAGAGCAATGTATAACCCAGGATTGCTCAAGCTGGAATGCATGTGTTCATAGTATTGGATTTGACTCATTTCAAATGAGATTGCTTTGTAGCTCCTGTTCTTAGCGGCTCTCAGAGCAGTTACAAATATTTAAAATATACACAAATATTCACAAATACAGGGAACGACCTGGCACTGTCTTCCTGAAAAATCCCACCCTGTTAGCTGGGGAAGGGTCAAGTGGGTTCTGCTTACTCACTGAAGCAGATGGCGCCGTCCTAGAGTAGATCAAAAAATATTAAGTATTTCCCATGTGAAAAGATGAGAAAAACAAAAACAATTTTTCGTCATTTCAGTTCATGTTGTTGAAACATCAAATTTCAAAGGAAAGCGACATTGCTCATGAAAGTTTTTGTTTCTTTAAAGAAAATTTTTCAGTCAGGAAAAAAAAATCACGACAAATTTTTTTCAAATCATTTTTGCCCATTACTCCACCTGGATAGTAAGGGGTCTGGAAGAGGGTATCTGGGAAAAGAGGAGCTAGGGTGTGGGCTGAGCAGCTCTGAGGGAGGATCCTTAGGAGCAGCCAAGCATAGAGAGGAGAGCTGAACATAGCAATGTTATTTTCTCTGTTGATAAATCCAAACCCCAGGTTGAGTTTGGATTCGACAGAGCATGGATTGCACGTGAAGGCAGAGAAAGGTACCTGGCTCTGCTGCTAGAAGAATACTTGCCTCTATAATAATAGTAATATTTCATGTCATCTGATTTATCCTGCAACCCACCAGTTGGATGAAAGCCAAAGAAACAGATAAGGCTTCGTATGTGCATTAAAGCTCAGGAAAGCCAGGCTGGCTGAGACCCAAAGGAAAATGGATACCAAAGTCCCTCCTAAAAAAGCCCTGACATGACCCCCACTCCCTTTGAAAGCAAACGGCTGTTAGCAGGAGGGCCTCTGCTGATCGCTGCCGCGAGCAGCATCCCAGGGGGAGATGGGAAGCTCTCTGAAACAGAACGGACCCAGGACGTTTAGGACCTTATAGAATAAAATCAACCCCTTAAATTCTACTCAGAGGCTAATCACAAGTCCGTGCAGATCCAGAGAAGAGTCAATGGAAAATTTCAAATATTTTGGGGGGGAAAAATCATCTCGAATTGGGACACAATAAATATAGGGTGGGAAGAAAAAAATTCTGCTTGGAGAGTTGGGAGGGTTCAGGAGACAGCTGCCTGGAGAGCCCAAAAGTCTGGTTTCCTTTGGGAGTGTCAACAGAACCGACGTGTTCCTGAGGAGTTCCTGCAAACCGGCATTCGCCTCGTGTCAAGCGTTCTGTCGGGAAACGTGCAATCCGCAGTGCTACAGAGCAACAGCCAGGAGGTTGCAGGGAGCTGATCACACTGGGGTGTTTGCTAAGGTTCAGCTGCCATGTATAAACATCAGTAATGGTCCAGTCCTTGAAATAACCGAAGCGCAGATTGCTTTTTGCTTGCAGCCTTTTTTCCCGCCCCCATCCTTTTTAAAATGGAGGAGGAAGAGGTGGTCTTTGGGACACGGAGTGCCTGCCTGCTCTGAGAAGGCTTTAAAGATCGGGACACAGAGGTAGGGGTGTGTTAGTTTAAACTTTAAAGAGCCTGATTTTCACAAAGCAGATGATCAGCTTGTTCAAATATTATTCCATTCCAACACAACAAGAAACCCAAAGCATTAAAATGGACTTAAGGTTGAGAGCATCTGGATAAAATATGTAACAGGCAAGCATTGCAAATTTAGGCCATTCAGAGATAAGGTTACACTTAAAAGAATCTAAACACAGCGGAGTATGAAAATGCACAATTAAGGCACCCAAACAACCTTAACTCTGCCTCGTAGTGACACTATGCAATTACTGAATTATTGTAATTAAGGAAAACCGCTTCCGCCCCAAACAAAAAGTTTCAGAAGTACCTAACGATTTAGGAGACAAAGTCCCATTGTCAAGTGATATGGGCACTTCAGATCCTAAGTCATTTTTGAAAATAGGAGCATAGGCTGACATTTTTAGAAGTATTGAGTGCCTAATTCCCATGGATCTGGGCCTTAGGTTCCTAAATAGAGCTTTGCAAAGAATGGACTCTTTGGTTTGCTGGCAATTCCCAAAAATCAGGGGGCAAAATCGTTTGGGGGTCAAACTGAAAAAGAAATTTTTCAACGTTTTCAGCACGCCGAAAAGACAAAAGAAATTCATTTGGGGTTGAATGAAACCTGTTTCAATTTTGAGCAGTTTTACCATTTGGCAAAACGGACACGGGACAGCAAAATGTTTCGGTGTCACTGAAGCCGCATTTTTCACTGAAAAAATGTTTCTGGTGCAAAAATCTCACCCAGCTTTCCTCCTAAGTCATGCAGGCACGTTTGAAAATTTTACCCTTAACCTTTTGTGGCTGTTTAGATCTGAGGCAAGAAATGCAGATCAAATTCCCTTCGGGTATTGGCAGCTCCCTTTCCAATCTGTAGTTTATTAGCTATCTGGCCTCAAGAACATCCCACAGAGGGTTCAGCACAGGCATCAATCAGCATTATATGAGCTGCTGTGCATATACAGCCACTGGGGAATCAAAGGTGTCCCCACAATGTAATGAGGCTATATGTATTCAGTGACAGAATGGCAAGCTGACTAATGGAGATTCTATGGAATCTAAATGTTACAGTCACAACCTTATTAGGTTTAATCACAGATATTGCCCCAAGAGAAAAGTCAGCATTTGCATAATATATATGTAAAGTTATAAAACCCTCTGCCTTTGAGGCTTGGAGGACTGATCTGCTTCTCTCGAAATCCTTACTGGAGTTCATGAAAGAGGCAATACTCCGTAGAATTATAGCAACTGCTCTGTCATTTCATCACCATTGCCGAGAAAAACCCCATACGGGCTCTTAAAACATTCAGATAGGGACAGAAGTGCCCTCCCTAGAAGCAGGAATCTGATTGCACCGCGTGAGCAGAATTACAAGCCTGATATCTTCCATTGCTGCAGCATTTTTCAACTCAAAGCGGCTTCCAAGCTGCATATATAAAAGTCACTGACCGGCCGCTGAGTGCAGCTGCCTCTGGGGTGTTAGGTGGCAAAAGAACACACAGGAATAACATGCAGCTGTTTGGGACAAGATGTAAAGCAGAACACAATGTACAGGGGAAATAGTAGGCAGGCAGAATAATCACGTGTCACGAGGACGCAGGGGCTGGTGAAACGTGTCAGAGGATCTTTAAAAGACAATCGGTGAAGAGGGTGGTTTTATATCTCATCTTCAGCATCACTGGTCCAGAACAGCCTAATACCCCCCTTCATCGGCCAAGGGAAATGGGGCCCAGTCTCCTAACAAAGAAGCAGTTAGGCCACAAACTGCTTAGCATGTGCAGTCCAAGAGGAGCACAGAGCTAAGCGCAGGCTGGATACAACGCCAGTGGGTCCTCATATTATTTATTTTACCTGCTGCGGGGTAGATGCTTCTAGCAGGGCGGGGGAGATGGGTCAGACTTTTCAGTAGATGGGAACGGACCACAACAGCAATGGTGGAACACAACCCCAAGAAGACGCAAAGCCCCCTGGGCACGTCTCATTAGATTCAAACTTTAAGGGTCCATCCTGATCATCCAGTCTGACTTCCTGCACATGGCAGGCCGCAGAACCTCCCCCCACGCACCCCTGTCGTAGACCCCTCACCTCTGGCTGAGTTACTCAAATCACAATTTGAGGACTTACACAATCCACCATTGACACTAGTTGAAACCTGCAAATGACATGCTCCCAAACCGCAGAGGAAGATTTAAAATCCCCGGGGTCTCTGCCGAACTGACCTGAGGGTCCCTACCCCGATACAGCAATCAGTTAGACCCGGAGCATGTGGGCGAGACCCTCAGCCAGACACCTGGAAAAGAATTCTCTGTAGTAACTCAGAGCTCTCCCCATCTAGTGTCCCGTCTCCACGCAGATGGGCCACATGCCACGGTAGGCAGTCTCAACAGACCATCCCCTCCATAAACTTATGAAACTCGGTCTTGACACCAGTTAGATTTTTTTGCCCCCACTGATCCCCTGGGGAGGCTATTCCAGAACTTCACTGCTCTGATGGTGAGAAACATTCCTCTAAATTTCAAGCCTAAACTTGCAAATGGCCAGTTTGTACCCATTTGTTCTTGCGCCAACACTGGCCCTTAATTTAAATAACTCCTCTCCCTCCCTGGTATTTATCAATCACTTTGATGTATTTGCAGAAGCAGTCATCTCTCCCCGCAGCCTTCCTTTGGCTAGGTTAAACAAGCCAAGCTCCTTGACTCTCCTCTCATAAGGCAGGTTTTCCATTCCTATCCTCATCCTAGTCGCCTTTCTCTGCCCCTGTTCGAGTTTGAATTCTTAAACACGGGAGACTAGAATTGCACACAGGATTCCAGATAAGTCCTGGATAAGCCGTGCGATCTCAGCTGGATTTCTACTTATGTCATTAAACAATAATAATTACATTAAATAATTAACGTAACTATTTGTATTGGAGGTCGGCCCCAGCTGCTATGTGCTTGTACAAAACCACTGGACTAAAAGACATCCTCTGCCCCAATGATTTTACTATCGACATAAATGCTTCCTTGCGTTGCTTTGTCTCTGCTCTGTTCCCTGTGCTCTTCAGCAAGTTTTCACGTCACCTTTGAACTTCTCATCCAGGGAATACAGACTTCCAAGAGTGTAGCCATTGTGAACTCCTTCCCTAGGGCAGGCTTGTCTCTAGGCACACAGGACAGCACACCAAGCTATGAGTTTATCAGCTACGCTAGGGAAACCTTGTGTGTGGCAGGTCCGTATTTAGATTGGAGACAGTAAGCAGGGGACATTCCCAGCTTCATCTGAGCAATTTACATTCCAAAGCAGCCCCCTGCCCCTGGGTTTGGTTTAACAGGGACTTTAATAGCAGTAATAAAATCTTATACTTTAGAGCTGTTTCACACAGGGACCCATTCCAGACCAGCCAGAACTCTACAGAACAGCGCCTAATGTGGATACCTTTATGAGGGCTTTGTTCCTGCTTCGTTTGACCCATTTTGAAAGTGTATTAAGCAAACCAGGAATGAGGCATTTTTATTCCCCAATAAGAGCATCCACACGGGAAGCTATTCAGGAATAGCTATTGCACTCCAAAGTCATACCCTACCTTAATCCAAATTACCGTTCATGGGCAGATAAATATTTAGCCTCAGCTTGGCTGCTGGTAGGGTTTCCATGCGGATGCCTCTCTGACCTAGACCTGTCCTAAACTCTGTCCTTCGCCTTGGACAGCTAACCCCATTATGTCTGGCATGAAGTTAAGTAGCTGCCCCCAGCACAATAAGTCACTATCTCCCAGCCAAGACCCTGCACTGGCCAATACAATGAGCTAAGAAGAAACTCTGCCACCTCCTGGGACACTGCCGGAAGCAATCCTGGCAACGCAGTTGGTGCCATTGTCCCTGTAAATTTGTGCCAAACCCCTGCGGCACGTGCTGTTTGGCAGGTCTGGGATGGATTCTGGATGTAGTCTAAAACCTAGGCTCTGCCTGTTAAAGGCTGCAAGGTATTTCTGATGAGAACAGGGAGAGATCTGAGCCCAATGTTCTAGATGTGTGCCAAAGCGGGTAACTACATTCGGCCTTTTTAAAATCCCACCTGCACCAACAGCTGGAGCCAGCGTTTGTCACGTCTGCTATAACGTTTGCAGCGTGCTGCCAAGCTGCTGCATGCCCCCCTCTGATCTCTCTGAAGTGGCAGCATTGCAGCGTTGGCAAAGAGATTCTCTTGTATGCAGAGGGGAAAAAAATCAATAGATGTCATCTCTATTTGCGTTTCTGCTCTGAACATGGACTTCAGAGGGCGTCAATTCGGCGGAGTATCTCTCTCAATCCTTTCTTAGCATTCACTGCTCTGTCTATTCGCCTCTCCCCTGACAATGGGTTACTCCCGGTTTTCCCAGGAGGTTTTAGACACACCTGGTATGCCTTTTGCTTTCTCATTTCTTCCAAAATGGAGCTCACCTGCCCCTTTTGTCAGCAGTCCAACATGTTATTGATCTCCGCTCCTCCTATGACCCTAGTTTTTGACTGCACTTCTCATTCCCTTTGGGAACTTGCTGCCTCTTTTGAAAGACGTTCTTCACAAGGAAGGGAAGGAATTAATCGGGGTCGGATGAAAATGTTGGTCAGAAAAACTTTTTTTTTTTTAAATGGGAAATCGAGGTTTTAGCAAAATGCGGATTTTCATTCCTTAAAACGTTTCATTTTTCCATGAGAAAACCAAAAACCAAACCTTTTTCAAAATTTGCAAACCTTTTGGCTGAAAACTTTCAGTTGCTGAAAACCAAATCATTTTGGTTTTCTGAAGAAACATCAAAATATTTCCACTGAACCGTTCAACAAAAACATTTTCATCTTTTTGCTGAAATTCTCCATGGGGAAAGAGATGAGATTTCCTGATGAACTCTAGAAGTAGTGTCGTTTTCAGGCTGTCTATCTGCTCTGACCATTGCTTGCTTTTGTCATCTCCTTGGCATCCCCTCTGCCTTTTTTGCTCTATACATAGTGTTCATTACTACATGTGCTTGGTGAACATACTCCAACATCACCTTCCATTGTCCCATCCGCCACCTTCCTTTCCTCGTGTCCATACACTCACACAACATCAGTTCCAAAGCAGATGCAGTAGATCCACCTCCCCCTGCCTTTCATCGCTAGTTCCTTCATTCCCCTGGACAATTCATTTGCACTATGTTAATTAGGCCTCCCCGCTAGCCCTCATGTGGGTCCTTCCACATAGCACATTGGCAAGGCCTGTGTAAGGAAACAGGACGGGACGAGATCTCCTGCGTCATCGAGACCAGGCTCCCGCTGTCATGAACACCCCATTCACAAATTTACCAATCTCCATGTTAAAACTAGCTAGGTTGTTTAGCCTCCCCACCCCGCACACGCTACCACAAGGGGGCTGCTCGAGAACCGCCCTCTTCTGATGGCTAGAGCCCTTCTTCTCATTTGAATCACAGATTGATTGATGGCCAGCCTATCGCCATTCCTTCTTGTGCCCATATGGTCCTTTAGCTGCACTAGCTCGTCGCCTTCCCTGGTGTTTAACTGCCCCTCAATGTATTTAGAGAGAGCAAATCTCAAGCCCTGTCAGCTGTCGGTTGGCTAGGCCAACAAGCCTCCATCCTGTTGGAGGCCCAGTACAATCTGGGTTGCTTGACCATTATCCTGCAAGCCTAGATACAGATACTGTATGATACAGTACCCCTGCTCCATGATTGGGGTTCCTAGGTGCAACCGCATTACAAATAATCCATAACAACCTTTCACCAGCATGAAGTGGGGAAAGAGTGTCTGGTCTGGATGTTGACACTGTGAAACGAGCCCTTCTTGGCCAGCTTTTGTGGGGGACCTACTCCCTAGGGAAGCTCACTCAGTTTCTTTTCATGTGTGTGTCTCCCCTTCTAATAAGCGAGAAGAAAAATCTCACCAGCGGGGAGATACCGACGTTCGGTAATTATCTTTCAATCTGAACGCAGTCGAGCTTCTCCGCTCCGCCTGGCGACGGGTGGCGTTGTGCTACGCTGTGAATGTAAATGCTGGTGGCAGCAGCGGCGTGGCTGCGATGTCTCAATGTCTTTTTTGGGGGGGGGAGAAAAGAGGGGGACGGAAGATTTTTATCGAGTCATTATTAAAAAGGGAAATCGGCATCGCCGCAGATTTAATTCCGGCTTGTGCAGCAGGTGAGGCAAAGAGACCAGCAACCCGACCATGAGCTTGCTTAAAATTGAGGCTTGTAGGAGACCTGGGACTTCACGGGATCAGGCCTCACCTAGACTCTAACCTCTCAGCACCACAAGGGAAATGCAGACAATTCAGCCTGATCTAATACCTGGCTTTTCCCCCGTAGATCCCAAGGATCAGAATCGTTATCGACACGTGCAGGAGGGGGTGAAGCCACCAGAGCGAGAGCTTTCCCTGTAGCTAATTTTATTCCCTAACGCCTTCCTTGCCCCTGCACAAGGCTCGAGGGAGCCCTCACCTGGAATGCGCGTACTGTCCTTGTCACCCATGCTCAAGGAAAGGGCGCCGCAAGGCAGCAGCGAATCTGAAAGACCTTTGGGGGGGACCCCGGGTCCCTGTGATTTTTGCACTGTCAGAACAGGACTTAGGCTTGAGCCAGAATTCAAACCCTGGCCTTCCACTGCAGTGTAGAGACAGCGTGCGGTTCATGGCGGGTGGAGAACGGACAACTTGCAAACGAGACAGAGCAAGTGTAATTTCACTGTGCCCCATAAAACGGCTGTCGCCTTCCACCCCAGAAGCAGCTGCCTTTCAGCCACGACTAAAGGGACCCCTGTACATGGATTGTAATCAGCACAGGAATGGAGCATGTTGGGATCTTTGGATGCCAGATGCTGACATCCGTCCCTGGGAGGAAACGCATTTCTGTAACTCACGCGACGCCAGCGTGAAATCTTGTGAGACTCACATTGGGAGCGGTTTGTTTGGCTAGTAATTTGGCTCCGTTCTACGAGACAGGCGAACCTCCTCAATGCATTCAGTGCTCCTGCCGTACAACAGGAACCGGCTATCCAAACGCACGCGCAAAACTCAATTTGAAATCACTACAGCAAGACTGGCGGAGGTAACCGTTCTATGAGTATCAACCACAGTGACGCTCACTTGGGTAACAGAGCAAGGACTAACGTTATAACAGTAATACTGAGCTCTTATATAGCGCTTTTCAGCTGCAGAGCACAGAGTGCTTTACAAAGGACAGCAGTACCATGCTAATTTTACAGAGGGGGAAACTGAGGCACGAGGCATTGACGTGACTTGCCCATGTTCACCCAGCAGGCCCATGGCAGAGGTGGGAATAGAGTCAGCTCTCCCGCATAAGTTGATCAGCAGCTCGAGTAAGGGAATATTTCCCCCAGCATGTAACACTGCACATTTGGGACGTTACACTGTATTTTGAGGCACCTGTGTTTACTGGACAAGCCCGATCACCGGTCTGTTCTGGAGGTGGCAATTCCCAGGGGCAGCGCCTTTCTTCTGCACGGAAAAAAAAAAAGGAGTCTGTTTCCTTAGCACTGAGAATCTGATGCAGTCTGAGCAGAAACTCCATGGAGAGTCGTACGAATATTGCTGGCAAAGAAGCCTTTCGAGCTCATGGCCAGGTTCAGCCAACCTGTTTGTGATGAAAAATGAGTCGCATACCATGCCATTGACCCATGGCAACAACCAACAAGCTGCTGGGAGGCGGCCAAAAGAAGCTGGCACCTGTTTTTTGTTTGGGTTTTTTTTTTTTTTTAAAAAAGACAGAACTAGATCACGGCTTCGGAATGGGATAAGAATGTATGTGTGCATATACACACGCGACTGGATGGGGGTGGCAAGCGCTGTAGCGCAGATGACCCTCAGCCCACATGTTGTGGTTTAATCACGTACAAACCATCGGTGTCGATGTCTGAACAGATTGGCACGAACACAGAAAAAGCTTGCCGCAATCCAGCCCCGCTCTCTGTTGTGTAGCACCTTTCATTTAAATTTAACATCCCAAAATGCCTGACAGGCTTAAATCATCAATCGCAGAGGGAGCGAGGCGTTAAAAACTCAGGCGAGGATGGAAGGAAAGATGTTGGCAGCGGAGCTCCAAAAGGAGAGGGAGAATCAGTCAGGCAAAGAAGAAAGATCTTACAGCAGCAACACACACAAGAGGGACAGAGGGAAGAGACACAGAGCTGAAGATCATGTCAGGTGTCATTAAAAAAGTAATTTCCTCTAGTCTTGCAATCGGGCTTTGGGCTTTACCTAGGACCTCCGTCGGCCAAGGTGATTCATTAACAGGGCAATTATCTCTACAAGCTGCGTTAATGCACAAAGCTAATCTCCCATTGGTCACCCCTGTTCAGTTCTGCGGGGTAACGCTCTCAGAGCAAGCCTGGCTGGCACGCACAGAGTACAGGCGCCACATTAAACCGTTCGGGTCAGCCAACGCAGCTGCGTGTGCACGCTCGCGTGGGTAAATTGCAGAGGCAGGCGAAGGAAGAGCGCCAGCACCCACCGGTTTCACTTCTTAAACGGAGCGTTCGGTCCCTGGGGAGCCCCGGTCTCCGTATCCCTCTCGGTTGTAAAGGAGACCAGCGTTGTTCTAGGGGTGCAGGGTGGAGACTTCGAGTCCAGGGCACGGGGCAGACAGAGGCCAGCTCTGGGACTGTCTGAAGCTCTTTAGAGGTCCTGTGTCCTACCTTCCCCGCCATTGCTAGCTTAGGGAGTAGGCGGTTGAGTTTAATTGCAGGCAGCTGGGGAGACAAAGCAGGAAGGCGTAACATCGGTTTGAGCCAGCCACCCACCCCTGACGTGCAAGGACCGTGCAAGTCAGTCCCTGGGATGTCCTACTTCAGATGCTCCCCAAACGGCTTGTCCAAGAGCGGCCCGAGCTTGACCGAACAAAGACCCCTGACTAGGTCTGAAAGGACACACCCCTTCAAGCAGAGAGAGGGACCCAGAGCCTAGCGGCTGGGGCGACTGGGACACCGAGGCCTGCCTAGGTCATCGAAACACAGCAGGGCTCGGGACGACAGACACGCTGGAGACCTTCTGTTGTTTTAAAGCCCTTCTCCTCTGAGGCCTGGCTTTATTCCCGCTGCTAAGAAGAAACAATAGTGTGGTTGGAGAAGGTGGCTTTCAATCACTCTATTCAGCCAGGGCCCACCTCTCGAAGGGGAGAGCCGCCGGCACCGAATCCAGTCAGAGCGGCTGGGTAAGCGCAAGTGATACGCAGTGGGTTGCAGCCCAGGGGCTGGGCTAGGACCATGGGATTCCACCCCCACAAAGGGGAAGGCCCATGGCTGACACTGGTGGGGTGCACTCTGAAATTGGAGAGGGGTCAGGTCGTCCTGCAGCTCTGACGTCGTCCTCCTAGCTCCGTCAGCCCCGCCTCGCTCCTTGGAGTAAGGAACCGCGCTGTCAGGAGACAGGAGCCCACAGCATGGAGTCTAAGCAGGATTCCCCATGGAGGCGGCTGGACGCAGAGAGCGCCTGTGGTTCTTTCTGGCTCTCCAGCTCCCAGCCTGCCTACGCCTTGAGCTCCCTACCTCGGGCCTGGATTACGAAATCAGTGCGAGCAAAGAACCAGCGGGGGGGTTAAATATCCAACCAAATACGGCCCTTGACCGCGAAGCAGCTACCCAGGAATAGCCATCAGCCGCAAAGATGACATATTTCTTCCCAGGGCCATCCCTGCTTTTCGTGGCGCAATTGCAGTTTGAAAGCCCATTGGCATTTAGCCGCAGGATGAATGCTTCTGCCATCACTGCACATTTCATGCAGCGTCCCTTCACCGCGGGGCATCCACAATTGGGGCTTTCCCTACAACCATCCTAATTGGGGAGAGGAAGGACCACCCCGCCCGGGGGAAAATCGGCCGCTTTCTGCCAGCTAGCGATCTGCAGCCTCTCGGGCATAGCCCCAAGCCTCCCACGCAGCGCAGCTGCTAAGCTGAGCGCGCCCAAGCGCCTGGAGTCTGAGCCAGCGCCAGCCTCCCCCAGCATTCAGATCCGGGGTGCCACATTCCCACGCACCCTCTCTCGCGCTGCAGCTGCTGCATAAAGGCGTGTGGCGAGAGAGGGGAGTGTAGCAAAATCATCCTGAGCAGCAAATGCATGGTACTTTCTGTCTAAGGCTGTCAAAGCGCTGCCCGAATATTAACTGCTTTACCCTCTGGTGCCGCCGAAAGGAAAGGGAAGCCTTATTAGCCTCAAAAACAAGCCGAGGGAGATCTGTAAATTCAGGTTGGGGGGGGAGTGGGAAGATTTCAGATGCCAGACCCGCCTTTGTGTGTGGTAGAGCGAGTTCCCCGCAGCCTCTCACCACCCACCCCTCAGGAACAGCTGTGAGGCTAATGCTGGTAAATCTGGGGAGTCGTACCCGTGCCACTCGGCCATCTGTACCTGCTGGAGGAGCTGGATTCTTCCCCCTTCCTGTCCCCGAGTGGGTGAGGGTGCTGGGGAAGGGCCCAGGAACCCGCCCTCTGTCCTCCCTGTTCCACAAAGGGCACAGACCCTGAATCCAGAGGCCTCTCGCAAAGGGGGCTGGATCTTGGCACGAATAATCTCCGCACCCCGCGGATTTCTGCAGGGATGCAGCCCCAGGGCTTGCCCTGGGAACAGCACCAGGGCATCAAGGGAGGACGTGAACTGGGGCGGGGGAGAGAGAAGTTGCCTTGTCACTGAAATCTTAATGGCTCTGCCAGCTCGGACAACAGCGGGCTCAGCAGGGGACGCTGGTGACAGCTTCCCTGACAGCTGAAGACAAATGGCCCTGGCAGGCACTTGTCTTGTTGTTTGCACTGGATGACACGATGTTTGTTAAGTGTCTCCCCCAGCCCCCCTTTGCTCCCTTCACACAGGCACAGAGGAGCCAACCAGCGACAAGGGCGCACCTGGGAGCTGAACAAGGCGTGTGGGGAGATGTTCCCGGCCAGAAGGGAATAGCTCTACTAGAACCAGCGCTGGATTAACACAGCGGCTTTAGGGGCTGCCGCCTAGGGCCTCAGGCTAAGGGGGGAGCTGCAAAAATAAGAGCCACTCCCTCCTCGAAGCCCTGCCCTTTCCCTCTGCCCCACCCCTCTTCCCCGTGATGGGGGCGCGGGGTGAGCGCCGCGCAAAATCATCCCACGTGCCACAGGTTGCTGACCCCGGTTCTACATGTTTTCAGACTGAAATGTAACCACAGAATGGCTTTATGTTAATTGAAAGGCAAGTTTAGTACAGCATAATTAGCTTCAATGCCCTAATTGTGATCGTTTGTTTTTAAATGAAGAAAAAAGGCTTGTACAGGGGCCCCACCACATTGAATAGCCCTGGGCCCACTGAAGAGTTAATCCTGTCCTGACTAGAACAGGGTTAGCTGCCTCTCATGCACCCCCTGGCCACACTACAGGCAGCCTGCCTCAGTTTCCTCTCCTGGACGGGTTAAATAAATTTTACTTCAGGCTTTTTCTTGGTCAAAAAACCCAACTCCTTGAGTAATGGGTTTGCAACTATAAAATAAACTGTAAATAAAGCTCAAACCCCCCAAATAAAGTCCATTCGTAAATCCACACGAGCTAAGGCATCTCTGTCTGCCTAGGCCTCCCTGCCTGGAGAGATTTCTTCTCTCTCTGCAGCCTCTGCCGTAGCTTCTTGAGCTTTCTCCCTTCATTGCAACCTCCTACGGCTCATTACAAGGCAATTGCCCAGGTACGGCTCGTTCTGCAATCAGGGTTGGCTGGCCCCAGCCGTCCAACCCGTTCGGGGAAAGCCCCCTGGTCATGCCTACCCTCTAGGACTTCAACT
Organism: Mesoclemmys tuberculata; assembly: GCA_007922155.1. Taxonomy (NCBI): domain Eukaryota; kingdom Metazoa; phylum Chordata; order Testudines; family Chelidae; genus Mesoclemmys; species Mesoclemmys tuberculata. The sequence goes on from ML675642.1 coordinate 4,290,927, forward strand.
CACTCTTGCAGAGTAAGCCACTGAAATACAAGATCCTGATGGCGATTACCAATGACACCCTAGCCCCGAGCCAACTGACAAGATCCCCACAATTCACAGATGAACTGCAGCCGACGAAGCACTCACGACAGACCGCTAGAGCACCCAGGGCTCAAAACCCCCCAAATCCCTCTGCGTCCTGCACTGTGGCACAGATGCAAAAAATGTCCATTATTCCCTCCCCCCAAAAGAACTGTTAATCTTTAGCAGAGAACGCTTTTCTGCCCAAAATTTGTCAGACGGTTGGATGAAATGGGTATTAAATGAAGCAAACACAAAAGGGTTTTAAGTAGCCAAAACTCACTTCGTCTTTCCATTAGTTCGATCCCTTGCCATGAGGGCAAGGAGGCACAAAGACGTGAAGGGTTAGCAGCTAAGGGTTACACCGTGCTCAGCGCCACTGGTGTCTGAATTCTAGTTGCATTTCTTGGTATTCGTGGCGCCATCAACCTACAAAGTTTCCTTATCAGCCATACAGTCTTCCAGGTAAAGCAAGGCGGACCGGACTGGAATTGCTGGTGTAAACAAACCTGGAAAAGAAGCCTTTAAACAACAAAACCTACTCTGGTCATTCATAAGAAAACAAAAAAGTTTTAAAAACCCCCCACACAAAAAAAGGACTGGGCCCAATTTACTTTTTCCTGTGCTAGGCGTTGCTAATGGTCAAGAAAAGGGAGGAAAATCTTCTGCTAGTGGCTCAGCCCCACCCGGTTTGACTCGAATGCCGTGCAGCTGACTCTACAAAGAATGTCAAGCTATTCTGATTTTATTCCTACTTGAGGGTTGCACACACAGTAGCTTGCGTTGGCCAAGCTTATTACATACATCAGGGGCTTCCTCCATCCCCCCTCTCCGCCCGACTCCGTGCATACCACCCTCTTCTCCCCCCCACCATGTATCAGGGCTCCCACTCACACAACCGCATGCCAGGGGACTGTCTCCCCTCCCCTTCTCCTTTCTGTCAGGAGCTCAGTCATTTAGGGAAGCCAGCACAATAAACTCCAGTAGGAGGACAAGCAGAGCAGAGAGGGGGCGTTATGCTGGAGGGAAATAATCTGTCCCACCAGCCAGTTGTTAGCTCTATAGAGAACTGCAGAGGTGCTTGGTGCCGTGTCTATGCTAAACAGAAACCAGGGGCTCTGTGCCTCCCCCATTTTCCCTTTTCTGGCCATTGACACTTACAATCTTCCCTGAATTTTTGGAATGGAGCGGATGTGATGTTTCCAAGTTAGCACATTACAGCCAAAGAAAGAAATGCCATCAAATGGAGTGTGAGACCGTCACGAGCTCAGCCAGTTATTTATATCACGTTGGCACCTAGAAAACTCAGTCATCGGCCAAGCCCCCCACTGCGTTAGGAGCTGTACTCTTTTGATCTCGCCGGGATGCCGCTTTACAGATCGCAGCCGGAGTGTAGACCACGCTCCGGGGTTTTGACAGATGCCATCTAACTCTCTTTAGAGCAGGTCTAGATGGCACTGGGTTGACGGCCTCTGCACTTGGTGCGCCGTGGTGCTCCCTCAGCCGGAGGCGCAGAGGTACTAGGCCGGCACTCTGCTTCTCGTTAAGGCTACGATTTTGGCCTTGCAATTTTTAGAAAATTTCACCGCAGAGGTGCAGAGACAAAAAACGGTTAAGTCACAGAAAGGTCACCCAATAACGTCGTCTTCACTTCATCAGCCTACATAGCAGAGGTGCTACAAGAAGAGGTGGCGGTGGGTAAATCAGAGCAAGCCAGCCATTCCCTGCTCCAGGGATTGTAACCTAGCACGCGGTGTTATGGCATCATTCCTGTCTGGTAGCTGTGGGGCACCCAGACCCCGCACACCTTGTCACAGCACCACTCGATGGCTTTGAGTTTTGTTTGTTTTAAAAACAGCCATTTCCAAGATTTCGGACTTTATTCAAATTCACGATTTCCACAAATCTGTGGCAAAACCCTAGCCCGATTCTTGATAGGTTTCGGTCCAGGACGCTGCATGCTTTCAGAACGACGTATAACGGACCAGCCTACTTGCAGTTGAAGCCATGCTGAATGATCTGTCTGGAGGACGGCAGGGACATTTCCACTTCTCTGTAGGATAACTGTCCTCCTGCGCTATCCCTGCTCTCTGCCTTCAGCATCTCCCGTCCTATCAGCCACAGCACATTTCCACAGGGGGGAGAGACGTGGTGGATCCATTAGGGGAAGAACAGTGTGCAGAACGCTAGTTTCTCAGAAGTAATTCCACCACCTCTTGTATTAGCCAGCAATGCCGACTCTACGTCTACACGGCAGCTGAAGTGTGACTGCAGCATGCGTTGCCATACCCACGCTAGCTTTGATCTAGTTCACATGGCTGAAAATAGCAGTGAAGGCTTGGCAACATAGGCCGTACAAACCTCCCGTGGTGCCCCACATATACGCTCCCATTCCGAGCCCACCCTGAAGCCAATGGGAATTCAGTGTCCAGGCACTTTTCAAACATCCACTCAACATCTCTCGGCCCCTAACAAGGTAGCCCTTCGGGTAAAATTTTCAAAAGCATCTAAGTGCCCCGTTAGGAATGTAAGATGCTATGGGTGAAATATTCCAAAGGGCCTAGGGGAACTGTGTGCCCAACTCCCTTTGGTTTCAGTGGGACGCTCCACACTAGCAGATCTTTATGCAGGAGACTAGGCGCAGAAAACTGACTCTACACAAGGTTCGGTGGAACACACAAAGCGAATGAACTGATGAAACTGAGAGAGCCCCCTCCCTCCAGCTCTGCTCTAACCCAAACATAAGCAAGATATCTCCAGAGAGATGTAGAATTGCTGGGGTGACGATGGACCCTGCTCAGTTCTTGCAATCAGCAGTCTATCGTTTCCCGTGAGTCATTCTGACCTTTCCCCATCCGAGAGCACAGAACGGAGTTAAACACAAAGGGGCTGAGATCGAATCAACCGGGGAAATGTGTTTCTCCCCTCCACCCCCATCCATCTCTCACACATACAAGGAGGACGGACCATCTGGGAAACTGAGCCCATTAGCCTTGACACGGAGCGACGCTTAGCAGTGAAGAGTATCGATAGACCCTTATTGCACATAATTGCTCAGCTGGTTCCCTCCTGTATTCATTAATCACAGCACCACTCCCCTTTCATTCCCCGCGGCGCTGAGTACAAGGCTGAGAGACGCCAGTCACTTTGTAGGAGGTTCTCGGCAGTGCCCAGCCCTGAGTTAACCACGCTGCTATTGAAGAGTGTGGCACCTAGATCCCATCAAGTGTTAGGGAACGTCTCATCCCTCGCGTCAAATGATCTGGTTCCATCTCTCCCAGCCTGCGGGTCGTTAATAATCATATTAAAGAACATTGTGGTCAAAGTTAAAATGCTCCAAAAAGTTAGGCATTGGCGGAGTTAAGGATGCCTGTGCAACCTTAATTTAGCCCCCTTCCGCATATATGTTATGATACTGTGTTTCAGTATATAATCACCCGCTATTTCTCCCACAGGACCCTGCCTCATTCGATGCACACCATGGACAGTGCTCAATGAATGGGTAGCTAGCGGATATTTCTTTGTCTCCTCATTCAGTGGGCAGCCCCCCATGCATTATTTAAAGCACAGCATCCAAACACTGCACTAAAGACAATTATTCATTTCCTCCTTGGCATCTCACTCAAGTATCCGAGCGGTTCACCAGTATTAATGAATGTATTGTCCAACATCCCAGTGAGACGAGGGGGTGCTATTATCCCCATTTTACAGAGGGGTAACTGAGGGCTCGGAGAGTTTAAGGCCAAGATTGTCTAAAGCATCCACTAATTCTGAGTGCCCACCTTGAGACACTTGCGGCCTGATTTTTCATAGTCCTCAGCATCATAAACCAATTCACATATTCGAAGCAGAGCTCCCATTGCTTTCAGCTGCAGCTGCGAGGGATCAGGACTTCCGCAAATCAGATCCCAGAGTACTAAGTGACTAAACACACTTTAGATACAAGTTTGGCAGTCGGGAATCGGAGCACACTCATCTGCGCAGGCCGGCTGAAACTCAGCGAGCTCCTTGTGCTTTCGCTGCAGGCTGCTGTTTGGGACACACCTGCTAACATCTTTGCCTGTCTGGTTAGCCACCCATACAGGTCTTTCCTCCCATGATATCCAAGCTGTCCTCCATTTCCTTCCCATGAAATCCTGCCTTCCATTGGGTGTGAAATCTTGGCTTGTGCACTTCCGGCTCTGGGAGAAGAGACGTTATTAGCGAGCTTTTTGAAGGCCAGGATTACCCCGCTGACCGCCTTTACCCCTGAGTGGCCAGAAATTTTCAGAGCAATTCCAGCTGACACAGGAGGACCACAGCTTAGTGCCCTATGTAGAACTCACAATGCCACAGCTGCAAAAAGGCATCTCACACCTCTGAAATGAAGCTGACGCAGTCACGATGCTCTCCCTCTGCTTCTTGTCAGCTTGTGCAACTGAGGCAGAGAATGATCAAGTGCAGGGTGTAGTTTACAGGGGGCAGAAGCCAGAGAAAAACACCAGTCACCTTGTCAGAAGCTGGCAGAGTAAATCTAATAAGCAGGGCTATGATTGCAATTTTTCTGCACCTGGCAGATCAGGACTGGGAGCCAGGACTCCCAGTTTTAATCCCAGCTCGGTCACGGATTTCTCCTTGAGCGAAATATCTTCTACTTTTCCTTCCTCCACGAAGGGTCCGATCCTGACATTTTTATTCAGCAAAACCTCTGCTGACTCAGCCCTTTCCCCATTCTGGCTGTCACGCCCTGCCATATTCATATTTCAGGAGCACCTAGGAGCCCATGGTGCTAGGCACGATACAGCCTCCGAACAAAAAAGGCCAATGAACGTGTGCAGTGCCATGGTTTTAATGAGGTGTTGGGCGTACAGGCAGCTGGCCTGTGTGGCAGAGACCTGTCCTGTATGTGACTTCACCTCTCTCCATACGCTAGCATACTTGACTTTGATCATAAAAGTGACTCCCCATGGGGCAAAGCACTTCACTGGCACCTTGTCACAGAGAGAACAATCCCTTTCAGCAGAAGAGATTGTCCATAACTGATCACCGAGCCTGTGGATCATCTTCCAGTCCCCCATCACGATCTCAAGTCATTAAGCAGCAATCTTAGGTCTGGGAGGATGTGCTGTTTCACTTCTTTCCAATAGCTGCTTCACTCTTCTAGAGGATTGGGAGATCCTGCAAGCCAGCTTTGAACTGTGGCAACGCAGTTTTGAGCAGGCAGGACTAAACATCAGTTTTACCAACTTTCCCTCTTTGATGACTGAGGGAGGAGGATCCACCAGAAGAGATGTCACAGGCGTAGAGCTTAGAAGAGTGAAAGAATTTAGTTACCTAGGATCAATGGTTGCTGTTGCTGATGAAGGACTGATTCCTGGCATCGTATCCAAGCTGCACGGTGCAAATCGAAAAAGCTGGGCCCAGTTCTCTGTGAGAAAGATGCCAATAACATGAAAAGGGAGATAATATAAACCTGTAATTCAACCCATCCTAATGTACGGAACAGAGACTTCCCTCACTGCATCAGGCAGCAGCAGACTCCTCTCTGCCTCTACCCAAGCTGGTTGACACCTTCTGTTCTGTGCTGAATGGGGCAGGCAAATTGAAAGGAACAGAACCGTCCCAGCTTCTGGTGGGTTGCACAAGAGCAGCATCTGGAAGTACAGAGGGCATGAGAACGGGGCACAATAGTCTGAATAAAAGGAGTTTTCTGGTCAGAAAATGGCCTTTGAAAAAAATTACACAATTAAATTACTTGTTAGAAATGTTTTGGTTTCTACCCCCGCCCCATGAGTGTTACAACATTTTTAGGGAAATTTTATCCAAAGTCACCATCAAAACTTTATTGCAATGATCGCTTTAGCCAAAAAAAAATAGTTACCATTTGTTCCTGGTATAATTAAAAACATTCCTCCTCATCAGTCTCAATCCTATTATCCAGAGATATTTCGTTGACACCTTTGGCTTCCCTTATCAACTGGCTGTATTTCTGAATAGCTGACCTTTATTCATGGACATCTATCTCTCCTTTTTCCATTTGTTCTGTTCGGAGTTTGACATTTTTCACAACACAATAAACTATTGAAATACGTTTAACCAAAACTCAAACGACCATTTATTGCTAACGTATTTTAAACCTTCCTTCTTATCATCATTACTTCTGTTACCCTCTGATATTTCATCAGTATTTTTAGTTTCCCTTATCAATTGCCTACAGTTCTTAGCATCTAAGCTATATTCATTGCTTTCGTTATAAATCATGGGTGGCCAAGCTGTGGGTCATGAGTGGCAGGCGGCTCAGTTGAAGTGCAACTCGCAGAACCCCCTGTACTGCCCCCCCTTCCATTTTCCGTCCACCAGACTGGGATGGGGCGCTCGGAACTCCTGCCTTGTGGCAGGGCTAAAGGATTCTGCCCAACAGGGATGGTGAGGATGAGTAAGTTTGCCCACCCTTATTATACATGGATTTCTTTGTTAAAGAAAAAAGAACTCTCTTCCCTTAGGAAACCTCAATAAATTTACCGATCATTACCGTACAAAGCATAAGAAAACAGATGAACTAGGACAGAAAGGAACATAAGCACTTTTTGTTTACAGAAACATTATGCTTTGATATAGTATCAGAAGTTGTATCTGGCAGGGAAATACCGCGATGCAGAATGAATCTCCTTATCTCACTGAGAAGATCTTTTTTTCCTGGGGATTTTCTTAAATGCAAAGATGATTCTGCCTTTATTCATATATCCAAACCCAGGCTAATCTATCATACTTATTAGGAATCCAAAAAAATATCCAAAATGCTATGATTTTTCTGAGGGCAAGTGATTCCTGTCTGAGGACTGAAGACATGGCAACCAAATATCTACTTATTTATGTTTCACATCTGACTGTTTTGCTGGGCATGTCCTTGATGCATTAATTATTCCATAACAATAACCTCCCATATCTAATTTGGGCCTATTTTCCATTTCACAATGACAGGCTACCAAGAATCTAGCAGCTACACACTAATGAGAAATTAATTTCAAGAAGTGTGATCATTTATCTTAGGAAGCCCCAGTAGGGTTATAAAAGAAGCCTTTGGCAATAAATATCCAACTATTTGCAGTACTTGGCTATGAGTTGCATGTTAATACTCTGTAATAATTGCATGTCTGCCAGCTACACTGAAAAATTACTTCTTTCACCACAGATTCTCCAGTAATTCCTCCCCTCAGTCTAGACATAATTTTAATCACACCTAGGACAACGGGGTCCTTGTCCATGTCTGGGGCTCCTCTGTGCTACGGAAATACAGACAACCACCATCTCTTAGCTGCTGCAAGATACCATGTAGATAGTCAGAAAAATATTTTATTATGCTGCAAATCAAAGTTGCTGGTTGTCTTTTCCAAATCAAATTCCATTCCTCTAGGGTTGTGGGTCTATCCAAATCTTTTTCCTATCAGACATTTCATTGTCAGGCTCGTTGTCAGCCAAGACTGATGTAAATCGTTATTATATTTGGTTTTTCTTTTCTTCCTCTGCAGCCAAAAGCCATTGCTTCTATTCAAGGAAGCTTTTGGTAGAAAACAGCTTTCCCAGAAAGCTGAACAACATTGGGGACATTTTTCCAAAGGACCTCTGATCAAGAAGCCTAAACAGAATTGACTTTCAATGAGACTTGGGCTATTAGGGTCCAGATCCATGAAGGTATTTAGGTTCCTCACTTCGGTAAGCTAGGAGCTTAAATACCATGCAGGATCCAGGCCTGACTACCTAGGTCACTTTTGAAAACTAGATTTAAGAGCCTTAGTCAGTTGGGTGCTTTTGAAAATGTTACCTATGACTAGGCTTGGTAGAATTTGATTTTGCTTTTCCTGTAGCTTCAGTGGATAATATCGGCTTATTCTTAAGCATTTTTCTATTGGTATCAATTTAATGTTTTTACAGATGCACAAAATTATGGGGCATAAGCATTTTTCCTCCCACAAGTATCAACTTAAATTGTTCAGAGTTGCAGGAAATATGGAGGGGGAGAGAAGGTCAGACAATAATTATTTAATCACAGCCAGCATTGAGATTCAAACAGTTACAGCTTCACAACCATTAAAAATGCAAATTGTCCGTATCATATGTCAAAATATACAGTGTAAATAGCCTGAAATTAAATTCTAAGTTCTCAAGCAGCATTTTTCTTACTTTGCCTGTCTGTAATACTCAGTTATCAATGGAATTTTTTTTTTTGGTAGTGTGTGTACAGTGAAATCTATTTTTATTAACATCTACCAATAAAAAACTGATCTTCCCAAGTCTACCTATAAAGCCTAACTTGGAGGTACTGATACCAGAGATCGTTCAAGTTAAAATTGGCCTTAATTTCTAAAGAAATTCAGAGATAATTATTTAGATTGTAAACTGTTCCAGGCGGGGACCATCTCTTTGCTCTGTGTCTGTACCGCACCTAGGACAATGGAGACAGAATTCTAATTTAGGGTTTAAAAAAAAAAAATCAAAGATGGCTTTTTTTAAAATGTGTTACAGGTTGAGCAAAACATTGTGTTTTGATTTTTAATACTTTTTCAAAATACAGTCATTTCAAACGGACAAAAAAAGAAACCCAAACATTTCAGCCAAAAGATTTGCCCAGCTTTAACAACCGGTGGTAAACACAGTAGCACCTCTTTGTTAAGCAGCTGACTAACCAGAACTTATTCCATAGCTCTTCCCCTCTTAAGAAAACTTTTCAAAGGCAAGTGATGCTCTTAAATCACTTGTGTGCTTTGGAAGCCTCCCTTCTGAGGCTCTCTGGGTCATGACGTGGTTTCAAGCTTGGATTATTTGCAGTGGGCATCAATGATAACAGAGAATTTATTTTATCGCTGGTTGCACCCTGAACCCAACGGGTAGGCTGAGCCAAAGTGCGGGTCCAAATTTCTAGAGGCCTTGGTGGTTATTGAGCCGTTAGCCAAGCTACGTTCCCAATTTTCTTGTTCAATAAAATCCCGGTGCTGGGCAATGTCAACGCTTACACTCCCCGCTAGATGCCCCTTTGTGGCCAAGCCTGGCGTAGCAGCTCTTTCGCTGGACTAACACCCCCGTTGACGGTCACGCCCGTGGTTCTTCTTCGGTGACTCCAGTCCGGTCACCATCTTAAATCCACCCCTTCCCAAGTCACAGTTGTCAAACGGAAAGTCCCGAAAACGTCTTTCACACGAATAAAAATCCTTCCCCCTCTCCGGGGCTCTGCCTGTGGTCCCCTTGCTGGGCTCGATAACCCTTCTGGTGGGCTTGTCCGCCCCCTCCTTGGGACCAGTAAGAGAAAACCATCCCATCCTCCACACTGGGCTCCAGCCAAGTGCCCTGTGCTGAACAGTTACATCTACCCCTCCCCTTGTGCTGCACTTTTCCTTGCCCCACTTCCTGCCCAGCCTCTTAAGTTCTTGTCTGCATTACCCCCAAACCTCCCTGCCTGGACAGCTTTCCTTTCTCTCCAAGCTTCCCCTGCATTTCTCACCAGCCCTTTCTCCACCTGGGCTTTCTTACCATTTAAGCCTGACTCGTGTTTCCCTTGCCCCAGCCACCTATTGCTCTTTATGGCTGTTGTGCCAGATTCCCCTCAGGTGGGGCTCATTCTGTGATCAGGCAAGCTCCGCTCCAGCCCCTCCAGCCCCTCCAGCCCCAGGGCCAGCCACCCGCAACAGGCAGGATTTGAGCATTCCCCAGCCACCATCACATTGAGTTGCCTGGCTCAATAGTGTCAGATAATGCTGGGAACAGTTAGTCCACCGTGCTTACAGGGCTTGAAATCTGTGGGTCTGGCTCTCAGTTATGCAAAGACCAGTTTACACTCTCTGCCAGGGTGAGCTGGGAGTCAGCTACAATTGCATCCACGTTAAGGCCCCTTTACACTGCCAGGGTGATGTAAAGGAGCATTAAGATAATTGAGACTGAGGCCCAGAATAATTCCATTGGTATAAACGGAGTTACTCCAGTGTAACAGATCAGGATCTAGCCCACGGGGTCAGACTATTTCCTAATTGGCTTTTGTGTTATCTGCCTCCCACCGATCTGGGCCCAAAGTGCAGCTGGATTACTTTTCCCCGGGGTGTTTGCCGGGGATCTGAATTAAGCATTCTGTTGGCACACCTAATCTCCAGTTAAACCGCTACCCTTCCCTTGCTTCTGCCTCTGACTCTATCACCCATCAGGCTAATTGACAGAAGCACTCAGACATCTATTTAATAAATGAATCTGGATCAGCGGGAGCGCTTCCGCTGCTAAGCGTTCTGACCTGAGCAGAGAGTCGGACTCTGGGACAAAGGCAGAAGGGCTGGGGGTTGCATTTAGTCACTCACTGCTCATTATTAAAACCAGGGCCGTTCTTCACTGGAGCTGCACTGGCTTTATAAACACGTTTCTCTCGTTGCAGTTCATCCATCTGTGAATTTGGGGCCTGAAGGAACTCACGCTCTTGGGGGCAGGGAATAGGGATTGTTATTTATTATATGCCTGTCCAGCGCTCAGTACAGTGGGACCCAACCTGACTGAGGCATCTAGAGACTACAGCAAGAATAACAATGTCCTCAAAGCAAAATCTCCCAGTCCCCAGAGTTTCCCCGGGTTGTGTCAGGCCGGGAGATGGGCAACTTCAGTGAGGATTCAGCGTCTTGGGCTATTTGCGGAGGCAGGAGGGTTAAGGTTTGCAAAATGGGTTCGAGTCCATGCACTTTATGCAGGTACATTAACCGCACTGTAGTTAAGCTGGGCCAGGCCACCCCTACCACCTCCAAGGGGCAGAGGAGTGGGAATATGAGGGAAGCGTGGAAGGAGGAAGTGTTGCATCATTACTCCATCATGGATTCCCTCCAATAGACAGAAAGTAGATTTTGCAGTGTGCTGGGGCTTAAGAACGTAAGAATGGCCATACTAGGTAAGATCAATGGCCCATCTAGCCCAGGATCCTGTTTTCCAACAGTGGCCAGTGCCAGGTGGTTCAGAGGATATGAACAAAACAGGGCAATTATCGGTGATCCATCCCGTCATCCAGTCCCAGCTACTGGTACTCAAAGGTGAGGGACACCAAGAGCATGGGGTTGTGTACCAGACCACCTTGGCTGATAGCCATTGATGGACCTGTCCTCCATGAACTTGCCTAAGTCCTTTTTTAAGCCAGTTATACTTTTGGCCTTCACAACATCCCCCAGCAATGAGTTCCGCAGGTAGAGTGCGTGTTGTGTGAAGATGTACTTCCTTATGTTTGCTTTTAAACCCGCTGCCTGTTCATTTCACTGGGTGATCCCCCGGTGCGCGTGTCATATGAAGCAGTAAATAACACCACGGCATTCACTTTCTCCACATCATTCATGATTGTATGTTGTAATGGCTAAACCACTCTAATCTACTGTTTGTGAATGAGTTGAATGAGCAATGTCCGCCTCTAGTGGCTGGGCCCACAGAGAGGTAAAAGGACTCACTAGGGCAAGCCACCACAAGATCTCCGCTCCAATGGCAGAGGCCTGTGTTTTAAGAACATCCGGGGCCGAGTTCTAGTCCCGGTTTCCTAGGCACCGTGGGATTTATAAAGTAATAGTGATATGTGTTGCCTTCACAGCATGTGTTTACACCAGGAACAAGCTTCCTGGCTTCCCTCTTGAATTTAAACCTGCTCAGGGAGCTTTGCCTCTTCCACAGCTCTTCTTCCCAGCCATAAAAGACTTAAGACAAAAGCGGCAGATACCCTGCTGGAGCTAAGATGCCAAGGAAAGACGCGAGATGCTCAATCTTCCCTCTCGTTGACAATGGTGAGAAGACGGAGAGGAGGAAAAGGAGTCGGAATCTGAGATCCAGTGCTGGAATTTGTGACACCAGTCAAATATGCATGCAAATAATTCAGCATTGTCAGCGCGTGGGAGGAAAGACGCTGCAGAGGCACTCTGACATGTATTGTATTTACCAGAGGAGCAGGAGAGAAAAGCAAGCATTACCTGTTTGTGCCAGATTGGTATAAATCACCCAACTGCCACCGTAAGAACTTATGCATCCTTAGGCACCAAGGACTTCTGCTAAAGAGCAATTGCATGTGGCTCGGAGATGGGCTAGGACTGAAATATCTACAGACACACACATACACATCCTCTATCCAGGCGGCTACATATTTCCATCTCTGCATGCACACAGATGGACATAAACCTGCATGCATGTGTGCGTGCTTGTGGATGTGTCTCCATGTGCATACACGACTGCGGTGGAGCTATGCCAACGTGTGTTGCTTGCATACCAGTGTCTGCCTGTGTGTGTGCCTGGTGGGTGTGCATTTGTGACTTTACATATGTCAGGGGTGTGCATGGTAGACAGGCACACACTGCCAGGTACGTATGGTGAATGTGCACATAGTTGTGCTTTTATAATTGGGGGAGGGTTGTGGTTTTTGCATAGTGCCAGTGCATAGTGTGTGCGTGTGCATGCACCTGTGCATTGCGCTGTCAATGTGTGTGTTTGTCATACAAATGCATGTGTGCGTGGCACAGTCCGTGCTATGTGCTTTCATGTAGGTGCTGTTGTGTCTACATGTGGACTACATCTATCAGATAAATGGCAGCTGCTAGAGTGAACTGAATAATGAATTGAATTTGAGCAAGCAGGTAACAGTGCTCAAATCCCCCCAGGGAGAGAGAGCAACCATCTCTTCAGATAGAGTAAATGAATGCAACAGACTTAATAAAGCTCCTGAAACTCTCTGGAGCTAGGTGGAATGGGGAGAGGAGCGAGGAAAGAGGCGAGGAGGTACCCAGCGGTGTTGTGTGCACGCTACTAACAAACAGCTCACCCAGACTTCTGCAGCTCTGCAGCATTGTATTTGCACAGCTTCAGGGAACAGAGATGGGAAAATGCTGCTAGCCCAGGCAGGAAAATATGCTCTGTGGAAATCCAAGAGAAAAAGAAATCCCCCCGAGCTCCTCTGAAATCCAGCCCCCTGCCGGGCATGTTCTACTCAAATCACGGCCTTTGAATGTAATTCATCTGGCAAGTGAGTTATATCATGTCCCTGGGCAGCAGCCCATCATGCTGGGCAGAGCTTTTCTGAAATATGTCACTAAATATCAGCTGACGCTTGTCCCGAGCCCTTCCAGGATTGTGCATACACTGGGGCAAGCGAGGTTGTGGCGGCATGTGAATGTCCCAGAGGCCAGGAAATTGACAAGCGGCATCTGTGAGCACAGAGGTGTGCAGCTGAATTCAACCCCCCTTTTCCTTCATTCTTCTAGTACCAGGCTTCTCTCAGTCCGCTCCTTCCTTGTCCTGAGGAATAGCCAAAACATTTCCACTGAAGTTTTTTCTGTGAGAAAATTGGGGTTTTGGCAGAACAAAAAACGTTCCTGGACAGTTTCTATTTCCCTCAAAAATGTTTGATTTTTGGTTAAAACATCGAGAACCAACAATTTTCTGGGCTTTGGCGGATACTTTTTTCTGAAGCTGGTACCCATCGGGTAGTGAAGAAAAGCCCTTGTTTTATTAGTGAGTTTTGAGTTATTTATAGTTCTGTAGCACTTTAAAGACGAACAAAGTTCTTTTTTGCAGGCATAATCTGTCATGGGCTTTAACCCATTTTGTCAGGTGCAGGGAATGGAAATCAGATAGATGGTGTATGTATATACAGTCAAGGGGAAGGTACAACAATGGGTGGGGTAGGTAATAGCAAATTTCCATTCCCTGTATCTGATGAAGTGGGTTAAAGCCCACGAAAGCTTAGGCCTGCAAAAAATAAATGCGTTTGTCTTTAAAGTGCTACAAAACTCTCGTTGGGTTTTTTTTGTTTGTTTTTGTATACAGACTAACATGGCTACCCCTCTTGAGTTATTTATGTTACCGGCACAATCTAAAAGTCAGGTTTAAACAGAATTAAGGGTGTCCACACAGTGCAAGTTTGTCTGTAGGCATCTCTTGGTCTCCTTCCTTGCCCTTGCTTTTGTGTTATCATTGATCTCACTCCGTGTGTCACTTCCTGCCCTCCTCGGCTTTTCTCACATTAGTTTCACCCTGTAACTTCTCCCTTCATCTCCCAGCTCAGATGCTTTTCACACCACCCTCCCCATCTGCTTCAGCGTGCCCTCCCTCCCAGCCCGTTTAGAGCTAGATGACACGCAGCACCCTGGGGCACTGATTAATTTACCTTTCAACACTGGTGGTGTCCCCAGCGCGTCCTTTCCTGACATTTGCATTAGCAAACTGGATCCAGCCCTTCGCTCCAAAACATCCCTCCTGGCTTCCAAGATTCACGGTGCAAAAATTCCCCAGCCAGGCGGGGCCTCTGCGTTATTCTTTCTATCCAGACAGTCGTGTTGATTTCGATGGCATGCCTGAAGCCAAGACGGAGAAAAAAAAAGCCAGGCTTTTCTGCCAGTTTGCCCACCTGGCTGTCAGTGGTGGAGCCAATGGGGGGGAAGAAGGGGTGGTCCCTCCCGCCTATTCCACCCCAGTGTCCTTTTGGTGTTTGGATGGTGCCTTTTTAAGCATCTTTTTTCAATGGAAAAATGGCCACCAACAATTCATCGCCCCCCGGTTCAGCTTAGTTACAAAACCTGGCTTCACTGCCACTGGCTCCTTGGCAGCTCCTCTGGCAGGCGGATCAAAGTCAAGGTGCTGGGAGCTCTTGAAGCCCCAACTCCCAGGATCGTAGCTCCTTAGCAGCCCAGGCTCCCACACCTCCCAGGTCCCCTGGGTCTGAGGCAGCCTCCAGGCAGATTGCCCTGGAACTGCAGCACCCAGAGGAGCCGGCTGGAGAATGGCCATTCTGTTTTGCAGAGAATTTCAACGTTTTTTTGATTTTCGCTCCAGAATGGAAGAAAAACAAGTTTCTAAAGCTCCCGTGAAACGCAATTGCCGTTCTCTACCCAGATCACACAGCAGGAATGCATTCCTAAACCTCAGGCCAGCGTCTTGGTGGGACAAAAGTATGTGACTGTATTGTAGCAGCTAGGACTAGCAAAACTTTAGCCTAGAGACCTAGTACATGAACAATTAAAGAAACCACTCTGGGGGTCTGGTCGCGCCCTTCAGAACTGGAAACGCCTACGTGTGGTCAACACACAATGACTTGTGCGAATGTAACCAGAGAAAAACCATTTCAAATTGGACCTCAGTCTATGCTACTCCCAGTTTTCTAGAAGCGATGCCTCAGTGACTCAACTGACCCAGGAAGTAAAAGGTTTACAATGTCCCCTTCATGCTCTACTCCTGCCGGCCTAACTGTTCATAACCCATAACTGCCTTTGCCTGGGAGAGTCGAAGAACCAGTGATTTCATCATGGCCTCCCCATCTTTATTAGTGACACTCATCCAATCAGGGAACAGAAAGGAAGCCATGTGACAAAAGTGACCAATCCAAAAGTAGTAACCCTATGGCAACCTCAGTTCATAGGCATTCAGGAAGACATTGTTGGTCCAGATGAAACAGCTGATAAATAATCTGGAATAAATGAACTCATTTGTAGAATTCAGGGTCCACTTGAGGCCAGAAAGAAGGGAGATTGATTTGCTGCAAAGACTTCACCCGCTCTAGTCCTGGCCAACCTGAGATCATAGTCCTTCTGGGCCCAGCCCTGCAAGAAGCTGTTCAGTAAGGATGGACTGGAGCTGAGTGAGAATCAGAATTTCCTTCCTACAGGAAAATCCCGTATTTTAACACGCGTTTTCTCGTTTGCATCTCCCATCACGGACTGCAGTCATGTGACTCCCATGATGCACCACGCAGGTCAGTCGGGAGGAAAGCCACAGTGCATCATGGGAGACAGCCCAGCCAAGGAGCCCTGCCCATTTGAAAGAATGGGGGCATAACGCACCCAAACTCCTCCTCCCGTGGGGCGCTGCAGCAGCTTCAGCTAGTGCAGTTTAATGTCGAGCTGTCTGGAAACCAAAATGATTCCTTTTGGTTCTCCCCCCTAAAAATCGAAACGTTTCTGCAAAATCAACATTTCCCGGGGGGGGGGGATTGTGCAGAAACTGCATTTTCCATCGAAAAACGATTTAGAAAGACAATTCCCGACCAGCTCTGGAGTTGACTCTCCATGAGGTGCTCGGCATCCTTCGGGGTTAGGCCCTTTCTGCCAGAATGCTATTTGTTCTTTATTTCCCCCTGTCAGCAATAAAGTCTGGAGCCAGTTCAGCCCTTTCTCCTTGCAGCTGCGGCACTTGCCTATAATTAACTTCTTTGTGACGGGCTCTGTGCACGCCTTTAAAAAGCTCCCACTGGATCCTCCGCTGGCACAAATCAGCCTCTCTCTACTGTGGCAGCTGAGCTAGGCGGACGCTCGCTAGCTGAGGAGCTGGCCCTCGTGTGTAGTTTGTTTAATGCATACAAGGCAAAACTTTCAGTAACAAAAGCAAGCCATTGCAGCAATGCTGCAGTTTGCTCTGAATGCAGGGGACCTTTGCGATGCATAGAGAGGCGGAAAGAGGACAGGGTTTTATTCCCCCAGCTCAAAGGACGCTGCCAAGGTCAGCCAGCTGAAGAGCATTCCCCCCACACACACACACACACTTCTTTTTTTTTTCCAAAATCCATGCAGTTCTCTGCAGCAAGGGGCATGTTTTCCAAGAGGAATATTTCAATCAGTCGCTCCCTTTTTATATGAAAAAAAAAAATCCTAACCAGATCATGGCCAGCCCTGGAATAACAAAAAGCAATGTGTGCAACCCTACCATAACAGACCATTGTACAAAGCTGAGCACTTGAACAAACAACCAGATAAGAAGTCGTGTGGCTACCCCAGTGCCTACAAACCCTAAAAACAGATTCCAAAGCCAGAAGGGACCATTGTGATCTGACCTCCTGTACAGCACAGGCCTTAAAAATTCCTGGAGCAGATCTTTCTAAGAAAACCTCCAATCTTGATTTAAAAACTGTCAGTGATGGAGAACCCACAAACATTTTTCCAATGGTTAATGACTCTTAGCATTAAAAATGTACCTCTTCTTTCCAGTCTGAATTTGTCTAGCCATTGGATCATGTTCCACCTTTCACTGCTAGATTGAAGAGCCCATTATTAAATATTTGTTCCGCACGTAAACACTTACAGACGGTAATCAAGTCACCCCTTAGCCTTCTCTTTGTTTCGCTGAATAGATTGGGTGCCTCGTGCCTGTCGCTGTGAGGCAGCTTTTCTAATTGACAAGCCAGCGTTTGCAGAGCCCTGCTCGCGAGCCACCCTACCATAACAAAGCAGTGTCTACGGCCCAGCGCTCCTTAGGTTTAGAAACACAGCAGTCAAAAGATAAAGTGCACATTCCAGCAAAAACAATGGAAAAGTCTTTACACCTCCATTGAAAGCAATGGAAAATTCACCCTTCCCAACACGCGCACACCCTTGAGAACAATGGCAAATTCTTACACACACTATAATGGTGTTTCATGTCTCCCAACCTTGGTTTAACTTGTTTACATGGACTGTAAGCAGCTGAGGGCAGGGCCAATCTCTAACTGTGTCTACCCAGAACTTGGCACGATGGGGATCCAAGCTCCTTTGGGCTGGCAGGCAGTCCCTCATCACTGTAACCACCATCAGCAGCAGCATCAATTGACCCATCACGCACAAGCTTCTGGGGACCAGTTGGGATCGTGGGTTTTAGGCTGTGACATTTGGTCACTTGAAAGTGGACCGGGACCCAGCAACCTCATTTCACACAAACCCAAAGACTTATTCCATCACCGTTGGCCTGGGCTGGATTTGGAAAGCTCCGTAGCCCATTACCAGCTCCCTTGTATATGAGCCCTCAGGATGGGAATGTTGCCTATTAGTAGAGGTGAGCCAGAGATGACAAAGTTCAGAGCTGCCCCAAAATTTGCTGGAGTTTCTGTTTAAGGTTCTAGGTTGATCCTTTGTAGAGACTTCGGCGGTAAAATCTGAATCCAGATTCCAGGCTGCCTTTCGCTAATGTTCAGATCCAGGCTTTAGTCCAGACACATCTCTAGTTAGTCGGTTGCAAAACTGGTGAGTCAACGTTTTCCTGTCCTTGTCTGTGTCACTCACTTTGATGGGTAAATCAACCTATAGAGGAGCCTAATGAACCTCTTTTCTCTGTCCCCATTCGGATCAAAGATGTACTCGGTTTTGGGACAGAGTAGTGATCTTGATAGTTCCTGCAACTACAACCCTTCCCTGCCTTCCAGGGTCTAAAATGACTCAATTATTTACAGGCTGAGATTTGAGGAAAGGTACTAAAATGGCTTTTTCGTCAATAACTCCTGCTCTTTGGGTGGCCGGTATCGATTCTGCAATTTAAAAAAAAAAAAATTACAAAAAGTTTTTTCCCCAGTTGTCAGAGAGTTTAGTTCTCTTGAAAAGAACAGAGGCGAGCCGTAGTTTGAGGCAGGAATAGCAGAGATGAAATATGCACAATTTTACCCCCCGCTGCACTTCCTGGCTTGGGTCCCCCACTGTTCTGCTCAGTCATGGCCCGCCATTGATGTCATTTGAAAGGTCAGGCTGACATGTGAGTGACATGATCTTTCTTTTAAAAGCAAAGCTGCTTTATTGTGCAAAGCCAGAAGTATCCAGTACAGTGATTCATATCAACCGCTATGGATTAGGGTGACATTTTCAATAGACCTTCAATAACTGCCTGGTTCCACACAGGGAACCAGTTGCTGAGCTAGGACTAAAACCCAGGAGCCCTGATCCCAGTCAGCTGCTTTAGCCCCAAGTTCATCTCACCCTGCTACTGGTGGAGGTTTGCGGCCTGATTACCCAATGTGGTATAAGGCAAGCAGCCTTGGACAAGGGGACTTGATAAGCCCTGGGGCCCAGGCAGGAACAGGGAACAGTATGTTAATCAGGAAAGTCCAAGAGAGACAAGGAGCAAGAAAGCTGTTCTCCTTAGCACAGCTTTCTCTGAGCGTCATTTCTGACCTCCTCTGTTAGTGGAAACAGGACATGGGCCCGTGTCCTGAATAGACCCATCGCAGGAAGCAATTACTGACTCGAAATAACTGGATCTTCTTCCAACAGGGAGCTGTGCTGCTGCAAAGATCCCCGGGGCAGCTATTTGAAGAAGGATCCAGGACTTGGCCTCCTGCTGGAGAAACCAACTGCCCTGGCTTGAGAGACTTCGCTGACAGGACAGGAACCAGGTGTCAAAGCAGCAGGAAACACAAAGCCAGCAGGAAGCAAAACCCTGGCTTGGCTGCCTCGCCAGAGCCGAGCGTGGAGCTGGGAATCCTCTCAGTGGAGTTGGTCAGGTGTGTGAGACATCTCTGGCACCCTGGGCTCCACCCGTCTAACAGTCCAGTCCTACATACACACAGCCCCTGGTCTCGTCCTCTCTCTGCCGGGGCTCAGGTACAATACAGCGGGGGAGAGATAGCACTTTGTCTGTGCGTTGCCCAGCACCAAGCGGCCCTATTTCTTGCGTGTGGTTCCTAGATGCTACAAGAATAAGAAGATGCTTTAAATGCTTGCCCAGATATAAGGGAGACCAGGCGGGCGAGGTAATATTTTTGATTGGACCCACTTACAAGCTTTCCAGCTCCACCGATCTCTTCTTCAGGTCTGGGACAGGTCTTCGGAGCATCACAGCTAAATCCTACCTCACCCACCTGGTCTCTTTCATGCCCTGGGACCAACACAGCCACCGCAACGCCGCAGAGACATAGCGCAGGCCTGTAAGCGCCCTTCGCCAC
The DNA here is from genome assembly GCA_007922155.1 of Mesoclemmys tuberculata. Taxonomy (NCBI): domain Eukaryota; kingdom Metazoa; phylum Chordata; order Testudines; family Chelidae; genus Mesoclemmys; species Mesoclemmys tuberculata. The sequence goes on from ML675642.1 coordinate 4,310,623, forward strand.
GCACATCATCGCTGGCACTAGTTGGCTCCCTTGCTCTCTCTCTCAGCAGAGTTTGAGCGGTGAATGGAGACTGGATTCTCCCCTCGCCTTAGAGGTGACGTGTCCAGGACAATTCCTGCACACAGAAGGAGGTCCTTGCAGCGCTTTGTCCAGGCTGCTCGTTAGGGTTCCCCCGCCCTGTCCCCAGACACAGTTCGCTGGAAAGCAGCAGTCCAGAGTCCAATCGGCAGGCATGGCATGAAGGGTTTATTGAGGGTTACACCGACAAGCTTAAAACCATAACTGTGTCCAAGCCCTTCACACCAGTCGGGCTGATTTCTCTATACACCAATAGATTCCTTCCCCCCCTTTCCCTGGCCATGGCTCTGTACACAGACAAAACCCCTTCTTCCCGATCGCCTTACTTATACTAGTACCATCAACCTCCCGGTACAACCACTTCCAGTATATGGGTATGTTCCCTTTTGAGGAGACTGGGCCTGGGGGCTTTGGTACAACGTGTGAGGCTTGAGGTTTGTAGGTCGAAACTCATTTAAATGGCGAACGAGCAGACCTGATCCTCAAGGGCAATGGCTAGCGTGAGCATCCGCTGGCTCAGGAAGCCAGATGTCCTCTTAGTAATTCTAATTCCAATGAGAACAGCACATCTGCTTTTAGAATTTCTGTCTCACCTGCCACCGATCTGTAAGGACTCCCCCATCTTCTTCCTCCACCCTGAGTGTAGCCCTGGGATCCTTGATGTAAGGAGCGTGATTAAAGTGTCTCTGCATGGGACGCTGTCTGTATTTGTAAGTGACTAGGTACAAAATTTAAAACGGACTAGATAAGCGATAAGAAAGTGTATATAATTGACCACTGTAACACCATAAAGTTGAAACTGATTTATCAGACTTCCCGGCATCGTGAATAAACCACTTCAGTATGCCTGGACACATTTTAACTGCATCCCTTCTCTTTTCACGATAATAAAGTTCCTCTAATTGCAGGCAGACACCAGGAACACGCTATGATTTGTTCTTTGCTAACATGCATAGCTCAGAGATTTTGATTTTCAGGCAGGCACAGAGGCCCACAATCCCATCTCAGGCAAAAACACAGGCCTAAATATTTATATAAACTTACATTATATACTTACACCTTAACAGTCCTGGTGATGGATACAGAGCGGGCTTCATTTTCCAGGGCTGTTAGTTAACCTGGAAAAGTGAATAAAGCATGAATAGAGAAAAATTCAGAATTCTTGCTTTCACAGATCATCATTCATACCATGGACAGAGTTTGGCAAAAAGTTTCCATTCAACTTTTTTATCCCCAAGGGAAAAGTGGGTTTTGTCTGAAAGACAATTTCCAGGAACATTTTCAATCTTTCGTGAAGATGGTTCATTTTTCATCAGAAAACTACACGTTTTGGGCTGAAAACTCATTATTTTTCATCATTTTCAGATGGAATTGTTTGGGGCTGTGTTTGATCAATCTTTTTTTTGGCAATTCTAAATTAAAATGTTCAGGTTTTTCCACAAAAAGTGGAATTTTTCTGAAAAAAAAATATCATCATCCTCCCCCGAAAATGGAAGGAAAAAGCCCTCCCTCCCGCCAGCTTGTTGTGAAAATGTCAAACACTGCTAAAAGAGCTGGTACCCCTCCCTCCTCTCATTTTCCGGATGCTTGTATGGACCAATCTGTTATTTGTTAGCTTGAGGCGACAGGACTGACAGGTGATCCCAAGTTGTGACAATTTAAATGAGCGAGAGCTCCAGAAATGAGGAGTGAGATTTAAAACGTCTCATTCAATCGCAAAGCAAAATCCTCTGCCGTGGGCAGAGAGGCGCTTTAAAAACTGTCTCGAAAATGAATGCCACGTGGATGAATGTCACTCCAAATGATGGGTGAGTCCGGGCGGGGTCTGCCGACATGTGAATTCAGTTCACTTGCATTCCTCACATACTGGAGGCTAGTGCTCGTTAGCAGCCCTGAGAAAGGATGACCCCGCCAGGCCTCCCGAAAGGGACCATGGGATGTTCAGTCGCCACAAGTGGGCAAGATCTCATTTCCGGATTTCTTACCAAAGACTGCGTCTAGCATGCCCTAGCTCCCCTAATAACTGCAGCAGCTCTGGCTCCGTGGGGGGAGTGCCACTGGCTGAATTACCAGCCCCACTTCTTGCAGCACCGAGGATTTCTGAGAAAGGTTTCCCATGCAAGCTCTCAGGCACCCAATCGGCCGCTGAGTGAAGCCGGTGAACCTTTTTTCGTGCAATGCAAGGAACTGCAAGCTATCTATTATAACGCAGAGATCGCAGCTCCTTCGTGCACCTGTGCTTTTGCTTCTCCCGGAGAGGCAAGAGGAATTGCGGGACAGCTACCCTCAATGCAGCGCTCCCGCCACAGGCACAGGGGCACGGCCCGTGCACACGCTACAGTGGTGCACCCAACGTCGGGTGGCTAGTGTGGACACCCGGCCCCATCTCGGTGCAAATTTCAGAGGTACACATTTCTGGCATAGACAAGGCTCTGGGGAGTCTGCTAAGGGATGAACAATTACCAGGTAGTAAACCATCCACCAAAGACGTGATCAACTCCCACCGACCTCAGGATTTCACCCTCGGACTGGGGCCTTGGGGCGACTTGCCCCTCAGTCTGGGATCATCTGGTGGTGCCCCAAGAAAATAGACAGTAGCTGTGATCACTGTGGAGCCCTGATTAAGCTGAGGAGGCAGGTGGTTTCTTAAACCCAGTGGCACTTTATTTAGGGGAAATGAAGGGACGGTAAAACCAGGGCTACCCGGCTCTACAGAATGAACAAATCGACGAACAAGTGACCAATTACGGCAAAAGGCCAACACCCAGGCTAACCTTTCAAGGCCCTCAGTGAGCAGGTTTGTGGGGGGGTTTCCCCAGGCAAAAAAGCCACGGGGCTGATACAGGAAAATGGACTGTCCTGACGAACACCCTGTTCCACCAGAGACAAGCTGGCCCCAGACAGCTGCTTCTTGGGACGGGGCGGCTGTGCCGTAGCTAAGTCTCAGCACAAGGGACTTGGCCTCCCCTCTCCCAGGTAACAGGGTGTGTGCACATGATGAGAGAGCAAACAGGTGATGGACGTGAGTCATCTCACCCAGTGCATGACGGCACGGTGCTCAGGTACCAAGGCGGCGAGCGCAGTGTAGGAATAAAATAGAATTTGCTGAACAAACACTGGGAAACCCTTGGGCTGCCTCCCTCATGTCTTCTCCTACGGCAATGCAGGATTGGCAGCTATTTGGGCCAGGGGCCATCTTTTTGTGCTGCGTTTGTACAGCGCCTAGCGCAGTGGGGTCCCGGGCCGCACCTAGGGCTCCTGGCCACTGGCCAAAAGCTCTTCCAGCTCAGCCAAGAGGCACCTGTACATCACAGGGAACTAAAAGACCACCCTGGCCCCGAAGAGCTTAGAATGGATGCAAGCTGCAGCCCCGTGCTCTGCTTTCAGAGGTTTAATCTCCATCGCCCCAGGGGTGTTTTCTTTGCAGCCTTTTCCATCAAGGGCATTTTGCTTTCACTGAACTGAAGACACACCAGCCATGTATGAATTTCCCACCCTGATCAGTTTCTAGCTCCGGCTCCATGGGGAGCACTAAGCACTGGTCTATTTCCCTCCCTTTCCCCATGTTCAGGGCTGACGATTACCTGTCTTTGTGCTCGCCTTTTGTGTTCCTTACAGCAAACCTGCTGACACATGGATATCCAGCTTCATTGCCCCAATTACGGGCCGTGTTTAATTAGAGCTCGCATCCTAGCTGCTTGCCAAGCCTCTGATGCGCTCACAGTGCCACCAGGGTGTTACATCTCTCAAGAAAAAAAAAAAAACCACCCAACACTGGCAAAGGCAATGAACACTGGGGATTTTGCAAAGCGCCGGGGAGGATTTCGCTGCATGCTCGAGTGCCTTCACAGCTAAGGGTGGGTGACATGTGCAGAGAGTCTTGATAACCCACCAGGCTCTCCCGGGGGGCAGGGGACACTGTAGCATTGGGTTTGTACCGCCCTGCAGAAAGCAGCACTCTGTAAAGGTAGAGGTTCATTATCACCAGTTTATAGTTGAGGAAACAAAGAGCAGAAGGAGAAAGTGACTTCCCCAACATGAGACTCAGCAAGTTAGCAACAGTGCTGGTAATGGGATCTAGTATTCATGACTCCCAGCCCCCGTCTGATCTGCCTCCCTCCCCCCCGTGATGTCAGATTATGCCAGGAAGATAGGAATTGCCATACTGAATCAGATCAAAGGTCCACCTTGTCCGGTATTTAGTCTCCAACAATGGCCTGTATCAGTTGCTTCAGAGGACGTATAAAGAGCCAGGTATGGCATAACCCATCCATTTGAAAAGCACCCTCCTGACCTCTCACAGTGTGTCCTGGAGCATGTGGGTTTATAGCTATCATACATCCCCACAGTTACATTTAAAATAAGTGATTTGGGTTGAAAAGTCAAGCACTGAACTAGTCAGGAAATGCCAGAATGGAGGTTTCCCATAACCCTAATAATCTCACGGGGGTTGTTTTGCAGGAATTTTTTTGATCATCGTGTTTTCGGAGAAAAAGGAAACCTACACCCTTACTCCGAAACTGCTTGGCCAGAAAACACCTCTCCCACCTACAATGTGCACTACACGTGAATGGAGGGACCATGCCTCATTTAAGTGCTTAACCTCTGGAGCAAATGACAAAGGAAGTAGTGGATTCTCCCTCTCCATGTCAATATCAGAGGCCTTTCTGGAGGATGTACTTTAGTCAAACACAAATTACGAGGCTCAGTGCCGGGGTAACGAGGTGAACGGCTCTGGCCTGTGTTATACAGAAAGTCAGATTAGATCATCTGATGGTCCTGCTGGCCTTAAATCTGTGAGGTGGAAAGTTTCACCGACTTTAACATGAAGGATTATCCATCTGAAAATTCTTGCTAGAACAGGTGTTGTATGTTATTTCCTATTATTCTTCCATTTGCAAAGTTTCGTCGCCCAGTCGGCATGCGACAGCCACCCTGTGACTCGGATGACCACCCCTCCCGTGAAGTGGGCCGTTGGAGGCGGGCTGCAAACATGCCAGGAGCTGACCCAAACTACTTCGCGACTAAAGGCATGGGAAGAAAAATCAGTCCCGGTTACCCAAAAGGAGGCTACCTTTCCAAAGAACGTTATTCCAAAGCATTTGACTTTAGTTAAACAAATTTAAAAAGACAGAGGATGCTCAAGCAGGGCTGGGCGTAAGTTGGCTGGTTTTCAGCCTTTGCCAGCTGTTCTGTAAATTCCCCCGCTGCTCTTATGCAGCACGTGTGCACCCGTGTTATGAGGCTACCTCCTTATGTGGATGTGGAGCTGGCCTGTAGAGTTTCGATGAATCTGTCCTACTTTATTCTGTACAGGTCCTCCCGCCCCCATAGCACTGCAGTGTCTTCCACTAATAAATGAAGCCACATGACTGACGTCCGCCCCGGGCTCACGCCGCATCTTAGGCGCCAGCAAGTTAGTCGTGCAAGTAAAACACGAAGCTGGGCTTCTCCCTACAGCAGGGCCAAGAACTTGCTGTCCATCAGCCACACCCCATAGGGAGCATGAACTAGGCTGGAGAGAGAGGTGGAAGGGACGGCAGTGGCAGGAGCGGAGAGGAGGCTGTTAATTGAGTGTATTTCATTTGCGCTGCTTTTTTTTTGGTTGGTTGGGTTTCACATGGCAAACGCTGGTCTCGCTTTTTCTAAAACAGTCAAATGCTTCTCCCTCCTTCCTTGCTCCCTTCCCAGGATCCAGTAATTCACCTCCCTTCAGTCGGTAGTTAAACAGCAAAGAAAATTAGCATCAATTCTCACAGCAGCGCAGAGCCCCTGCATCCCAGAGGCGCTCGTTTACAGCTCAGACATCTGCTGAGGTTGTCCTTTCAGTCCATCTATCTCCCTGCACCCCCATCGCACTCTCGGCTGGTATTTCTTCCTGGAATGAAAGATCTAGCCAAGAGAGAAGAAGAATTATCCCACGCTGAACAGGCTGGTAGCTGTTCTGCCGTTAGCACTGTGTTGCCTATGGAGGAGGGAGGGTACTGGTCACAAAGGCTTAGTCTTGTACTCCCTACTAAGGTTCAATCCATCTCCAAGTCCCCCTGGGGAGTGGAAACGGACAGAGCCACCCTGCTGATTGCACGTGGCTCTTTTGTTGCCCACGGGGCCGGTACAGCAAAAGCTGGTGTTTGGGCCAAGGGGCTCAAAGATCTGCTCTTCAAGACGAAGCTAAGCAGTTGAAAATCCCCTGCCAATACTCCCCCCGGTAGCGTAAGATGACTTGCCCCCAGCTCCAGGTGAGCGGGTCACTAGACAGAGCTAGAGGGAAAAGGGCAGCGTTGTTAGTTCCCAGAACAGAGTCAAGGGGTGGTATCAGCTCTCCTTGGAAGCCAGCAAATCAAAGATTGTCAGCCAACAAACCCAGCCCCACTCAGAGCCACCCAGCGCCAAGGGAAAGGTCAGCCATGGCGTCTAATGCACATTTTTAAAGCCCTTACAGATGCAGCCAGATACAGGTGCAAAAGGCCTTGGGATGGCAAGAGCCAGGTTTGAATAAAACCAATCCAGGCTGCGGAGGTGCCAAAAATGGAAGATGCCCAGGACTATTCTTGCAAGCACTTCAGGAGCAAAACCAATCTTCCATCTAACACCCCGGAGGTGGCTGAAGAGTTCAAGTCACTCCTGGAGCCATTTCCAGTTGTTCAAAGGGAAAATAAGGTGTAAAAAAAAAAAAATCTAAGAATAGTGCAGTATGGTCTAGTGGTTAGATCAAGGTTAAGACGCCAGGGTCCTAGTGCTGAGGGTCACTGACTCACTCTGGGATGGTCAAATGACCTAGGCTTCAATTTTAAAACTTGGGTGCCTAAAATTAGGTACCTCAATCTGTATTTAGGATCCTAAACTTTGAAAATGGCCTTCATCTCCCTGTCCCTAGCGCCCCAGGCTAACACACTAGGATAATGTTCCTATCGTGCAGGAATTCAGCTAATTAATATAAGGAAGGAATGTTCAAAAGCACTCGAGTGATTTAGGAGCGCAAGCGCCACTGGCTTTCAAGGGCCCCTCTGCTCCTCGGCCACATCTGACCACTCCACCGGTGGCACTAAGAGACCTTTGGCTGGGAGGCATTATAAAAGCGTCCGAGATCATTTGCTTCAGCGGGAGAAAAATATTTACCCGGGGAACAGCACAGAACTCCAAAAAACCAAGGATAACCTTAACTCTGCCTTTTCATCCACAGCTGCTGTGTATCCCCTAAGGCACAGACATGGCTAGAGCGGTCTGCCTTTCACTGCTCGCATAAAGGCTCCTCCTTTGCGAGCTGGCTCATCTCAAACAATCCCATTGCCCCCTGTTGACCGAAACATCTCAGCATATACAACAGGGAAAGGGCAACTCGCAGATGAAGATGAATTCGCTTCATTTGATGCAATGATCCAGTCAGTGGCCAGGGCTGTCTCCAGGCTGCTTGCGGGGGGTGTAGAATCTGACATGTGGGATGAGATATGACTAGTCCCTTTGACAGGAAGAGGACGAAATGGCGTGCCAGAGAATCATTCCCAGAGTTGCTAAGGACACCTCTCCCATCCCTGACATGCACAGCAGGATCCCTAGTTTAATGGAGGTGCTGGGCAGCTGTGGACATTGAAGTGCCATGGGCTGTATCTCCAATACGCCCTCACTGAGCATCGATCGGCTAGGCTGGTTTGAAAAAAGGTGTGTGGGGAGAGTCCACGGGGAGGCACTGATACTCCACTCAGAGCTTGCCTCAGCTTGAGAGGATCCCAGATGTCGGAGACGGAAAAGCTGTGCTGGATTGCCTGGGCGCTTGATCTTCCGCAGGGCCATGGCAGGACCCTTCCCCGCATACGTGCCCTCCGCTCTTTTGGAGTGAAGCTGAGGGGTGCAGCCAATCTTCTCCCTTTGAGATTCAATGGGACACTGCTCAGCTAGTCAAGAGCTGCAAACTTCAGCAGCAAAACCCTCTCATTTGGGTAGCTGATGCAGCCTGGCGGCTTGGGTCAGAGGCACACTTGCCTCTTCCCACTCTGCTTTGAAGCCTGGCAAGATCACACACAGCCGAATGGGCTGACCCTTGGCTGCAGATACCCCTAAAGTATATCCTTCTGGGGAGAATCAAATCCTGCCTAAAGCACACCAGAAGGACATTGGGATCCTTTACACCAGGCAGTGTTAGCCTGCTCAGCCCCAGGGGTCTAGCACTGGACGCTTGCGCCAACTCTAATCCAGAAAGGCTGGCCCCTGGGACTCCTTGTAGGCATTAAAATACTTCTTGCCTTGCTGAACTCTCCTCAACTCCATCACTGCAGTCATAGGCCCATATCAGGACCTGCTTCTTCTCATCTGGAAAGATTGGTGTGGTGCCTTGGCGAAACAAGGGAGCGAGAAGAGGTTTTGTGCCCACTGTGGAGGAAGAAACAAAGCACTGTTTCCCTTGTCTGCATAAATAGAAAAAGCCGCGTGCTCTGGATGTGCGAAGCAGCTCCCTCGTCTGTGGCATTAGAGGGAAGCAATGCAGAGCTACAGAACTGGTTGAAACACTGCATTTCCCTTCGGTGGGAAACTCCGCCATTTCCCAGTTTGTTTTCGGACTGGATCAGACCAGTGACAAATATAAAAGTTTCCTGTAAAAGGAATTCCGTTTAAGTTTCACTCCAGCTCATTCTGTTTCCATAACATTGACGTGTCGGCTCTCCTGACTGATTTTATAAATTATAATTCACATAAAATAGACATTTCTAAATTAGGAGCATTTCATCAGGCTCAAAATGCCTCCCCCCCCATTTTCCCATCTAAAAAAATTGTCAGAACTGACACATGCCCTCAGAAATGTCTCTTCTGATGAAATCTCATTTCCCAAGGGGAAAACTTCCCATCCGAATATTTTCCACCTTCCCTACACAGCAGTGTTGTTCCTACTGCTTTCAATCCAAGCGCAGAAATTAGCATTTGCTGCCCTCTACTGCGCATCTTCTCCTATTTCAGCCCATGGGTAGCACCTTCCAAGAGGCCATCTGTTTCTAGAGAGCAGGCATCTCTTTATTGGTTCCTGTTCCCATCCAAGCCTAGGAGGAGGTCCCCTCATCCTGGCAGCCAAGGAGTGTCTGATGCAACTGCCTCCAGTCTGCTATCATAGAAGATGAGGGTTGGGGGGGACCTCAGGAGGTATCTGGTCCCACCCCCCCCCCCCACTCAAAGCACGATCAACCCCACCTAAATCATCCCAGCCAGGGCTTTGTCAAGCCGCAGCTTAAAAACCTCTAAAGATGGAGATTCCACCACCTCCCTAGGTAACCCATTCCAGTGCTTCACCACCCTCCTAGGGAAAAACCTTTTCCTCATGTCCAACCTGGACCTCCCCCACTGCAACTTGAGACCATTGCTCCTTGTTCTGTCGTCTGCCACCACTGAGAACAACCTAGCTCCATCCCCCCTGGAACCCCCTTTCAGGTAGTTAACGACTGCTATCAAATCCCCCCTCGTTCTTCTCTTCTGCAGACTAAACAGGCCCAGTTCCCTCTGCCTCTCTTTTAAGTCTTGTGCTCCAGCCCCCTTATTTTTGTTCCCCTCCGCTGGACCCTCTCCTATTTGTCCACGTCCTTCCTGTAGCAGGAAGCCCAAAACCAGATACAATACTCCAAATGCGGCCTCACCACTGCTGAATAGAGGGGAATAATCACTTCCTGCGATCTGCTGGCAATGCTCCTACTAATGCAGCTCAATGTGCCATTAGCCTTCTTGGCAAGCAGGGCACACTGCTGACTCCTATCCAGCTTCTTAGCCACTAACTCCCAGGCCATTTTCTGCAGAATTGCTGCCTAGCTCGTCAGTCCCCAGTCTGTAGCTGTGCATGGGATTCTTCCCTCCTAAGTGCAGGACTCTGCACTTGTCCTTGTTGCACCTCAGGTATTTTTGGCCCAATCCACCAGTTTGTTTAGGTCATTCTGTAACCGATTGCTACCCTCCAGCCTATCTATCACTCCCCCCAGCTTAGTGTCAGCTGCAAACTTGCTGAGGGTGCAATCTACCCCATCCTTCCGAGCATTGAAGATGTCCAACAAAATCCAGCACCAGCTCCTGGGACATGCACCACCTCTGCATGTTGAGCTCTCCCTGATCGCTGTGGGCTGGGCCTACTGCCCACCTTGGCCCTCAGTCTTCTCCCCATAACACCCCCTTGCCAGATGTTGGGGCCTCTCTCCAGAAGCGTCAATCCTCTCCCTCACCTGCCCATGTGCTGTGGGGCTCATTCCCTCCTTCTCCCAGTTTGCTTCCCCATAGCTGCCTACTCTGGTGTCTGGGTGGTTTCCCTTTCCACGGCCCTGCATGTGGGCCATCCCCAGCTCGCCCCCAAGCTAGACACCAGACTAGGTTCTGCACACACCTGAGAACTGGCTGGTACCATAAGGGTTAATTGAGATGGCCATCAGTACAGCTTGCTTGTTAATTAACAACCACTGACACTTACCAGGAGTCTCCCACATGAAGTGAAATGACCCCTAGCCAAGAAATAAGGGAAACACCTCTGTGCAGACACCGTCTTGGAATATGTTCGGCCAAAAACCTTATTTACTGTGGGAACAGAGCTCATAAAGGAATTCACTCCTCATGAGCCACGTTCTAACGACTCCAGCTCTGCTCTGAAATTTGGAGTCACCCTTCTCTGAAATGACTTGTTCCATGTAGTCGCTGAGGTGGGCTCCACTTTGCAGGACGGCTGCAGCTGGCTAGTCAGTAGCTTTTAGGCAGAGAGGTGGGTTCAGAGAACACTTACGCCGAGAATATTAACGAGGCTGGTTGGCTGAACAAGGAAGTAGAGGCTTCCTCATTGCCAGACCTGCTGAGAGCAGAAAAAGAAAAGGAGAGACGCCTGTTAATATCATTTACTGGGGTAGCTCCTAGGAGCCCCAGTCCTCAGGCTAAGCTCTTGTACCAACAGAGTGTTGGATGCTTTAGGAACGCAACGCGCCTACTTGCATTTCCCCCCGCTTCCCCGATCCTGAAAGAGCTGCGGAAGGAGCTAGCTGGTTCAGGGCACTGAGTTCTGTGGTTCAGGAGCCAGCTGGTAGAAGGATCCACCGCAGAGGGTTGCTGTCCAGGCTAAAAACAACCTTTCACATTTCTTATCTGAGGTGTGAAACCTGTGTCGCGTGTTGGGGTTTTAAGTCAGGCCGGCGAGGGGTTGTGCCACTGCTTGTCCGGTAACTCCCAAGTGCCTTAACACGTTCAGCTTCTGCAGCTCCCTGGCTGGGTCACCCAGGCCAGTAAACGGCTCCATCCCCTCCCCAAAAAAAGGTGGGGCACCAGATCTTACCATGCGGAGCCTCCCCAGCTCCCAGCAGAGCTCTGGCCCACAGCGACCCTCAGCTGTGTCCGTGTCTTATTGCACTCAGCAGCTGTTTGAGAAAGACTCTCACCACTGACTCGGTTTCCCCACTGAGAGTTCACCCCCCTCGACCTCAGAGTCTGGCTCTGGCAGGTTTGTACCTGAGCCCTGTTACATCAAAACGACTCCAGGAAAAACCCTTCCCACATTGCCAACCCCAGAACAACCTGTGGTGTCCCTAATGGCCAAGGCTACAGACAGAGTGATGCGGTCCATCTACCCATCTCTGATCCGACACCCCATGCATGGCCTGTGGGGCAAGAATTTAGTCTCCTGAGGGCTAAGATACTTTAGTCTCATCCAAGTTATTGGGCCCAACACAGGGGGTAAGCGGGTGGGGTTTACTGGCCTGGGAGATACAGATCCCACTAGATGAGCAGGTGCTCCCTTCTGGCCTGAAACTCTGCCACCTTGAATTGTACCCAGGAGAGAATCAGAGACGGTGCAGGACCACTGAGCTCTGGTTTCCAAGAGGCCTGTCAGGGGATCCCTCCCCGTGTACAGGGACGTCAGTGGCCTGGAGACCTGATGAGGGTGCAGAGGAGGAGGTTCATTCTTTGAAAGTCCAGCTATGCTAGGGAGAGGACGGTGCAGTGATTAGCGTGCAAGCTTCGGCGTTGAGACAGGGTCAAGTCCCTGCTCTCCCCAAGACTCACTTATCCTCAGTGAGTCGCCCACGGTACGTCTACACTGCAATTAGACCCCCCTGCTGGGCTCAGCTTGTTTAATCATAGTGTAGACTTCCGGGCTTGGATTGTAGGGGACCTTCCTAGCATTCAGGACCCTAGACCCTGGGCTCCAGCCCAAACATCTACACCTCAATTAAACAGCCCCTTAAGCTGGGCCAGTTGTAGGTTTTTAATTGCAATGTAGATATGCCCTTACAGGCTACTGCTGTAGACATAAGGTGCCTCTTTCCCCTTCCAAAATACGTGGAAGTCCAGGACACTTGCATTCCAGTAGCAGAGGCAAGCAGACTTCAGAGAAATAAGCCTCTTTCCATCCATTTATTCATGCAACTACAGTCGCCTCATCAAGACAAGCAAATAACCATTGTGCTGCTCAGAGAAAGTGAATCTGTACACAGAGTGTTTCACCAGGGAGATGGCAGTCTCTGCTTCCTACTTAAGGCTAAGGTTTGCATTTCAAGTAGGACTCAACCTCTGTTATGTCTGAAGGAAAAGCCAGCCTCTCCCCCCGAGTTCCAGGCCTGTCCTATGACTTACGGATGTGTTTTCTGAGAATTCACCAGGGAAACCCACTAATTAGTTTTAAAAGGCGTTAAAATGAAGGGAATAGAAATTTCACCCCCTGCCTCAGGTCGTAAGAAGGTGTTCTGCAGACAGATCTGGGGGTTACAGTGGATCACAAACAAGATAAGTCAACAATGCAGTGCTGCTGCAAAAATAGATCATGCTGGGATGTCTTAGTAGGAGCCTTGTAAGCAAGACAAGAAATACTTCTTCCATTCTACTCAATGCTAATAAGACCACAATGATAGTAATGTGTCCAGGGCTGGGCACCACACTTGGGGAAAGATAGGGACCTATCGGAGAAAATCTAGAGGAGAGCAACAAAATTAATTAAAGGTCTAGAAAACAAGACCTGTGAGGAAAGATTGAAAAAACTGGGAGAAGAAAATTGAGGCCAGGGCTACACGACAGACTTGTATCGGTATAATTACGTTGCTCAGGACATGAAAACCCCACACCCCGACTGATAGTTATGTATCAATGTAGACAGGAGAGCTTCTCTGCTCAACAAAGGTACCACCTTTCAGGGAGGTGGATTAACTACACCGAAGGAAGAAGTTCTCCCGTCAGCATAGTAGTGTCTTCACTAAAGATCTATAGCTGCTTAAATTGCAGCAAGGGCGATTTAGGTTAGACACTAGGAAAATCTTCCTAACTGTAAGGGACGTTAAGCTCTGGAACTAGGGAGGTTGTGGAATGTGTCATTGAAGGTTTTAAGACTAGGTTAGAAAAACACCTGTCAGGGACGGTCTCGATAATACATCGTGGCTACCTCAGTGCAGGGGACTGGACTAAATGACCTACTGAAGTCATTACCCGTCTCATTTCTGTGATTAATTCTTGTCCTACCCTAGTGGACACAGAACAATTGATCGCATTGTGAGGCTGAATGGACAATTTTCCCTGTTACCTTCATACCCGAACCTTTCTCTGTCAGCAGAGGCTGAATAATGCTCTGAGAGAAAAATCAGGAAGATCTGCCCGGTTTGAAAATGGCTGGCATCTCCAATGTGCCACTCAAAAGCGGTTGAAACATGGGAGGGGGCAGCAAACACTTAAAAAAATCATTTTCATAGTATTTGTTTTTATAATTGTGCATTTCTCAGGAGGGGCTGGTGTAATTTTAAATCCATTTCTACCATATTTCATGAGCTTTATTCTTTGACCACATTTTTACTGTAAAACTGTATTCTTAAGCAAAAGATTTTCCATTTATAAGTGTTCTTTGTTTTCCATTGGAAAATTCAGAAAGGTTTTTAACATTTTGAGAGAGAGTTTGAAAATCCCAGGCCCGTTAGAAGAGAAAGCTGGCCAATCAAATATTACAGGTAATAAAGATAGTAAAAATCGAGAGGAAGCACTGAGGGAAGAGGTACGTTTATCCAGCCATCTTCTTTCTTCTCTTTAATTTGAAACGCCTGTTTAGTCACATGTGGTAACGTTTGCAAAAAGCATCTAGCTGTTAATGGTGACTTGGGCATTCATGAGCCTAAATTACAATGATTCTCCACAGGACTCAGGGTATGTCTACACACAGTGTCTATGCTTCCTACACCAGTGGAAGATTTTTTCCATCCATAATGGGAGGTTCACCCCACACAAGCCCCGAGTGGGTTATGTGGAGCAGAAGGGGCAAATTATTCTTAGATGGTGCACCTAGAAGGAAGAATGTTATCACTTGAAATGCAACACAACTGCAGCCCCCACAAGGCAAGCCTACAACAACCTCAACCCCCCAACCACAAGGGAACGCCGCACACACCTCCCTTTCAACAGGCACTTCTAGCGAGTCACTCCCTCTCAGTGCATTCGCACGTTGGTGGACAGACAGCTGCTGCCTTTTCAACAGCTTTGCTTAGTTATCGCTTAAATTGCAGAAGTGGCAGCTGCAGCCTCTTTGGCTGGACACAAGCTTTTAACATCAGGCACCCCCCTGTAAAATGCAAATCTTTAAACCCAAGTAAAAAAAGCTGGTAGATGAAATTTCTGGCAACTGACAAATCCATGAAAACATGGCCAGGCCAGTCAAGTATGGGCGAGCCAGGGTTGCAGATGAAGCCGGGTGGGCTAGGATGATAGAGCCAGGAAGGGAGAGCAGGAGGGGGCTTCAGGGAAGGGCCGGACAGTCATTCTCTAGAGGGAAAGGGCCTTGGCCAGGGACTAGGAGGAAGTAGTTCAAGGGGAAAGTAAGCCTTGCGGTCCTGTCCCAGATGTGGGAGTCTGGCAAGAGGCTGAAAAGAGAAGCAGTCACCGGGAGCAGAGGCATGTCCCAGAGGCGCTGGGAGCGAGGGCAGGAAGGAGCCCAAACAAACAGCAACAGGGACTGAACAGATCTGGATTGCTCCTCAGTGTCCGTGGGCTCGAACCCAGAATTACAGGTGGACTCGGGCTCCCCTGCCTATCACCGGGCAATGGCGCAGGCCCTAGAGGAGGCACGAAGACAATCGGAGCCGGTGGGACTTTGAAACCCTGGAAGGGGGAACTGTATCGTGACCTGGCTGGAGGGCCGAGTCACAAAGAGGGAGCCCCCCAAGGGGCAACGAGCAAGAGGGACGGCAGTATGAGCAGCTGATGGGGCACGGTACGGGGCAAAAGCCAATTCCCAGATGTGCCACAAGTAGGGACACCTGCAGTGAGGGGAGCCTTTCACACCATTGCTGTAGCGAATCCACCTCTCCAAGAGCTAGGAGAGCAGGAGAGTCTTCCATCAACTCCAGCTGCATCTATGATAGGGGTTAGGTCAACCCAACTACATCCCCCGGGTGCCAAAATCTTTCAGTCCTGAGCGACGTAGCTAGGTCGAGCTAAATTTTAGGTGTAGCCCAGGCCCCTCGTCTCAAAAGTACTTAATGCAGAGAGGAACCTGGCAGGGTTTTCAAAACCACCCAAGGTCTCTAAATACCTTGGACATCAATGGGAAATAAGGGGCTTGTGTTATTTCAGCATTTCTGATGCACACTAGGCAACTAGCTGCACCGTTCGCTGGCTAAATACCTTTAAAAGTCTGACCTTACATCACGGGTGGCCTGTGATATGCATGAGGCCAGACTAGATGATCTGGTAATCTCTTCTGGCCTTAAACTCTGACTCCTAGGTACTTCTGAAAATGTTACCCATGGTGGGATTTGGATTTTATTTCTATTTAATTCTTTCCCCCCAAAAAGCGTGAAGAGGCTTTTCAGTGACGTCCCATCTCACAACTGAAAAAGCCAAACCGTTTCAATTACAAAAGAGTCAATAAAAGCCAAAGATGGGACATTTTTGAAATAGAGAAATTTGTAACGCGTTTCTTTTGGTGGGGGAAGGGGCAATCTTTTTAATGACCAAAATTCTTAATTTGAAACATTTCAATCAGTTCTCACAGGAACTGAAGACTGGCCAGAGTCAACCAGTGCTCTGTTTAGTTCCCTAGTGATCTGACAGGGGCCAATCCCACATGCTTCACAGGAAGGTTCAAGAGATCCTCTACTGAACAGCAGATCCAGGAGTTAAAGGAACATCAGCTAAGGCTATTGGAGGGGGTTCTGCAGAAGCTAGAGAGGTCCATGCATGTGCAGGAGTGTCAAGATGGAGGTGTCGACTGCTGTGTGATGGTGGGTGTTGGGGTGTCTGAGGAAGGATGTTGGGTGCGCAGACTCATTAGCAGGCTAAAAGGAGCTATTATGTTCATCTCATCTGATCACTTGCATAACACGGACCATGGGACTTCGCTGAATTAATGCCGGTTTGAACTAAAGCAGCACTTTTAGAAAAACCACGTCAACTCGGATTTAAAAAATGGTTTAAAATTCACCCGTGAGGGCAAATCCATCACAACCCTTGGAAAGTCGCTCCCACAGTTAACGACGCCCACTGTCAAAAATCCAGGCCTTATTTCCAATCCAAATACATCCGCCCCACAGTTGGACTCACCGCCTTGGCACCTCCTGCTAGTATTTGGAGAACCAACTCTCAGCCCAGCAGATGCCTCTTTGCAACATCTTGCCCTCCAGCCCGTCTCCGCAGGACCCTCCTTCTCATGACTCAGCCCTCCAGCAGAGTCCCAATCCATGTTCCCCTTCCGGGGAGATTCTGCCATCTGTTCTAGCATCTTCCCACAGTAGCCCATGCAGCCCTACCACCATTCCTATGGCAATCAGGGACAGCAGGTGACCCCGGTCCACCCATTACTCCATGTCCCAGCCCAGGGACCCTGCATATGTCAGTCTTTCGCTGCATCTCCCTCCAACACCTCAGTGGACTTCCCTGAGCTGTTTCCCCACAGCCCCAAAACCTTCTCTGCCCTTGCTCCAAGGCAGTCGTCTCTGCTAAGCCCCAGTAGTCTGCTAACCCACATGCTGAGCCCTTCCTCTTCAAGCACCAAGGGGTCGCTCTCCTTGCTGGAGTCTCCAGTTCCCTTTTATACTGGCCTCCTGGGCCCTGATTGGCTACCACACAGCCCCTTCCTGTTGGCTACCTTTCAAGCAACCTCCCCAAGGGTCCTCTTAACCCATTCCTAGCCAGTAAAGGGCAGGCGCCATGTCCCACCACAACATCTAACTTCAACTTCCAACCATTGGATCGTGTTAGACCTTTGCAAAACTGAAGAGCTCTCCGTCCTCACATTTCTCTTCCCCATGAAGATACGAATAGACTGCCATCAAGTCACCCCGTCACCTTCTCTTTGTTAAGCTAAACAGATGGAGCTCCTTGGGTCGATCGCTGTAAGGCATGTTTTCCAATAATTTATCCATTCAGGACCCTCTCCAATGTATCAACAGTGAGGGTCAGTGCGGATGAGGGGGTACTTCGATGGTGGGGCTCCCAGGAGAGTGTGCAGCAGCAGGGGGCAGAGGGTGCTGGTGGGGTTAGGAGACGATATGGGGAAGTCAAGGTGGGAGAAGATGTAAGCTCTTTGGGGCAAGGACCATCATTTTGTTCTATGTTTGTACAGCACCTAGCAGAGTCCTGGACCATGACTGAGGTTGCAAAGCATTCCCGTGATACAAGTAAATAAATCAGTAAATGCCATCTTAGGTTTAACTGTTAAAGACAAAGAGCCTGGATTTTACCAAGTTCACCCACATGCAATAGCAGCAATGTCCACTTTGTGTCACTATTACCACGCGTATTTGGAGAGCAGGTTGTTAGAAAGCAAAGGGTCTGTAATGCGCCTCTGCTTTAATCCTCCACATGGATTTTTCTTTCTCACATATTCTCTGCGGCACTTGTCAGGTCCCCATCACAGTAATATCCAAGGGCCTCACAATCTTTAATGCTTCTATCCACACGCAGACACCCCTGTGAGCGAGGAGCACGCTATAACTTCCCTCCGACAGACAGGGAACTGAAGCAGAGAGAGATGAAGTGACTTGCCCAAGGTCACACCGGGAGCTGGTGGCAGAGCAGAGACGTGAATCCCAGGAACTCCCAGTTAGGGAGTGCCCTAACCACTGGGCCATCCTTCCTTATGTCTGTCCCTCTTTTTGCCAGCTCACACTGCATCTGTCACCTCTCTTCTCACTTGTATCTCAGGTTCCCTCCTTGTGAGTTTAACACGCTCCTCCTGTTTTCTAGGGGTTCCCTGTGCCCCGCGCAGGTGGCCCAAGCCCACCAGAGACCCCAGCTCCCACACTGTGCATCTCCCCGCCCCTCGCTGTTTTACTACGTGCCAATGACTCCCTAGGCAGCCTCTGCCTCCTCCAGGACTTCCACCAGCTGCTTGAGGTTTCCTGAGGGCTCGTGGCTCTAATGTACCCTGGGGCCCCAGGCTCCCCCCACATGTGTCTGTCTCCTCTCTGTGTTCCCATCCCTTCTCCAGCCCCCCTCCCTGGGAACGTGTCCCCCCGCCTCTTTGGACATCATTCTACCTGCATTTCACCCACCAAGACCCTGCCTGGGGAGGGGGCCCGATCCCCACAGTGGCTGTGACATCACAAAAGAAGGGGGAATCCCTCATCACCATGGTAATGGGGACGAGGTCCTCTGTGCCCTGGCATGGGGTGAGGGGTTCCAGGATGCTCTGTGCTCCCCACGCCGGGTGGGGCCGCAGGGGCCCCTGGGTCTCAGAGGTGCTGTGGATCCTGGCTCTGATGCTTTGTGATTGCTCAGGTAACGTGGCACCCCTTTAAGGGGCCACGGCACAC
The DNA here is from genome assembly GCA_007922155.1 of Mesoclemmys tuberculata. NCBI lineage: Eukaryota > Metazoa > Chordata > Testudines > Chelidae > Mesoclemmys > Mesoclemmys tuberculata. The sequence goes on from ML675642.1 coordinate 4,329,429, forward strand.
AGGGGCCTCGGCCCAGACAAGTGCTATTGGAGAGGCGCCAGGCGGAGACCCCCAGCTGGGGGGAGCACCCTCAGAGCGGTGCCAGGCCAGAGAACTCAGCAACGAGCCCCTCTCGGCCCGGCCCTATAGGATCCCCGGCTAGTCGGGAACCTGGCAGAGCCGAGGGCTGCGTGAGCGCCACCGGGCAGCAGCAGCGAGCCGGCGTGCTGGCACCGAGGAAAGGGGCTGATCCAAGCAGCGCCACGCAGAATGCGGGCACGCCCAGCTCTGGGATGGGACCCCCACCTGTGGGGTGGGCTGGAGGCCGGACTCCCAGCTGGGCATCCCCTCGAACCGTGGGCCTGAGCCCCCTTCTAGGGTGGGCTGCGATGGCAGCCCCAGCCAGGCGCCGCTGTATGAGATGGGTCTGAGACCGGACCCCCATACGGGCAGTCCCCTGTGCTAGGTTTCCGCGGCTGATCCAGACGATAACCGCCTTGGAGCAGCGACTGTCCCGCTCTGCACCGCATCCCGTGCGTTCGTCCCAGGTTTCGTGAGCACCTGCCCCAGTCTGGCAAAGCCCCGTCTGGCTTTGTCCCCCCCCAGGAGTGGACTTTAGCTGCCGGCGTCTCTGTCCCTCGTGCAGCCTGTCTCTAAAGCTGCCCATGTCTCTTGGCTTCCTTCCTAGGCCACGGGGACTATTCTCCGGAGGCCAACATCCTTGCAGAGAAAGGGACCAGAGGCACAACGGCGAAAGTGGGGGAAGCGCCCAGGTGGCCGGCAGCGTTCGGTGCGAAAGGGAAAACCAGTAAGGGGAGTCGCTCTGCAAAGTTCTCCAGCCCCATCCCAGAGGGGGCCCTGGGTTCCTGGCTGGGTCTGCCGCTGCTTTCCCTGCACCCAAGAAAGAGACGAAGCCCCTGGCCTGGGAGGGGTCCCCCACTCCTGCCCCGATGGGTGTGGCTTCCCTACACTGGTCTGGGGGCCGAGGGGTTGATCCTGGATGGACCCCGTCCTTCCTCCCCGCCACATCCCCATGCCATCTGATCCTGCCCATCACCCCGATGCACCTGACCTAACCCCCACTTCTTAATGAGGCTTAAAGTGCAGCAAGGGAGGGTTAGGTTGGCCATTAGAAAAACGTCCTACCTCTCAGGGTAGTTAAAGCCTGGACCAAACGGCTTAGGGAGGCTGCGGAATCTCCCAAAATCACCGGCTGTTTTGAAGAACACGTTCGATGGCCCCGTCTTTTGTGATCTAGTTACTCCGTGGTCCTGCCTGGCGTGCAGGGGACTGGACTAGCTGATCTCTCGAGGTCCTTTCCAGACCCACACAGCTCGGACTCTCTCCTCCTTTCTGTCCTAGTCCCCATCTTCATCCACATGGACGCCACTGAGTACTCGCTGCCTTGCAGCCCTCGGGAGATGCACGTGGTGAACCCCACCTACCGGTGGGCTCGGGACAGGGGAGGTGAGCCCTTCCCCTTCCCGCCGGGCCCCACTCCCTGCTGCCCAGGGTTCGCGGTCAGGCGCGAGCAGAGGGAGAGTGGCACATACCCAGGGAAAACAGCCTGTGCCGTGTTCTCCAAAGAGCTCTGCCCACCTTGCCAGTCTGGCCCTGGGCACGTGAGGAAAGGGGAGTGTGGACACCACAGGATATGGGGGGTTGGGATTGTTCAGAACAGGGAAGAGCAGGGCTGAGACGTCTGTCGAGGGGGGTCTCCCGTGGGTGCCCATGGGGGCCGGCTGGGACAGCTCAGGACCCTGCGTTAGTTGTGTGTTTTTCTACGCCGAGGGCATCGCTCTGGCTCTGCCCTGGGACACGCGGGAGGGGAGGGACCCTGACATCCCCCTTTAATCCCCTCACACAGAAAGGAAGGGCAGAGATGCTTGAGGGCCCCAGACAGAGCAGAACCAGGGTCTGGGGCAGCCTGGGGTGGCCCCTTTCCAGGGTCCATCCCCCTCTTTCTCTCTCCCTGGCACTAGAGCCCCGGTTCCTCTCGGCTGGCGCCCAGGGAGCTCTCACCTTCCGGCACTTCCAGGGCAGTAGCAGTGGGAATTACTCCTGCACCGTCTCCTACAAGGAGCACGGACACCTGAGGGCTCAGACCTTCCACTACGCGGTCCTGGGTGAGACCTGCTTCCTGCTGGGCCCCGGGAGAGGAGGCTGGGGGGGACTGTGCCCCACAGAACAGAAGGGCGCAGCGGGCTAAGGGCAGGGGGGCTATGGGGGCCTTGTCAGTTCCTGGAAGAGGAGGGGCAGGATAGGGTTCGGGTCCCTGGATGAGGAAAGAAACTCGAGGGAAGGACAGGGTGGATGCTGTGTCCCCCCCCCATCTCTGCGGTGTGGGGCTGGTGTCGGTCGGGGTGGGGAGGCCATAGAGGCAGTGGGAAGCTTGTGGGACAGCCATGGCTGGCAGGGTGACCCCCTGGTGCTGCGCTGCGTTCGCCCCCCGGCAGGCTACCACGTGCGCGGCGGCCTGGAGGTCCTGCTCGTCTTCCGGAGCCGGCTCTGCCAGGAGGCGCTGAAGAGGAGGTTCCTGTGGTCTCTTCAGCAGGCCCTGGGCCGGGTGGCCTCTGCCCAGCACGGCCGGCTCGTGCTCAGCAAGTCTTCCTGCTTCCCCACCTTGCAGGAACCCTGGGATGAGTTCAACCTCCAGGTACAATTCCAAGGTAGAAACCCGGAAGGAACTGTGACGGCAGGGTCCTCCAGCGAACCGGCTCCTGGCAAGATGAAGGCAGTGCACAGGCCTGGGAGCCAGGACTCCTGGGTCCTACCCCAGCTCTGGGAGGAGAGGGGGGTCTCGAGGTTAGGCAGGGGGATTACTGAGAGCCAGGACTCCTGGGTTCTTTCCATGGCTCTAGTAGGGGAATGGGGCCTAGTGGTTAGAGAAAGGGGGGCTGGGAGCCGGGACCCAGGGGGGCTGCGAGCCTGGGTTCTCTCCCCCGCTTCCTGAGCTCAGCAGCGTATGAGTGCCCTGTGTGACTGAGTTACGATGAGGTCACGTGCCCGGGTTGGGGGTGTGTTACCCCGTTAATTGGTCCCACTGGTTGTGCTGGGGCGGGGCCCCTCCGTCGGCTGGAGACGGCGTCCTGCTGGGTTAGCCCAGCGTCTGCGCTGCATCCGGCCCTCTCTGTTCCCTAGTCTCCCCCTTCGGGCCCGCGTGGGATAAACTCTGCAAGCCCCACAACCGGACAACGGTGATGGACTGTTACCGCACGGCCGTCAGGAGCAGCCTGCGGCTGGTGAGTCGCTGGGGGATGAGTGCGGGGTGCAGGACACACACGCCAACCCCACCTGGGCCTCCAGTTCCCCCCCCTGAACCCCTCTCGCGATATTAACTATCCTCTGTCTGTGCCTTCCCCCTCTGGTTCTTACCGCCTGCCCCTGCCCACCGTCTCACCATCGGCCTTTCTCCCACTCAGACCAAGCTCACCATGACCCGGTTCCTTGAGGAGCATGGGCCCTTCCCCATCACCGGGGCCGGCGCCCCCCGGGCCGTCTTCACCAACCGCTTCGCCAGCTTCCTGGAGACAGAGCGCTGTGCCCGGGGCTACGGGCTATCCCTGCAGATGGAGAGGTGTCCTGACTGCTGCAGTGAGCCCCACCACCTCCTATCCCCCCGCCCCAGGACTGCCTCTCCATCCCTGGCCCCATGCCCTTGGTCCCTGTAGGAGTCCCACCTAGGTTGGGATGGCACAGCGGCTCTCACTGGCCCGTAGACCGGGCTCCCTGGGGTGTAAGGGGTCAGGGAGTGCAACAAGCCATGTCATTCTGCGCCTGCCACGGCTGACGGGAGGGGTCCAACCTCTTCAAGCTCCTGACACCCCGGGCCCACCCCTGACGGGACCCACCGCCTGGTACCCGGTGCTGAAATGCCCTTGTGCTTTGTGGCTCCCCCCCTCCCAGTCCTGTGCCCGCCAGGCACGTTCAGCACGGCCCGGAGCAACGAATGCACCGCCTGCCCCATCGGCACCTTCAACCCGCTCTCCGGCCGGGTGGAGTGCACCCTGTGCAAGGAAGACCTGGTGACCAGAGCGAGGGGAGCCACTTCCGCGGGGGACTGCATGGAGGAGGAGGGTGCGTACGGCCTCTGCCCCCTGAGCGGCAGGGTGGGTCCCAGGGCAGGCACTGGAAGGGGAGAGGATTTGAGGGCTCCTGTCGGACCCCCCCAGGCAGTGCTGCGGTTGAACCCCGCCCGTCAGCGGGCAGATCCCACGCCCGCTCTGTGTGTCCCATGCTACACCCCTGGGGTTACCTGGGGACAGATAACTCCTGTCTCCACACTCACGTTCTCGGGGCAGCTGGTTCCCCAGGCCCTGCCTCTCATTGTCATTAACCCCTGACTATTGCTGGGGCCTCTGCTCTTTATTCCCCCCCGGGAACCTCTCATTCCAGCCCTCGGGAGTCTTTCCCAGCCAGGGACGTGGGGGCTTTGACACTACGGTACCGGCCCTGACCCCACATCTCAGCCTACCCCGGGCCCATGAGGTTGAGGAGCTCGTGTTGGTGACAGTCACCTCGTGGGTGTTTCTGGCTTGCAGAAGGGAGAGTGTAGGACGGCCTTGGGGCCCCTTCGCACCATTATCTATCCCCCACCTGCGCCCCCCAAAGTATTTCTCGCTACCCCGCTCGCCATTCGTGATGTTACTGACATTGTTATTCTGTAAAGCGTGTGTAGCGAAACCCTGGCTCCCGCAGTCATGGTCTTCGCCACCCCTTCGCCCCCCCAAACGAAATATTCGAGGCTTGCGCTGCTTGATTCTTCGGTGACACTCCCCCCAGCCGACGCTGTCTCTCTGTCACCCCTGCAGTCCCTGTCCCACTCAAGATCCCGGTCATGGTTCTCATCATCGTCCTGCCGCCACTCGGCTGCTCCTGCCTCATTATCTTGTGAGTCTGGGGTGCTCGGGTTCCTTCCCCGTCTTTCCTGGGAGAGGCCCAGCCCATTGGGGTGCTCCTCTCAGTGGGCCAGGGGCTGTTCGGGGGAAGGTCCCTCAGCTCCTCCCAGAGACCCATCACCCTTTCGCACCAAGGGGGTGGCGAGTCTTGGTGCAGCGGAGTGTGTGAATGAAAAGCTGGAAGGTTCCCTCCAAGGCAGGGTCACGGGGGGGGCCTATGGGTTAGGAAACCCTCAGAGCTACCTTGGCCGTCCTTCACCCCCTCCCCAGCTCCTCACTCCGGACCTTTCCACGCTCAGCCGCTCACCTGGAGCTGCCCCCCAGCACTATCCACCCGCTGCACATGGCATGACAGCCTCCCCAGCAGGGACAGCAGCCGCCAGAGGAACCCAAGGCAGCTCCTGTGTTAGAGCTGGGAGCACAGAAGCAGCACAGAGAGGGCATGTCTCAGCTCGGAGCAACCTGGGAGTCTCTTCCCTTGGCCCGTTTCTCTCCCGAGCGGCAAAGCTCTTGGTGTGGGGTGAACTGGGTCCTTCGGGAAAGGGGTGGGAGGTTTGGGTTGGGGCTCCTGGCCCAGTGAGCTAGGGCTGCCTAGGCGGGAGCTCTGGCAAGCAGGGGAAAGGCGCATAGAGCAGCCGGCTCGGCTGAGTGCAGCTGGTTCCTTGCATTCGTCCCCATTTCCCCCAGTCGGTTACGTGGGCTTCTCGCTCCTCCGAGCAGGGCTTGCTGCTGGTGCCATCGCTTCCGCCAGAAATGGAGAAGGCTTCCAGAGGCCTTCGGGGGGATGAGAGGAGCCCACGGGACCGAGGTGACAGCCGCCGAAGTCCCCTCTGCAGCCAAGCTCCCCGACGCTGCTGCAGCTGCCCGTGAGACCATCGCACGGGCCCCAAATGGGGCCAGCGTGGCAGATGCCCTCAGAGCTCCCTACGCCGCCGGGACCCCTGACACTACTCCCCCTGCCAGCAAGACCAGCTCCCTGGCCACCAGCCCACCTGCTGGGCCCGGCCTGGAGGAGACGGCCAGAGCGCCGGACGCGGCTGGGGCGCCTGCTGCTGCGGCTTCCCGTGAGACTGTCCCCTTGGCCGCCAGTGCTGGGCCCAGCCCGGCCGATGCCCCCGCAGTTCCCCACGCCACTGAGGTCCCTGACACTGTTGCACCTGCCAGCAAGACCAGCTCTCCGGCCACCAGCCCATCTGCTGGGCCCGGCTTGGAGGACATGCGCAGAGCTTCCTACGCC
>ML675642.1:4335552-4464552 GCA_007922155.1 Mesoclemmys tuberculata
AGAGCTTCCTACACCGCTGGGACCCCTCGGTCTGCAGCTTCCAGAGAGACCGTCCCAGTGGGCCCCAGAGCCTCTGCTTGGCCCGGCTTGGAGGATGTCCCTGCTGCTCCCTGCCCTGCAGAGGTACCCAGCGATGAAGAGTTTGTTTTCCCCTCCCCTCCTGTCTTCTCCCCAGCTGGCTCTGGGGAGAACATGCGGCTTCCCCCCTGAGTTGCAGCGTGAATACATTTCTCTCTCAGGCAGTGGAGCTACTCGGGGTGTGTTTGAATCGCTGGCTCCTTTACTACTGACGAGTCTGAGGCGAAGCCTGGAAAGCCAAGTGGGGGACAAAACCCGAGGGTTGCAAATGCTCCTGGCACGCGCAGATCCCTGCCCTGCTCAAATATAGCTCCCCTTCTTCCCCTCCTGGTCGGACCCCACGCTCTGGTTCCCACCCCACGTACACAGGCAGAGGGGGCTGCGCGCCGCGGTGCGACGTGAGCTGGGTGTTTCATTTGTTTCTCTGAAGGGCTCTGGAGGTGGTTATCAAAGGCCCAAAGGGATCCCAATGGGTAGCGGGGGGTAAATAAAAGGACTCCACGCCAGGTTTGACTGATCCTGCATGCGGGACGGGAAGGGACCAGGCCCCGGACATGTTAGCAGAGCCTTAAATGTTCTCCAGCGATGGGCCGAGGTACTCCAGCGCACCGCACTGTTACCGTGGAAGCACGTCTGTCCTACCTGGGCATCCTCTAAGGAAGGTCTGAGTTTTGAGCCGGGGCGGTCGGGGGGTCCAGTGAATGCCTCTGGCAGGATCTTTTTCCTGCCGTCAGTGGGACCGGAGCATCCTGCCGGCTCCCCGTCTCTGGTCCCTGCACACAGACACCTCTGGAGAAGGTAAGCTCTCCGGCTGAGACGCGAGACGTCCCGAGGTTTGGATTTTCTGCACTGATTGCTGGGTGGGGACTGGGGAAGACAGTTGTGCTTAGTGTAGCACCTCATCTGCTGTCTTTTGGGCTCAGCCTTTGCCATCAGATGCGGCAGTGACAGCGGATCCACCTGATACGCAGGTGTCCCACCTTCAGATCTCCCAAGAAGAATTATTCCTCCGTGACTTGAAAGCCAATTCCTTGGCCCAGGCCCGTGCACTTCTAGAAGGGACCAGGAGGAGGCAACAGAGCCGCATAAAAGCCGGGGCCGTGCCTGGTACAAAGTTTGCTCCCGACAAGGATCCGTTAGTCGCACACCTAGGAAGGGAGAGGGCGACCCAGCCAACTTTTTACCTGGGGAAGCGTCATGCTGTAGCAGAGAAGGCCCCAATCTGCCCCTGGGGCGCCAGCTCCAAAAGCTGGGCCGTGTTTGGCTCTGACAGGGGAGGGAGAGGTGCGGTTCCTCATGGGTTAGACAGAACAAGTCCAGTTTCCAACCTAGCTCTAGTGGGACGGGCGCCGGCTGCGGGCACAGAGGGGAAAGCAGGGAGCCCTCCGCAGGAGCATGGGCCGGGTTGTGTGAGCGCTGGGTCATGGAGAGGGGGTGGCATGGTGGGGTTCGCTGCACCCGTCTCCTGCCCCTCACCAGCCCCGGCAGTGGTCAGACCTGGAAAAGGAGAGGACACGAGCTACTGGGGAGTCAGTGGGAGAGGCTTCGTGGAGGCAGGGGTGTGAGTGCGAGAGGAGAGCCGGATCGGAACCAGAGACATCTGGCAACTGCACATGTTCTCTTTAAGGGTTCTTGGCCACAGCCCCTGCGCTTCGGCCGCCCTCCCGGTCACGAACGACCCCAAGCCCCTCTGGTTTAGCAGTCCCCCGTGCAGCCCCACCACCTGCTTACAACATTCAGCCTGGGCTAGCCACCTCAGCTTCTGTGGGTAGCCCCTGTACTCCTCTTTCACCCCCTAGCTTCTCTCCCTTTATTTCCTTCACCCCTTTATTTCCTTCACCTGCTAATTAGGCTGGCAGCTGCTTCCCCTTCACAAACCGGGTGCAGGTGATCCTAGCCAGCTCCAATTTACCTCACTTAATTGGGGCTGGCGTGACAGAGGGCTGGCTAAGGGGTTGTTCCCCAGCCCTCTATCACGGGCTTCCCACCTGCATCCCCTGTCCTAATCAACAGCACCAAACAATCAGCTGGGTGGAAGAAAATGCTGGTGACCTTTGAACGCTCCCCATTGCCACGCCACACAGCGAATAGAAATTCACCTGCCAGGCAAGCCACTGTTTTTCCTCTGTTCTGCCTAGCCCCTCTGCCTGTTTTGTGTTTCCAAGCAGAGCATCTGGAAGTCTGTAGCAGCCGGTCTGGCTGCAGCAAAGGGAAGGGTTTGGGAAAGGGGGTGCTAAGCCTCACCGCAAGTTGCTCCGTGATAACATTTGTCATTGGGCTTGCCGTCGTGGTGGGAAGCAGGGTTCTGGGGTGAACAGTGAAGAAACTCGGGGAGCGTTTAAAGTGTTTTTAGAGAACGCAATCCACAATGCTGGCACTCACACTGAGCATGCTAAGCGGAAGACTGTGACAGACGTGGTCTGTGCTCTGAAACGCCAGGGTCGTACTCGGGACAGATTCGGAGGCTAGGTTTCCATCCCGCTTTGAAGTTGAAACGTCTCTCTGCAAGCCAAGACGGCTGCTATAGAGGCAGGCGTGATTACCCCACAGGAGCAGATACGGAATAACCTGCCCCCAAGTTCGCTCTCATTCTGATCCCTAATGGTTAGAGACTGGCTGAAGGCCCCTGAAGCATGAAGTTTGTCCCTTCCAAAATGTTTTCCTTTGCTATTCAAAACTCTGGATATTGGCCTCAACACCATCCTGTGGCAGGGAGTTCCACAGTGTAATTATGCAGTGACTGAAAAAAGTATTGCCTTTTATCAGTTTGGAATTTGCCAGCCAGACCCACCAAAGGAGGGGGACAACGCCCTGAGGTCCATTGATTTAAAAGGGCCGATGGGAGGGTAGCTTTGTATTGTCTCCTCCACACACCCCCTTCCCCCGAGGCCCCTGCCACTCACGCTCTCTGACCCTCCCCTGAGCTGAGCTTATTTATTATGTGCCATGCAGGTTCCCTGGGCAGCTGAAGAGGTGGCATCTGCTTCTCAGCTTCCCAGGTTCATCAGTAATCTCCTTGGAAGGGCAGTACGTCTTACAGATGGGGAAACTGAGGCACATGGAGGGGCAATGACTTGCCCAAGGTCCCCCAACAATCCAGTGGCAGAGTGCCAATCCTGTGCTCTATCCACTAGGAAACACTGCTTCCCTGAAATCTGGTCTAGTGTGGTCCAGCACTGAAGACTTCCATAGAGTCCTACAAGGGACTGAGGGTGAACCAGGGAAACTCCATATGAGGTATCTCTTGGTGTTCCTGTGTGATTGCATGGATTAACCGTGTTCTTAGGAGGTCGGGGGTTTGATTCACTTCCTGGCTGGAGCGCTCCAAAAACCAAGCTGCAGGAGACGCCAGCGGGGAAGAGACATTAGCCACCCACTTTGCAAATCAGCGGCTCTTGTTTTAAAATGAGTGTAAATGGACCCTCCACGGGGGCACGAAAAAGCCGCTCTGAGTCAGCCCGCATGTCGGACAGGGACGCGGCCCGTGTCTCAATCCAGTGAGTTAACGAGGCCAGGGCAACGCATGCCCACTGGGTCCAGGGAGCCTACCTGGGTGGAAATGAGACCCGGCGGTGCAGGATGAAACCATTGGCTTGGCACGCACTGAGCACGAACAGGCAGCAGCAGCTGCTGCTTGGCAAGCTGCAAACCCCAGACTGGAGGAAACAGCTTCTCTCTGACTAATCTTTAGACACACGCAATTAGCAGCTTCTAGGCTGGGAGTGACTCGCATACCCCACTCACGCCCCGCAGAGTGGGCTGTAATGAGTGGAGATGGGGGCGGGGGTGATTTCAGCACTGGGACAGCTCCTCACCCCCCTTCTGGGGAAGGGGGTGAAAGGCCAGGCAGTTTACAGAACGATTCCTCGTTTTGAGCCATTCTATTGCAGCATAACCACGTCAACTTTAAAGGCAGAAGGGACCATCATGATCAGCTAGCCTGGCCTCCTACTCATCGCCCACGCCTCCCCTCTCGCTGAGTTACTGACGTCCTCAAATCATGATTTGAAGACTTCACGTTACAGAGAATCCCCCATTGACACCAGTTCAGATCTGCAAGTGACCCGTGCCCCATGCTGCAGAGGAAGGGGGGAAAAAAAAACCCAGGGTCTCTGCCAGTCTGATCCAGGGGGAAATTCCTTCCTAACCCCAAATACGGTGATCAGTTAGACCCTAAGCATGTGGGCAAGACCCACCGGCCAGGCCCCTGGGAAAGAATTCACTGTAGTAACCCAGAGACCTCCCCATCCAGTGTCCCAGCACCAGCCACTGGAGATATTTGTTGCTAGCATGGACAGATCGGCTACATGCCACTGTAGGCAGTCTCCTCATGCCATCCCCTCCATAAATGTATCGAGCTCAGTCTCAAAGCCAGTTAGGTTTTTTGCCCCCACGGCTCCCCTTGGATGGCTTTTTCAGAACCATACTTAGCTGCCGGTCGCATTTCCTTGATCCCTAAGCTAGAAGCTAAACTCAGAGGCATAAATACTTGCATGTGGATAGAGGCACTTAAAGCCAGGTTTATTTTTAAGCAAGCGAGCAGCCCCATTGAACTCAATGCGATTACTCCCTTTTTGAAGATCAAGCATGTTTAAATTCTTTGCTGGATCGCGGCCTAAGTGGATGGCAAAGTCCCCTAAGCTTTTAGATGCCCAGAGGAGAATGTTTGCAAGAACAGCTCTTGCTTCACAGCCGTGCTGCTGCCACAGAGCGGCAATGAGAGAGACAAGGTGGGCGAGGTAATATCTTTTATTGGACCAACTTCTGTTGCTGAGAGAGACAAGCTTTCCAGCCACACTGAGCTCTTCTTGGGCTCTGGGAACAGAGCGTCACAGCTAAACACAAGATGGAACGGATAGTTGAGCAGAAGTAGTTAGGGCATGTTCTAAGGGCCCATTCAAGGTGAAGTGGCCCGTTAAACCACTGCAGTCATAGGAGGGTTAGTCGATTACTGTAATAAGCCATAAATCCAATGTATTCATTAAAACCATGATTTCTAGCATCTAGCAACATTATGAATTTAAGCCCCAGGCTCATCTTTCAAAGGTGTTGCACAGGTTTCTTTTGAGGATGGGGCTGATGGGTCAGTTGGAGAGGGAGCGCTCAGTGAAAAGTGTTCCCCGTCTTTTATCGTTTTCCTGGGTGAGTTCATTTGAGAGCATCTGGTTTCACCCTCGTCGTTACCGGGGCGTTGGGCGCACTGGATGAGGTGCACAGAAGAAATGACAGCGGAAGGGAAATGTCTCCCAGATGGTGTCGTAACATTGACCTAGGGCTGACTAGAGCGGGGTCTAACAAGATCGTTTGCTGTGCAAGCTCCACGCAGCTCTGCCAAATTTTGACCCGATGACACCTTTATTAAGCCAGTGCAACCCGAGTGTAATTTTCAAATTATTCCAAAGGCTTGTCTACGAAGTGCCACGGTCCAGGCTACAGGCATGGTGACTGGTAGAGCGCTCTAAGATGTCCCACTCTACGGTCCCCCTGCTGATGAAGACTAAATTACCTAGTGCACGCTGATGGAGTCTTGTTTGAAAAGGGATTACATCACCATGAAACCTAAACCAATATAAACAGGTGTAAATAGAGCAGGTTCAGACCGGCCACTGCCTCAGTGGAGCTAACACCACTCCACACCACAGGCGAGGAAATGACTCCGTCATCAGGAGCAATTACCGTTCAGCTTTTGCTCCTCACAACCAGCCCCAGCCGTGTGGCTCCCTGAAATGACGAAGTCTCCTTTTGGGTCTATGGTTGGTACTGCAGGCCACATGCTGCTCTCGTGTAGACAGGTGTGAATCTGAAGTCACTCCGGTGAAATCTAAGTCGACAGTTTGGGGTCACCCCAGCGTGCTGGTGCAGGATCTGGCCCCATGGCACTTGCGGTGCGAAACATTTATACAGAAAGGGATCATATTCTCCACTGCCCAGCGCCTTCTGACACCAGTGGAGGAGTGGGGTGTAGAAGAGCAAAAGATTGGCCCTGTAGCACTTCACCCTGGGGCAACTGGTGATGCAAGGCGGAGAGTGCTGTACAGATGGACTCGGAGTCCCGGGGAACTGGGTTTACACTCAGTTCTGTGGAATTCTCTTCTGCACCAGAACCTCCTAAGTCACGGCTGGGCCGAGGGGTGGATCGTGCCTGGCTAACGCTGGATGTTGAGCTGTTCTCGGTGACCTGAGACACAGGAGAGAGAGGCAAAGGGGGGTAGAGGGAAGGAAAATTGTCTCGTTTAAAAAAAGCCTCGGAGGCTACCCAAATGTCAGAAAAAGACGCAGCAGGCTTAACTTGCAGCACAGCTGGTGCTCAGCGAAGCACAGCGGCTGAGCCTCACAGAGCCCTCGTTAAAGATGATTCATAAACTGCTTTTAAGCCTGCTCAATAAAGGCGGCCTACTGAGGTTTGGGGGACAATTTTGCCAGCAGCCATCGAGCGAGGAAGGATGCTCCAGTGGTTAGGCCAGTAACTTGGCCCTTAGGAGATGAGGGTTTGGTTCCTGGCTCTGCTGCGGCCTGCCTGTGTGACCTCAGGCGCACTGTGCCTCGGTTTCCCCCTCTGTAAAATGGGAATAGTAATGCTGTCCTGCCTTGCAGGAGGTGGCATGAGACTAAATCAATAAGAGATTGTGCGGGGTGCAGATCTCCTGGTAATGGAGGGTGAGGCAAGTACCTTAGACAGACAGCGGCTCCCTCCCCACGCCCGCAGCCCACAGATCTCTACAGCTGCGTTGCCACAACCCCCGCTCCGCCGACATCACTGATGCTCAGCCCGTTTCCACCAGCTGCGGGCATGGCCCGTGGCGTCGTGCAGCTCGACTGTGCAAGCCAGCAACGGCTCCTCTCTCCTTTTGTAAGGCCCTTGTCCCACTTCAGACACACATTTGCTGTGGGACCTGAGGTAACAGCGTCACCTCCCCGGGCTTCAAATTCTCCATCTGGGCAGCTCAGAAAATTCCCTACCGAACCTGTGTGACCCACCCTTCCTACCCCAGACATGTAGGCTCCTGTGCAAACCCCCCTCCCTCGGCATGCAGGCCCCCACGTGAGCCACCTCTCCCAAGCAGGTGAGGGCCCATGTCTGTCCCCCCAGGCAGGCGGGGCCCTCGTGCAAGCCCCCCCAGGTCCCTGTATGAGCAACCCCTTAGGTCGGCGGGCTCCTGTGCAAGTCCCGCCCTGTAGGAGCCATCCCCCCCGGCAGGCAGCCCCCCTCATGTGAGCTCCCGCCAGGCACAGCCCCAGTGTGAATTTCTCTAGTCATTATCAGCTCTGCGGGGGATCCCCCCCGCCCCCCACAGCCTCAGAGACGTGCCCGTTCCAACGCTGACACCCTGAACCTCGCCGAAGGGCTCGTTTTAATGACACTAGGAGGCTTCGTTAGCGCAGAGGAAACAAGCAACATCCTTTGAAGCTCATACACCGCGGCTCATTAGGGGGCCCTCCCAGGCACCGGATCCCAACCCCAGGGAGCGCGTGCTGGCTCTGGTAATGAGGCAAGCTGCTGCCCAAGCCCCTTTGAGGTTGACGTCTGTGCTGGTTGGGCCCAGACGCCTGACATGCATTAAAGACGCTCTCCCAACCCCCCTTGGAGCACAGCCTCCCGCCCTCCCAGAGGAAGGGACAGATTTAAAGGGAGAAAACCGGGGTCTGGCTTTAGATTAGCACCTGGCGGGAATGGGCAAGTGGGCAGGCAGGTCTGTTAACCCAGGCAATGGCATCCACAGCCAGCAGAGAGAGAATCACATGTCCCCCTTAACAGTGCCAGCAGATCGCAGGCAGGTGCAGAGGAGGGAGACTCAGAGGGAGGGAGAGAGAGCCCCCTTCGCCCTCCCCTCAACTCATGAAGGAGTAACGTGCCAGCTGATCCTTCAGCCCCGTTTACCCTGGCCCATAGTTAGAGCACTGCACAGAAAGGCATGGCTGGGAAACGCAGAACCAACCAAAGGGAACTATCTATGCACTCGGCACACGGTTAAACTGTGGAACTCACTGCCTCAAGAAGTCAGAGTCAAAAACAAGGAGGGGTCTGAGTTCCCATTTCCCCTGCATCTGCATGTTAAACACGGCCCTGCTGAGCTGGGAGCATTTCACACCTACTTGGTACAGTGTGGATGACTGCAGGAGTGGCTCCCTTCTGCAGCCAGAGGGACGGGAGATCAGTGCACCCCTCCTTCTGGTCCAGCAGGGACCCCAGCACCTAGGGACCCAGGCAGAGCGCTTTGCCATGCTCCCTGCTACAGCCAGGGGGAGGGAGTGCTGATCTCTGCTCCCCATTTAAAAGCACTGATAACAGGGCCGCTGTGCCTCAAGGAAGGGCTGCTTGCCAAAGCCTGAGACAGCACCTAAGAAAACAACTTTTCTGCTCATGTGCTGAGTCCCACCTGGTTGCAAAAGATTAATTCCAGTGGCATGAAACTGTGCTGGAAGCAGCGGTGCAATTAGCAGAAATCCCAGCTGCAGACCTGGGAAGAGCCGTGAGGGCAGTAACTGCCTCCGAGCTCTGGATGATCAGTAATTGGCATCCACGGTGAGGCCTCTGCTCGCAGCAGCCTACGCCAGGTAAATGGGACCCGCTTGGTCCCTTGCCCACACAGAAATCAAAGACGGGCACAGGCTTTCTCCTCCAGCAGGGGCAGAGAGCTGGCAGACAGGAGTGGTTTTAGGAGGCCGGGCTGTCGCTAGGCAAAGACTGGGGGGACCTGCCCACTACGCCTGCTCTGTGACTTAGGACTAGGTGCTTTGTATGTCTGGTCTCTCTGCACAATCAGGGGCCTCGGCTCTTTTACCGTATGTCTGTGCAGCGCGTAGTGCAACAGGGTCCTGATCTCGCCTGCAGCCTCCAGCCGCCCCGTGGGTGAAATAACAATGCCCCAGTGCTTAGAGCAGAGGCGTAGGGACTCTAGAGTCAGGCCCCTTTACACACACTCTGAGGATCCGGCTCCGCTTTTGGCCGTCCAGCTCAAGCCTGCCACTCCTTACCGGTATTAGCGGAGAGATTCCCTGGCAGACAGATCCTCCCTTGGATACATCTCCTGGCCGCGTCACGCGGCGTCGCGGAGCGTGGCTCATTATCTGCGTGCTGGCAGGGACAGGCGGCTGGCTGCGGCTGTCCGTGCTGAGCAATTAGAAGCGCTCCTGTACCTCTTCAGAGAGTTCAAGGCCAGAAGGGGCCATTGCGTTCATCTCGGCTGTTCCCAGGAGGGACTCTTGCTGATTTGCAACCTGACGGAGCTGTGGCATGAGCAGGGCAACAGCACGGCTGACGGCTCTTGGGGAGCCGGTCCCTGGTGCCGATTTTCTGCACCCGGTCATTTGCACCAGAGCACAGCGGGGGCAAACTGCCAGCCTGGGCGCCCACTCTGCCCCAGTGTAAATGATGGTGCTGGATGCTGGGCAATGGGAAATCCAGCCTAGTGACTTTTTCCCATGCTCCACCCATGGCTGGATTAACCCATCACCAGGCCCTAGGCAAAACCTCTTCATGTCTGCCCTGGGCAACCCGCCTTCTTCCTCCGCACAGGCACTCTCCCTATCCCTTTAAAACTATCCCTTTTAAACGCTTGAGGAGCCCTCGAGCGCCGCTCCCTGGGTTCTGTGGCAGAGGCCACCAGCACCTAAGAGCAGCCGTGTGTAGACGTAGCTAAGCCTTGTGTGTTTGCATACGGTTCGTCATCCCGCTTGTTTGGATCCCGCCTGCATCCATGTGATTTGCTCATATTCTTCAAGCCGCGCCGAGAGCTAAGGTCCGGAGGTGGAAAAGCATCTCCCAGGGGGTCCCCAGCCCACGAGCCTATGGCAGCCACCGGACAGGCCCCTATCTAGAGGCAGCGACCGGGCTGTCATCTGGCACACGGCAGGGCTGGAGGAGGGAAAGGCCAGAGCTATCAGCAGCCTCCGCACTTTGCCGTTCCTTTGTAGCTTCACCAATTACTGCGGCGCTGGGAGGGAGAAATCCCAATTAAAATAACACCTATTCACGACGAAATTATCATTACAGTGGGTTGATTATGCAAATCAGGCAGAGCAAATGACTGCTTAACAACAGTCCCACCACCCCCCAGCCTAGAGATCTGTCCTCTGCTTCCACTCCGGGATAGTCACAATAAAAGGCAGTGCAGTTTCCAGCTCTCTGACATGCCCCCCTCTCTCTCCTTTTCTTGCTGGCTCTCCTTTCTTCTTTTTCCTCCCCTTTCTCTGTCCTGGAGTGCACTGGAATAGGGCAGTACCCCTTTAAATAGTGTGTGAGCTCTCGCCTGGCGCTCACTGTGTTCTACTTTTTGGAAGCTGCGAGAACGAGGCCGCTCAGAGAAGCCGGGTGTCCAGGGTGACCAGATAGCAAGTGTGAAAAATCGGGGTGGGGTGAGGGGTCATAGGCGCCTATCTAAGACAAAGCTCTGCATATTGGGACCATAAAATCAGGGCATCTGGTCACCCTACGTCTGTGTGCACGCAGGCCCAGCCGGTCGGGGTGGAGTTAGCAAACATGGCTTTAAATGCTGTGAGCTTTTCAATCTGAAAGCAGGAGGCGCCACTGCGGGAGTTTGCTGGGAAGCAGACGCGGACGCCTAAACCCACCATTCACGGCCTAGCCACTGGAGGGAGGCAGAAAGCGCGGGTCACCCGTAGCCGGGACTGGTAATGGATTCCCAGGCGAGCTGGGGTCTGTACCCTCCCCTCGGGCTATGCAATCGCCCTGCTGGCCTTGCTCTAGCGGGGTCTTTTGCTTTCATTAGGGGCCACCTGAGCCAGGTTTACAGCCCACAGCGGTGAACGTGGGCCCTGGGAAACGCAGGGGCTGTTCTGCACCCCTTCCACAAGAGCCACAGTTGCCGCTGTTTCCCCACAGCCTCCCCTTCACGCTGATTCTTCCGACCGGCCCCAAATCCCGAGAGGCTCCACGGGCCCCCCTTTGCACCCCCTGCTAGCGTGCCAAGGGGTGCAGCAGGCCGTGTGCGTGGGTCCAGCCTGCCGGATAGCTCACAACTCTGGGCCAAATGCTTCTCATGGAGGAACTGCGTCCCCTGCGGCTACGTCTGCACTTGGAGCTGGGGGAGCGATCCCAGCTCGAGGGGACGCACTCGTACCGCCGCTGATCACGCTCGCACGCTCGACGCAGCCGGGGAGCTGCGGGAGCACGGGCTGCAGCAAGCGGCGGTGCACGTTAGCCGTGCTGAGCGCAAACTCGCCCCCGCTGCCGCTTGCCACTGCCCGCACTGCCGTGGCTCCCCTGCTCTACTGAGCGTGCGAAGAGAGCTCGCACGAGTACATCGACACCCCAGCCCCACCTCCAAGTCTAGCTGGAGCCTACGTCTTAAGGCAGTGAGTGGGGATTTGTTACATGGGGCTGGGAGTTAAGAGAGCTGCATCCTGTTCCCGGTTCTGCCCCGGATCTGCTGGGTGACTCTGGGCAAGTCTCTTCCCCCCCATGCCTCAGTTTCCCCTTCTGTGACCTCGCCTGCCCCCCAGCTGGGCTGGTTGAAACTGTTGGGATGGAACAGGCTGAAGAAGGGCATTCGTTGAGAAAGCTGCCGGAGCCTGGGACCCTACCTGAGCCCACAGAAGGATGATGGTTGATTTATTTGTGTTGCAGCAGCACAGTCCTGGACCAGGCCCCCATTGCGCCAGGCGCTGTACAGACCCAAACCACGAAGACAGTCCCTGCCCCAATGAGCTGACAAGCTAATGCTCTCTTGCAGCCAGGATCGCGAACTGTCTCTGCCTCGCGAACGTCAGAGATCTGGCTAGACGCTGCTTTTCTTCTCGTTGTTGCCCCGTCTGGACCCCAGGAAAGCTTAGGCAGAACGTGTGCCGCTGTGGCTACAAGCAGACAGATTAAATGCAGAGGAGCCGGGAATCTGGGAGTAGACGCTCTGCATTCCCTGTGCAGCGTGTGCGGGCGAGGAACTTGAGGGAGGGGGTGAAGACAAACACCGCCCCACAGAGGAATCGGTCCTCGGTGCCTTCAATAGCAGGCCCTGGTGCCCGCCAGAGGCGTGGAGGGGAGAATTGGGCTCCGTTCAGCTCTGGGGTCTTGGCACAGTGCCATGCTATTGCCGTGATGAGTGGACGATGCAGTTTGGGAGGCGTCCCCTGTCCCCTGCCTCCCGCCGAGCTCCCTTCCTTGCTGGGGATTGTCCAGGGCCTGCACCGTCTGTCGGGGCGAATTCCGAGACAACGCCCCCCTGCACCTGGGCCGGTTTCATTAGGATGTTATCTCCCCCAAAGCAGCACCTGTAGCAAGAAGGCGGACGGATGGGGCTGATCTCTCCCCCGTGGGATAAACTCCAGGGAAACCATCGCAAGGCCACGGGGCTGCCCATTCTCACCGTTGTCCCTCTGACCCGCTGTCCCCTCCCTCCTGGCGCTCCTGTAATGAGCTCCTGGCAGACTCCATCACTTAGTGGGCAGGGATTGCGGTGAGCAGTGGAATCTCCCAGACAAGTGCTGGGTGCACGGGAACTGCCCCGCGTCCCTGGGCGGTGACGTGGCAGAGCCCCGCAGCTTGGCCCGGCTCATATGTCTGGCTCAACGGGAGAAGGGATCAGTCAAAATCCCGTTTGTGCTCTGGCTTAGCCCCAATGGCCTCATTGATGCCAGTCGGGTCCCTCCAGAGGGACACCCGTGGGAGAATTCCCCCTGTTCCTTCAGGACTTGATTTCAGAAGGAACCAGGTGCCCGTCTGCCTGTGTGGACGGGATGTGAGGCTGCTCAGGACCTTGTAGGGACGAGCAGTCTCATGCCGGAGCAGGCGTGGGACGGACCCAACTGCCCCCTCTCGCCCTTTCCCCACCCCCACCTGCCTATGCCCCTGGTGTCATCATTCGCTCCTGTGCAAAATGGGTCATGGTCACTCCCATTCTGCCCTGATTTTATCCCACCCCCTCTCGGCACATGACTGCGCCACTGCCCCCTGCTTGGAGACTCGCTGCTGCCACTCCTGAGCCCAGCTGAAGCTGCCATGAAAACCAGTCACTGTCTATCCCTAATGGTCGTTAAAATGCAGCGGAAATTGCTCTCCCTAGAAAGTTCCTCTGCCTCCCTGCTGCTCCCCACTGCTACACCTGGGCTTCTGCTCTCTTAAGAACATCAATCCTGGAGGCAAATGAGATCTGGGTCCCATTGCGTCAGGTGCTGTACATATAAATAGTGAGAGTCAGCTCCTGGCCTAAGGAGCTGAAAGGGACAAAGAGTAGAAGAGGCAAGAGAAAGATGAAGGGGTTTGCACCAAGGGAAGGGAGGAACTGAACGCAAGGCTCCCAAGTTTAGTGCCCGACCATTAAACCACACTTGCTTGCTAAATAGAAATAGGAAGAGGAAGAACCTGACTGAGGGTTAACCCATCCCCCAGCAGGCTGAAGAAATGAAGGATTTTCCCTACCCTAAATACTTGCGTCTTAAGTCCAGGTCTACTTTTAATTCTCTGCCACTGCTTTCCTTGAGAGCCCTGTACACTCTACCAGGTCCCACGCACGGTCCCTCTTGCCTCCCCCTGTTCTATCTACATTTCCTCTTGGTCAATTGAATCTCACTCCCGCTGGAGAAGGGCACGGCGAGGCAAGCTCTGTGAGCAGGAGCCGAGGAGCCAACGGGTTGGATCTCGCTTTGAAAGAAGCAGATGGCGCAGACAGATGGAGAAGTGCAGCTATCTATATTTTTATATTACACACACACACACACAGCAAATAAGCAAAGAGACGAAGATGAAACCGGGTCCGTCAATAACTCCGGCACTGTAGCTATGGCAACAGGCGCACACGATGCCAGAGAGTCGCAGGAGAGGAACCTTTCGGTCCTTATGGAGCTTTTTTATCATTAATATTTAACTAAGTGATAACAGCTGCACCAGCGGGTGGATTTTCACCTGCCAAAATTCCAGCTTCCACCTTGCAGCGAAGGGCGGGGGTGCCGCGCGTTGTTCCCGGTACCCACAAGTGGTTGTGGGTGGCCTTTTTCGCGGAGGAAACTGGCTTTTCTGGGTGGTTGAAGGTGGGAGAGGGGATCCAGAGAGCGGGGAGCTAATGACAGGCTCCCTGATTAGAGACAGGCCGTCTCCACTGCAGCTGGCGGGAACCTTCTAGCCCAGGTCTCGTCGACCTGGAGATCAGAAGGGACCATCACGACCATCCAATGTGACCTGCACATCGCAGGCCACGGAACCTCCCCTGCCCCATGGTCGAGGCCTTTGTGTCCTCCTGAATCGGGGCTCCTCGGCGGGGCCTGTCCAAGGGATGTCTCCACTTGCAGATGGGGGGTGTGTAGCCCAGTCCAGGAGATGGACCCTGACCGAGAGTCGCCTCGCCGGGAGGGACACGCTGCCCTGAGCTAGGATGCGGGGTACGGACTCGGGGCGGTGACACTATTGTGAGCACGTGAACTCGACCAGAGCTAGTGAAGGAACGACTCCTCGAGCTGGGAATCACACCTGAAGCCCCAAGCGTAGCCGGCCCCTGCGTTATGGAAGCCTCCCCGGGCTGCCGAATGACGGGCTCTAGCGCAGCCAGGAGCTGCTCCGCAAGATCCCCACCCTGACACCGCCCCCACCGCCCGGGCTAGCCAGCGGGTTACAACAAGCAGGTCCGACAGTGCGCTAGTGCCTTCTGTTCCCTGCCGCCGGGGCTTCGGGTGTCTCTGGAGGGTCCACCGCAGCTTCTGCCCCTGGACAGAGCCCAGAGGCAGCGGGGTTTGGCAGTGGAGAGCAGTGATTTTAAGAAACGAAGGGAGAGGCGGGATGAGCCTGGTGTGGTAGGAAAGGGAGCCAGCTGCCTGCTGGAGAAAGACAGGGAGAAACCTCTCGAGCTGATGAGTTACAGACCAGCTTTCCCGGGAGAGACCAGCTGCACTGAAATGAAATGCAAGCAATTAAAACCGAGCAGGTCCTGGCCTTCGGAGCAGGCACTCCCACATCGTGTGTGTGTGTGTGTGAGATGTGCACGGACCCTGTCCAGTACACGCTGAGCACCGGCACGCACGCTCACACTCAGTACCCCTCACACAGACGTGCACCAACCTGCCCCCCACATTCAGTCATGCCCCACCCAGACACGCCAGTGAACAGGTGCACGGTTCCTCAATGTGGAAATGAAAACTGAAAAGGACTAAGATCAGCTTTTGAGAAGGGCCCCCTGATACGGGCACCCGCATCGCAGTTGTCCAATGGGGCACAGCACCGTCATGTGGCACCCCCCGGGCATTGGACAAGAGAGGTTCAGAGGCAGACAGCTTCGTCTTAGTCAGTGGTTCTCAAACTTTTTAAATGGACTTTTGTCTAACGAGCGCCTCCCCGTTCCCCTAAATTGTGCCCCCCTTTCCCTCTTCTGAAAACAGAGGGGTGCTTCCCGCACTGTAGGCCCTAACAATCATCCCCCCTCCCGGCCGAACCTCCCTACTTTCAGAAAAAAAAACAGGGCCTACGGCACGGGAAGCGGGGAGTGTGGCAGCGGGAAATGTGCCTGGCAACAGCAAGGGGGTGCTGCTGCAAGAAGTGGGAGGCAATTGCTTCCATCTCTGGGGAGCGTGGAGCTGGACCGGCTCTGTCCCCTGCTCCGTGCCCCCCCATGATCCATCTCCGGCCCCCCACTTTGAGAACCACGCGCTCAGGGGATTTCGAAGATCATGAATCTGGGTCCACGGACCAGGGGGTTGATGTGATTGTGAAACAACAGTGTTACACTGAAACCTGCCAGTGACTCGACCCGCACAGGGGCGCCAGTTTAACTTAAGGCATGATTTTTAAACCAGTTTAGTTAAACCTGTCAAATGTGCGGATGCCCCTATCTCTGTTTTGGGGCTTGTCCACTCTTGAAACACAACAGCGGCCCTGCAGCACTTCAGTGTAGACATTTCTTAAACTGACAGGTGGAGTTTTCCCACTGGTGCGAGTAATTCGCCCGTCAGGTGGTGATAGCTGGATCGAGGAAAGAATTCAGTTCCACTGAAATTTCTTTGACCAGCTCTTAGGGGTATAAACTATCCCTGGCTAAAATGTTATGCTGGTGGTACTATATCCACATTAGGGTGTTTGTACTACTTAACTACATCGGTCTAGTTAAAGTGGTGTGAATGGGGTTTCCAAACAAGGCCTTATTCCACTCTAAGAGAGCCTTTTTTCAGTGTCGGTTATGTCTCTTGGGAAGGCATTTAAAATAATCCAAAAACAGCCACTCCTATACAGACAAAAGTATGTCCACAGTGGGGTTGGTTATACTATTAGTACTAGGCCTGTGGAATTATATCAGGTTACTGGTAAAATTCTCCCATGTAGACAAGCCCTAGCTAAACCAGTTTCACTAATCCAGTACAAGATTCTGTGTCATTACCCCCTGACTCTCCCTGCTTCCACGAGAACCCCACCCCGACTCCAGACACCTGGTGCTGCCTCCTGAAAAGACAAGGATTCACAGAGAGGACACACAGGAGCAGACACCCACGGTGGGCAGAGTTTGGTATCTGGGTTAGCCTAGTCTGGATGTGAGCAGCTATGCTGCTAAACCCTGCCCCAGTTAGGTGCGTCTACACTACAGTGGCACAGCTACGGGTTGCAGCTATTCAACTATAGTGCATCGATGGAAGGGGTTTTTTCTGCCAGCCAGATAATCCACCTCTCCGAGAACTGGTAGCTAGGGCGTTAGAAGAATTCTTCCATCAGCCCAGCTGCGTTTACACCAAGGAGTAGGCCAACCTAACTACGGCGCTCAGGGTGCCAGTTTTCTCAGCCCCGAGAGACTTCGCTCGGTCGATCTAATTATTCAGTGCAGACCAGGCCTTGCTGCGTCCTCAGTGACACTGTCTTCCCCATGTGCATCGTGAGGACATCTGGGGACGTACCCCAGGGGTCCCTGTGCTGCAGCAGAGCAGAACCGCTGTGCGATTCTTTCCCAGGGGACTGCGGGATAACCTGTCCATCCTTTGGGCAGGGATTGCGGGAAGGCGTTGGAGCAGGGTCAGCATTTGAGGGGTTTAGCCTGCGTCCTCACTGCAGAGTGAGCAGGGGGCCAGCCCCAGTGAAAGCAGCACCTCTCCCCAACGGGGCCTGTTAGCCTGGGCTGTAGGAGCCAGACCAGCAAGGAAGACGCATCCACAGAGCGTCCACACAGAGTGTTCTCCCGCCCAGCAGGGGACAGAGGTTCCATCTGCTAAACCTGGGACCCCTCTGGGACCCGTGGAGTTGGCGTTGGGGTGGTGGAGCTGCTGGAGACAAAATGCACGCACGTGCCTCCAGCCTGCTGCCGGGCCACCTCCCACTGTCCTGGCAGCCAGGGAAAGCCAGGCTCTCGCGGGAGCCGCCAACCTCCCTGAAGGAGGTGCCAAGGAGTCACCTGCGCGGGGCAGTACGGTCACCCCTTTGGCCCAAGTGGCTTAGCCACTATTCAGAGCCTAGCAGGGTTGTTCCAGTTGCGAGGAGAAACTGAGGATCCGAGTCAGGTTGAGTGTTGGGGCTGATCTCGTGCAGTCACAAAGAACATCCACAAAGCCCCATTTCCCCGCACGCAGTAGAAACGACCAACTTCAGGCAGCATCCTTGCTCAGAAATCCCCACGTCTGTCCCTCCAGCCGGCTCTGTGCCCAAGAAGCCCTGCTTCGTCTCAAGAGCCCACTCACACCTCCTCCTCCTCGCTTTCTGCCTCCAATACACCCAGTCTGCACCCGAGGCACCCAGGGAAACCCGTCTGTCCACACGGCTTAGTTGAGACCCCCCGGGCCGCCTCTTGCCTTGGGCTGTCACTCACCTTGTCTTTCCTGCACATAGAGGCTTGATTGCTCCTTCTGCTGAGCTTGAAAGAGAGGGCTTGGCAACCCCAGTCGCTTTTAACAAGGCCTGTGATTGTATTTGGATCAAAGACTCAATTGCTGGCAGCCATTAGCACCGTTCAGCGTGACAGCCCATTACTACAGACTCGGTAGGAGGGCCGAAGGAAGGGGACATGTTAATTGTTTCAAGACAGTCCTGTAATAGCTGACGTGTCTGAAGATGTATCGATAGCAGCTTGCCTGGAGCTCGGCATTATTTCGCAATCATTATTTCCCAGCCCGCAAGGGTCGCTGGTCGATGAGCGAGCTGGACCGGTCGGCGGCCTTTTTTCACACGTGAAATGTTATCAGTCAGAAAAGGCTCCTGGTTTTGGGCAGGAAATTTTAATTGGGGATGCGCCACGCAGGGTGAGTCGCTCCCACCGATCTTGCCCCAAAATAACACCGCTCACAGCCTGCATCAGCACGTGCACCGTCTGTGTGTGTGTCGCTCTCCGTGTGTGGGTTGCATAAGCAGCCTGGGGGGCAGTGGACAGACACGCCCAGGACGGAGACACAGACACCTTGCCTGGGAGCAAGGTGGGTTTGGAGGCCAGGGGTCTGGGGCGTGGGAGGGGGAAGTGGAGAGCTCTAATTATTACAATGGCCTTTGCAAGGATGAGAGACAAGGCGGCCGAGGCAATATCTTGGATTGGATCTGTTGGGGGAAGGGACAAGCTTTTGAGCGCCACAGATGAGACCTTTTCCTCAGATCACCCCCCGTCTCTCTCATATCCTGGGACCAACACGGCTACACCCCCGCAAACTTCCTGAGAACAGGTTTTCCAATGGCGGGGATGGGGGGTGTCACCCAGTTTCCTATCTTATCCCAGCCTCCAGGTGGCATTAAAGAGAGATCTCCTGGTACGTAACCTGCTTTTTTCTGCTTCAGGGCAGGGGTAGGGAACAGAGGGGCAGTTTGTCACTCGCTGTCCTCCGTCTTGGGGAAAAATGTCTGAACTAACAGGGAGACGGAGTCTGCAGATAACACCAAGCTCTTATCACCCAGAGACCCACACTCAGAGCACTTTATGGAGGAGGTCGGGATCCTCATCCTCATCGGACAGACGGAGAAACTGAGGCACACGGAGGGGACGTGACTTGCCCAACGTCAGGTCTCCTGCACCCCAATCCAGGGTTCAACCCCTCTTAAAAGGGAACCAGCCACAGAAGCTGGAGCCGACGCCAGCACATCCAGGCTGAGTGTGGATGAGGCAGCTCTGGAGGAGCACTGTTGAGCAAATAAACTGCCGGGGTCTCAGACGCCGCCCAGGAGCGCCAGAGGGGAGCGTGCCCTTTGAGTGTGGCCCGGTTCTCTTCTTCCTGCACCTTGCACACTCACTTACACCTGGGCACAGGAGGGCTGAAAACACTGCCGGTCTGCCTCAGTAGCGTGTCCCTCCCGTCACACAGGGGGCAAGGGACACAAGGAGCAGGGCAAAGCCAAATCAGAGCTCGAACATCCAGTTCGGTGACCCCCGCCTGTTTTATAACTCAAGCTAGAGAGGTTGGTGCTATTCGCGGTGCAGGCCGAGGGTTCAATCCCCCAGTGCCCAAAGTGGGAATCATTGCACGGTCCATCTGTGTTAGTAGGGAGGCAGGGAGGAGGGGATGAAACTGTGCGGGGACCTCTCTGCCGCAAAGAGATTTCCACTCAATTGACTTCACGTTATCTGTGCTGATGGCTTCAGACTCTGCTCGGCTGAGAGTTACTTATTCATGAGCCCTTTTGTCCTGACTTCAAAGTACCTGGGCTCCTCTGCAATTGCTCAATGACAAGGGCTGGTTGCATTAATCATAGAATCGCCCGGATGTCACTTAACCCCTCCAGCTGCAGGAGGCAGAGGCCGAGCCACGAGAAGCAGCGCATGCCACAGCCTGGTTCTCATCTCACTCCCACGAGAGTAAATCTGTCGAAGCCAATAGATTTACATGAGAGCTGAGCTGCCACTGGGACAGGCTGGACCAGATCTGTCTAGCCAGTATTGTGTCTGACCATGGCCGGCACCAGCTGCTTATGTGGCTTGGGAGCCCTGCAGGAGCGGATGTGGGACAATGGGCGCCCCTGATTAAGACTTATCCTAATCGTTAGAGATTGATTTAAAATCTGGCAGCGTTTCACGCTACAGCTGGATGAAATTTTTTGTCCGAAGCATTTTTCTGGCCAAAAAAACCCCACAGATTCGGTGGCACCGCAACTTTTCGGGAATCTGTGTTTTCGCCACATTGTGTCAGTCAAAAAAACCCAAACAAACCAGAAAAAGCGGAAGGGTTTCGTTTTGACATTTTCAAAATAGAACAGTGCTCTTTTTTTGATTCAAAACGATTCTTTCTTTCAAGCGGTCCCTGTCCTTTTTTTTTTTTTATTATTTGTCAACATTAAAAAAGGCTTGGCACCAACATGAAATCTTTTGGCTTGGGGGGATTTAGACTTTCCCTTTTGCAGAAAAATTTGAAAAAGAAAATGTGTTTTCTGCTCGACCCGAAATGGATTTTTTTGGTTTGGTTTTTCGGAATCGTCAGGGAACCAAACCCTCCATTATTCGTACGGCTCCATTTTACCCCCTCGTTGGCCTGGGATTAATGATTACATGGGGTGCCTGGCAATGCAGAATCAGGCCCTGGAGGAGCAGATCCTGGCAAATTTAATTGCAGCCCTTATTCCTAGAGAAATCTGTCCTTTCGCCATGCTGTGCCAATGCCTTGTCAATTACATGCTCAGCTCTCTGGGGCGAGCAGCGCTGCAGCGTGGGCGCTGTGTAGGAGGAAGGATCGTTCTGAAAGGCCAGGAAATGTGCTGCTCTAAAGAGACAAGCGCTTGGCTGATCTCCTTTGCGCCTCATTTATCCTGGCCTGTTGCGTCTGAATTAACAGGGGTGTTACACTGAAAAGAAATTAGCCTGGCGAAGTCCAGCTCCCCTGGGACTGCACGGCCGCTGCCCACTTGCGACACGCTGAGACAGCTTCGCTTTAAATGGGGCTGAACGGGAAGGCGCCATTCGGCGCGCCGCAGTCCTGCTGGACTCGGAGCCTCGGACATGCTCAGACCGGCCGTCCCCTCCGGCAGCCCATTCACACTGGCTGCCTACCAGCCTTCGGTCTCAAGCCATCCGTCTTGAGGCAGCCCAATTAAAGCTCGCCCCAAGAGTCAGACCTTCGCAAGGGGCTGAGCTGGGGCCGAGGCCTTTCAGGGGGTGCTCAGGAATTTGCAGGGATGCGGGGCAAAGGGAGGATTGGGAGTTCTCCGGGGGGGGGGGCGCGAGGCACGGTTTATGCTGTGCAAGCGTCCAGAAACCCTTTGTCGAGCCCCTTTACTTCTCTGGTCTCTCGCCTTCTGTTTTAACACTGCCACTGCTGTGGGCCCCACCTCAAGGGGAGGCTGGTCCCAAGCAGACGACCCTGTGGGCTCTGGGAGAGGCCGCCTGCCGCACACCCGGTGGTGAAAAGGTTAAAGTTTGCCAGTGAGGCCAATTAACCTGGCTGGTTGCACCTGGAGGATGGGCCTGGCCTAATCAATGATGGAGCCCAGCTGGGTGGTGCTGGACGGAGGAAGCCTGGTGCAGAACGGGCTGTGGGCAGCTGTTCTCCTGGTGGGAAGGGAACAGAGCGGGAGGAGACAGTGAGGGGTCTGGTGGTGTGACCCTGACTGCCTGTCCTAGGGTCCCTGGACCAGAACCTAGCACAGAGGGCAGGCCTGGGGTCTCCTGCCTGGTGGGGTGAAGCCCCAGCGATGGGGATAGGGCTACAGGAAGCCCTGAGGAGAGGGTACACGGACCCCCGGACCCTGAATGGAGGGCTGCAGACGGGCCAGCGGGATCGGACCTTTGTTTTCATCGGACTTTCTGTTAACCGGGGAAGCGGGGGGACTAAACGTGGCCTGGCTGGAAGAGCCGCAACGCCCGCGAGCTGGAGCACGGGGTGAGGGGAGCCAGCGCCACCAGCCCCGCCACGAGAGGGCCAGGTGCGCCAGCCAGCGGTGAGTCCACCCCACCCCTTACGGGGTACCACTGAAAGGTCCCATCTCCCCTGTGCAACCCCCCTGGGCGGGGGAGAGCCGCACGCTGTGTGGGACAGACAGACAGAAAGGGGAGGGAGCTGGAGCCCAGCAGGGGGATGTGTGCGACAAGGAGATTTCCATCCGGTTGATTTCACGTTCCCTGTGTCCATGGCTTCGTGCGTGAGCTTTTGTCTTGCTCTGGGTCTCGGCCCTGGCCTCCAGTGCTGTCAGGGACTGTAACGCTGGCAGCTCCTCTGCCGGGCCGGCAGCACAGACCCCGAGCGAGCGTGAGGGCGGAAGGGGACGGTTATGGGGAGGCTGGGATACTCGGCTTCGGGGGAGCCTAGGGACTGGCTGTGGGTAGCGTGCATGGATCTCGTGAATTGGCGCCTTCGTTCCCAGGCTAGCAGAGGGACTGGCCTCCCTGCTCCCTCCCAGAGGGTCTCGGCCAAGCCGGGGAGATTTGGGGAGGTGGGTAGGAAAGTTTGACCTGCTGCCTGTGCGGCGAGGTGGCCTGATTGAGAGAGCGCTGAACGGGCTCCGGGCAGCTGGGTTCGATTCCTGGCCCCGCCGCTGGGTGGCCTTGGGCACGTCACTTCCCCGCCCTGTGCCTCAGTTTCTCCCACGGTGAAATGGGGAGGGTGACTGGGTGGAAAGCGCTGGAAAAGAGCCCGGGGTTAATACTGGGATTCATTCACCCTGTGGCCCGGCAATTCTATGTGGCTAGGGATGCTGCGCCCGCGGGTCCTGGTTTAAGACGGCGGGGTAACACGGGGGAACGGCTAGGGCTGAATTCCTTTAAGCTTGGCAAGCTGCCCCATAGAGCTTTGTGCTCACCATAAGGGGTAGGGAGATCTGGGCCCTTCGCCGCCCCATTTCGAAGCACAGGCAGCTTCCCCCGGTGCAGAGACCTCCCCTGGGGTGGGATAGGAACCGGCCTGTCTCCCTGTGGGGCGTGGGAAGGCTGCTCCCACACTTTCGATACAAACCCATTTCCTTCTCAGTGCCTCTGCAGCAGATGATTGTGCCGAGGCCAGGCACACGTGGGAGCAATTTCCTTCCTTCCCATGTCCTCTCCCTTCCTGTCCATCTGTCCCTCCCACACACTCTCTTCCCTGGACTTGCTTTCTCCCTTCCCTGTCTTCTCTCCCCTTTCTTTTTCCTTTCCCCCATCCATCTCGCACCCATCCTCTCACTCTTTTTCTTCTCCACGTCCCTCTTCCCCTTTCTCCCAGGGCATGTCTTTCCCACCTTCCCCGTCACTGCCCCGGGCCTTATGCTCTCTTTGATCGGGTCTGGACTGGATGCGGGGGACAGGAACAGACACTCCCAGGTTTGCTGGGGAGCCCTACACTATAGGCAAAAGGCTCTGACTTTCCGTCCTTTGGTCCCAAAAGCTTAGCCGCTTGGCTCTGCAAATCTCAAGGGATCTGGCATTTCCCGGGCCTCTTGTGCATGGTGAGAATGGGAACAGTTGGGCAGGGTCTGCCGGGACATGCCTGGCCCGAGCCAGCACCTACAAAGGTTGAGAGAGGAAACGGAGGATCCAGCGGACAGCAAAGCAGGCAGACGCCACACGAGTTTGGGGAGGAGGTTTTGAACTGGCTTTTGGTTCCTTCGTGCTGGTTGGCCCATCCCTTCTGGCTGAGCCCAACCCCTTGAAAGGTGGCGTGGTACGCGCGGGAGAGCTTGGGCTAGTGGTTAGAGGAGGGGGAACGGGAGTCAAGACTCTTGCGTCCTATTCTCGGCTCCTTTTGTGACTTGCAGGATGACCTTCACCAAGCCACTTGGCCTCTCTCTGCCTGTCTCCTCATGCCCAAAATGGGGAGCTGATTCTAGCAATAAGTTGGTGGGCGCCGAGGTCCGCACGCTTTTCGCTCTGCTGCACGTCGCAGCTGCTCAGAGCATCGTGGTGACGGTGGCAGAGAAATCTGAGCTCCTCTCCCGCCCCTTTAATTCCAGGAGAATCTCTGTTAGCCCTCCCCAGTACGGGGCATATGATGCGGAGTTGAGCAGTTCTCAGTCTTTCCAGCAGATGGCAGTGGCCCAGACATACACCCTAGCCGGTTACTGCATTTACCCACCAGCGTGACTGTAAGATGCTGGGAGGAAAGGCATATATCCAGCGAGTGCAAAGAATAGCTGAGTTGTGAAAGGAAGGCAGATGCGCTGCGGGTTGAACTGAGACGTCAGCTGTCCCCTTCCCACCGGGAGGAGAGTGAGGGGGAAGCCAGCTTTCTGGCAGTTAACCAGCAGGGCATGAGCAACGTCTCTTCTCCCATGGAAACGGGACGAGATGAGTGGCAGCCGAGCATGGACGCGCAGCTTGTGGCTGAATGCCTGCGTGGGCCTGGCTCGCAGTGGCTACCGCGCTGGATGCGGCTGTTCGCTCCCTGTCCTAGCTCCTAACCGGCTGCTCCCCACTCAAACATGCCTCTAGAATCCACTGCTCCCCTGAGAGTGCAAATTTAGGGCCCAGTTTACCCCTCCCAGTCCTGGAACTGCTCCTTTAAAACTTCCACGCAAGGCAGCGATCCAGCTCTGCCTGCCCGTCTCAGGTACTTAATTATCATTAATACTTGTTCCAGTAACGCCTACTGTCAACCAAGAGCAAGACCCCGTTGTGCTAGGTGCTGTACAACAGAGTGCTAGATGGCCCCAGCCCAAAAATCTTACTTCTCTTACCTCGGTATTTGAGCATCTGCCCAGATTTAATGGATTTGTTATCCCAACTGACCCCCCCACCCTCCCGAGGGGGGCAGGGCTGTTTATTCCCACGTGTAATGGAGGGGAACTGAGGCACAGAGCGCAGCGACATCTGAGGTGAGCGCTCGACCCACCGGGCCCATCCTGCCTGGCGCTCTGCGCTTGGAATTGACTCCTGGAGAACAGAAACTGGCTTTTGGTGCCCAGCTGGGTCGGGCGGTCAGGAAGGAAGAGACCGTGCTCTGCAATTCGGTGCCCGTTTGGCTCTGGATGGAGCTGGGGAACCTGCGTCGGCCCTGCAGTCAACTGCCACCCATCCCATTCATTAGCCTCAGCTCGGCGGGTTAGCCTCTGCCTCTCCTGAGGGTTTCCTCTTCAGTGCCCCCATGTGGAAGCAAAGCCAGTCCAGCAGCTCTTCTTGGGGACCACGGTCCGGCTGGAGCTTCTTGATTGCCTCTCCCAGCGGACCACGTGGCCCTGGCAATCAAGTCTCAGTGGCTGTCAGCAGTTACCTGCTGTCTCTCTGGTTCCGGCGCCAGCCACGTACACACAGCATATGCCAGCTCTCAGTGCCGCCGCCGATGCAGAAGGCAACAGAGGTGACATAAAAAAAGCTTGCTTTCCTGACCATCTGGCACTTCACGGCTGCCGCT
The DNA here is from genome assembly GCA_007922155.1 of Mesoclemmys tuberculata. NCBI lineage: Eukaryota > Metazoa > Chordata > Testudines > Chelidae > Mesoclemmys > Mesoclemmys tuberculata. The sequence goes on from ML675642.1 coordinate 4,360,771, forward strand.
TTCCCGGCTAGTTCCAGGCTTGGCGCCGGCTGCGAAGGAACGACGGTTTATTTCACTTCATTTAGCATCCGTCACGGGTGGGGGCGAAGGGTGAACGTCTCTCTCCCGGCATATAGGCTGCATTCAGCGCTGGGTGTGAAAATCATTCACGGGACCCAGCCACCATGGTTCGCTGGAAATGAGAGATGCTAAAGCTCCCCCCAGCCAAAGGCCAAGGCAAGATCCAGCATTTGCTGGTTAATTTTCAATGTCTCCAGCGCTAAGGGTCCCATCACCCCCTTGGAGAGGCTGTTCCACCATCCAATAGCTCCTGCCAGGGCCAGAAAGGTTCTGCCGAAGATTTTTGTAAATCCACATAGTGCCCTTGGGAATCAACAGAGCTACCCAGATTGGCCACCAGCCCAAGAACTGGCCCTAGGCGAAGCATCGTCCTGTCACCTGGAAGTCGATGAAGCCGCCTCTGTGGTTGCGTCTACACTGCCTTGTAATCCTGCGTCCGTTGGATTGAGCTCGGGGACTCGGTGTTCCTAAACTCATGCTTCAGCATCCACATTGCATTGCAAACCTGGGTTTCACAGCCAGGCTAACGCGTCCAAACGTCACCACGCAGACCGTCTGACTCGGGTCTGTAGCTTGTGAGGGTGGGGGATTGCTGCTGCAATTCCTAGATGGAGCAGGGCTACCAGCAAGGATCTAGACCCAGATCCTTAAAGGTGTTTAGACGTCAAACTCCCACTGATTGGAGCTAGACACCTAAATGCCTTTGGAGGGTCTGGGCCTCGACCTAGCCTCTGCGGAGTAAGATTTGGCAGAGACCAAGGCCATCCAGGATTGAGGGAGAAGGAGTTTCCCCACGGGCAGATCAGTCAGCACAACTTCCAGGCGTTTCCTTTTCAGACCGGGCCCGTTGGGCTGGGTTGAATCAAGCCAGCATTTAGGAGAGGATCCCCTCGCGTCCTGTTCTCTGGATGCTTTTCCCCCAGCCTGTCAGTTGCAAGGCTGCCGGCCCCCAGAGTAGGAGGAAGACAGTTTTGACACATTTCTATAAGCAGCATTAATAAAATGGAGCCGGAGGCTGTTATGTTGGCGAACACCGAATCTTTCACGTCGATCTCGCATCAGCCTGCGAGTGAATGCAAGTCATTATCCAGCTGGAATTATGCCTTGATTCACAGACAGGTAATTCGCAAAGGTTCACCGTGAGATTTAAAGAGGAAACATCTCGCAGGAGACGCGCGCAAAACAAGCTCGCGGCTTCGGAGGGCTTGGAAATGGCTGCCGCCTTCCTTGCCCTGTTCAGAACCTGGGAGCTGGATCCTCGCAGCTGTAAACGATGCCAGCTCCATTGCGTTCTGCCAGCTGAGGAGATGGCCCTCGAGCACCGCTCGGTTTGTTGTTTTAAAACACACCTTGTTTTATTCTTGGTTCCCCCACCCTTGAACTGGGTGCCCGGCTCTGTCACATCATGTCCTCTGACCGAGACGCAGGGAGATCCACTGGCCAGAGTTGTGTCTTCCCGTCATAATGTTTGTATGCTCTTTGCCCATCTGAACCGAGGAGCAGTTATTTACAGCACCGTGGCACCTAGATGCCCCCATCATGCACCGGCACCGTTCTGCGCTAGGGGCTGTACAAAGCAGACCAAAAAGACAGCCACTCCCCCAAAGAGCTGACGCTCTACCAGATACAGTTATCTGGAAATGTAGAGAGTTACGGCTTTGTGTCGCTAACAACGCCAGAGGAGTATGTGAGCTGCTCTGTGTTCAGTGCCTCCGGAGCCATCTCTAGGGCTGCTTGGGAGCTGAAATACCCAGCTCCTCTCCCGCTTTTTCCCCCCCAGTGCCTGCTGTTGATGGGTAACCTACTCCCTTGAAAAAACACAGGCTGGCTGCCCTTTGGCTGGCGCAACGGGCTCCAGCGACATAGGGACACTGGATGTGACCCCTAACTCGACTCCTGGCCATGCATAGGCAGGGAAAGTGGCGCTTTACACTCCAGCTAGCTTGCCTGTCCGGGGCGGAGAGGGAGGAGTGGAAGCTTGAGTGCAGCTGGTGCCCAAGTTGGCTGCAGGAGGGGTGCAACCGTTGAGTTGCAAAAACTTGGCAGCAACTGGTCCAATCCCTCTGGAGAAAGGGTTTCCCTGCAGCTGGGCACGTGCTTCCCCCATGCGGCGAGACAGACGTGTGCGAGCGCCCCTTGAGCTGGCATGAGAAAATAGCCGCGCAGCTCGAGTAGCACAGATGGTAGCTGGGGCTAGCCAGGGACACACAGACTCCTGGATCTGTCCTCAGGCAGCTAGCCTGAGCCGTCACCCCGCTGCGTGGCTTGACGGGTAAACAGACGGTGTAGCTTTATGAAGTACCAAGAAAGAAACCGCAGGTTTTGGATTCCAGAGGACAGGATGAGGCGTTCTCCCAGAACCGGATGAGGGGTTCTGGATAAGCCGAGTGGAAAAGGTCTTGGAGGGAACCCCGACGGTAGCCTGCTTGCTGCTATCGTAACACAAATAAGAACAATAACCGAGAAATCGCCTGACAAGAACACAGGTCTTGGGGTGCCCCTTCAACGTACTAGTTCGAAATCTGTGCTCCTGTGACATGTGGACCTTATCCGACGTGATGAGAGACATTCAAGAGTCGAGGTTTTGCTTCTCCAGTCCCTTTTCATCCAAGGAATTTGACCTTTTTGAAAGCGTGAATGAATTAGGCCTCAGAATATCCTGCTGAATTAGGTCAGAATTATTCCCATTGTACAGATGGGGAAGTTGAGGCTCGGAGAGGCGCAGTGACATGCTTAAGGTCATCGAGTATATCAGTCAGTAGCAGAGCCAGGACAAGAAGGCCGTAGTCCTGACTCCTCTCATTAGACCGTGCTCTCTCCACTCACTCAGGTGATTCCTTTCAAGGCTTCTCTGACCTTTCAAGTTTCCAAATGGAAGGGTTTATCTCAGGGAAACAGGCTTCCTCTCAAGATCGCTGCCCATTGCACGTCTCACCCTGCACAGAAAAATCTTGAGACCTGGCTTTGTTTCTGTCTCTCAGCATTTCTAGAGCCGACCCCTCTGGGACCTGACAGCGGAGAGGCTGTGGCAGCCTTTATTTTTTAACGCGTGCTGTATCTCCCACTCCATGTGGTTTGATTCTTGGCACGGCTGAAGAGTCGGGGGCGGAGGCTGATCAGTTCTGAAGCGCTTTGGGAGGCTTTAGTGCCGCACAAGGCGGCCAAGTTAGCATCGCTCTGGGCGCGTTGACTCTGGCTCTGGAATTGCCAGCCGTTTGCAAGTGCCTGGCTCTGATTTAAGGGCTGCCTCTAGTCCTTCGGCTGAGCAGAGGGTTTCAATCCCTTTAAGCGTACAACACTTGCCCGTCTCAGAAGTCACCGCAGCTCCTCTTCCCTGCAGCCCGCCTTCTCCCTTCTTTCTGCTGCCTGCGTGCACCTTCCCACAGCCAGCTGTACGATCTCTGCAGGTGGCACGCTGGATTCCCTCTCCCTCCTCTAGGACAGGTTCTGCCAACCACTGCTCCCTACACACACAGGGTTCCCTTTGCCCTCTTTGCCCCGCACGCTGCTCCATCGCTTTCACGACGCTGCTTTGAGTCGGCTGTGTGATTCGATTGGAGGGGGAGGTGCCGGGCTCTGGGAAGTGAGAAGATGGGGTGTAAAGGGTAGATGGTATATGTGTTGCAGCCTTAGGAGAGAGAAGCAATACGCCCGCCCCAGCATCTCCCTGGTTTGTTTCACAGCCCACTATGCTGTCTCCTGTGCCCCTGGTTCGGTACAGCAGGCAGGGGCGGCTGGCAAGTGGCGCAGATGCGAGAGCTATGGCAGGAGGAGCTATTAACATGTTATGCCATCTGGCCAGCCTCCCACCGCTCACATTTGCATGGCACTGGGGGTGGGCAGCTGGGAACCACCCGCTATTGAGTGGCTTTGTGCTGGATTCTAAAGAGAAGGCGGGACCTGGAACCATAGGTGAACAGAGGGTCTCTCTCTGGTCCTCTGCCAAGTAAACACTGTGGCCGCTGGGCCAGGCAGCTCTTTGGGAGAACCAGGGAGCGCTGCAGCTCCCGGGGGCATGGAGCGTGCACAAAGGAGAGCGCTGTTCCCGGGGAGCTGGAGCGTGGCTGTCTCCATCGCTGCTCTCCCAGGCATGGCCAGGGCACGGTCCGTGAGAGCTGTTGCTTCCCCTATAGAGAACGGTGAAACGTTCTCCAAGAGACCCTGCTCCCAGAGACGAGGCGAAGGAAGACCCTACAGCAGTGGTTCCCGACCTATGGCCCGCGGGCCAAAAGTGGCCCATGGGGCCTTTCGGAGTGGCCTGCGGTTCCCCTCCCACGGGCTGCAGAAGGGAGCCACTGCAAGTACCCAGGCACAGCGCGTTGCTCCCCTTCGCTGTAGCAGGGCAAAGTGCACCGCATGGGTCCCTAGGTGCTAGGTCCCTGATGGAGCCAGGGGAAGGGGAGCACTGATCCTCTGTCCCCCTGGCCGCAGAATGGAGTCACTGCCTAGGGACCCAAGTGGAGCGCACCGTTTCCCTGCTGCAGCCAGGGCAACGGGAGATCCTCCTCGCCGACCTCCTTCTCACTGGCTGCAGTGGGGGGGGTTGGAGGAGGGCTGCTGGTGGAGACAAGTGGCCTTTCAGGCTTGTAAAAATTATATTTGTGGCCCTCGAGCCAAAGAGGTTGGAAATCACCGGCCTACAGAGAAGTGTTTAAAGCGCTTTAAATCCGCTGCTCAATAAACCGAGCCCATGGCACCCTCAAACCTGCAAGTTTCCCCTTTCCTTTCCATTTAGCATAAGCTAATCAGTGCAGGCAGAGAGCTATAAAAAGGAATAACTGGGCCAATACCCATGGCCTGGCTGCGCTTATGCATATTGTTTACCAAGGGAGCATTTATCACAGCCGTCTGTTAAAGGGTAACCTGTCGACACGTCTCAGAAAATAATGAAGCGATTAGTCATATTGAAGTGTCGAAATAAGTCACCCATATAGAACAGGACTGGCTATTTCAAGTTACTATGGGTCAGTGGCACCTTCTTAACTAATCGAAGCTTTTATTAATTGGTTCCTCTGGCCAGCCTGGCCCACCGAAATCAGCTGGGGGAGCGAGTTGCAATTTATGCTGGTTCATGTATCAGCAGCCCCCTTAACTCTGTTTCCAGTGCAGACTCCTTATTGTTGCTAATGTGTAGCAAGAAAAACCCAGCATGACTCTCAGATCCTACGGGAAGTTTGCAGGCCTGACGGTTAGGAAAAGCATGGGCCTGAAGCTTTTGTACCTTTCTGCCTTGTGCAATCATTTACGCTAGCATGAAGCAAATTGAAAACATGACAGTTTTGATATGGGAGCATTTTATATCCGTTTTAAAGGGGTGTAAAGAGCGAGTCAATAACGAATCAGGACTAAGGCTAGTAAACTGAACAGGTGTCATCTGCCGTTACTGAGACAGTAAATGTGGAGGCCCCGGCATGCCATTTTAGAATCGTTTCCCAGAGAAGAGCTCTGCTTAAAACCCGGGAATGCACTACCTTGAAAATGGCTCTAATGACCAGAAAATGAAAAGAATTCATCGAAGCCAAGCACAGAGAAGGGCGGAAAGCAAAATACAATTGGAAATATCCTTCCATCTCCCTGAAAATCCATCGATTTAATTTTCCCTGTAATACAATGACAACCATCCAGTGCTCAATAGACTATGGGTATGATCTTTCATCCGACCATGCCTTGCTTCCCGAGACACGTGGTTAAAATACATGAAGCAGCGCGGCCATCTGGCACGCAGCATGCTGCTTATCCACGGGAAAGAAGGGAAAATTTGTCTACGGACCCAGGGTAAACCCATCATCTTACTAAATATGCCATGGGATTCTTGCTGATCCCCGGGTATGGGACAGAATCTTGATGTGAGGGCTTCTGTGTATATTCCTGTCTCCATCTGATCCCTTCAGTTCTTGTCCCGTCCCAGTCCCCCTCCTCCTCCATACCGCCTGGGCACTAGCAGGGGAACAGTGAGGGCATATGACAGTCTCCCTGCTCTCAGTTCTAGTATTCAGTGACATAGCAACAGCTAGATAGGAGGAGCAATTGCAGGGAAAATCAGACCTAGCCTCGAACATACTCTGTGCAGCTAGAATGGACGGAGAATTTAGCAGCCAGCCTGTCTTGTCTAGTGAGCATGTGTGAACTGAGATTTCAGACGTTTATAACTTGGCCAGATTGTGGCTGATTTTCACAGGGATGGCAAAAAGCAAATCCCTAACACGCGGCAAACCCCATGCTAAATTTCAAGTCTCTGCTTCAATGCATGGAAGCACCAGAGCTTCTCAAGGAAATGGTTGTAAAGCTGTTTTAACACAGGGAAACTTAGGTCTTTTTCAGAGCTGGCGATGAATTTTCCAAGAGTTTTCTTTGTTGTTGGAAAACGCTAATTCATCAGAACCAAAACTGTTCAGAAGAAAGGGCTGGTTTGGATTAAATGTGGATTCAAATGAATTGGAGGGGGGCAGCCCTTCTTCTGTGACCCACACCCTCCCTCACATTTCTTTCCCAGCTCCTGGAGTCCTGTGATTTAAGTGAGAATCTGAGCTTTTGTTTAAAAAAAATAAAATAAAAAGGTTAGATCCTAGCCCTCGAGGTGTCGGAGAAAAAACCTGACCCCTCAAGGCTCCGCAGCCAAAAGGCAAGGAAAAAAAACCTGGGCATTTCTCATTTCAGAAACCGTATGATATTTAAGCCCATCTTGTGATTGGGTGGGGCCAGACTTGAGACTTTCCAATGCTTCCAGTTGGCAGTACCAGCCCCTTCCAGCTGAGGTTCTCAAAGCTCGTTAGAGAGCGCGGTTAATTCAGCCTCAAATCCCCCTCGCCCCATTTTGGCTCCCATTTCGCTCCGGGGGAAACTGAGGCACAGAGGGAAGTGCCTTGCCCGAGATCACACAGCAAGCCCCTGGCAGAGCGAGGACTAGAACTCCCCCTATTTTGATGCCCCGACTTGTAACATCACCTCAAGACCATCCTTCCGATCGTGTCTCACCTGCTAGAACCATGCAACTACAGACCCAATGACGGCCTCCTTCCAGAGATGGGTGTACAACCCCTGTCCTTTAGGTGCTACAGCCATCCGCACTGCAACTCCGGCTCCCAGAGGTCAAGGCGGAAATGGACGCAAGTCCAAGGGGGGATGCTGCTTTAGATCATCTTTAGAGCCTGGGTTGGAATTGAAGAGCCCTGGCTTGCTGTGTGCTGGTCACCCCAAGCGCTGGCGGGAGTTGTGGGTGCTCGGCACCTGGCAGGATGGAGCCCAGGGTTAGTGAAAGCAATTTCGTGGCCCTCTTGGTGCCATGCCATTTTGGCCCGTGAGCGCCGTCGCATTTGGCAGAGCTAATGGACCCAGAGAAGCTTCACCCGGTGAAGTTCACCGCCCAGATTGAATGCAGAGCCAAGGCCACCAGCAGGAAGTGAGAATTCAGTCCGAGAAGGCGCTGACGAAGGGGCGGGAGGGATTCCTTTCGGAGGAGGGCTGAAAGAGCAGAAATACATTTAGGCTGACCCAGGGAGGGTGGGGACCTGCGATCATCCCCTTGTGCTGTTAGCAGGCAGGATGCACTCAGTGTGAGCTGGGGAAGTTTGGGGCAAGTGGGGCGCAGCAGGAAAACCAGCCTGGTCCACTGGGTAACCTGCGTGAGCCCTGGAATCTGCACCACTTGCATTGGTGCATGTCAAAGCCGATCACTGTCATCTGTGCCTGGACCGGAGGGGTGTGAATTGTAGAGCGCTCCGAAGTGTTGCTCTCTAGCTGCCCTATGTTGACCCGGCCAGTGCCCTCTGACAGGTGCCCAGAGGGCATTAACGTAGCCCTCTTTGAAACAGGATGACATCGACGCGAACGAGGCCCCGTTAGCGTGCACCAGCCGGGGCTACGTGGCGCAGCTGGAGCGCTAGACAGCCACCGCAGCCTGGGGCTCGAGCCAGGAATCCAAGTGCCAACCCACACTGCACATTGCATGTGTGCCACAGGACTGGGGGAAAAATCCCCAGTTACTAAACCCTAGGGGCATGTTCGGCTTGTAGAAGAAAAGACGAGCAGGATCGGATTCAGGGACTAAGGCAATATGCCGCGTTTATTCTCAATGCAGGAACTTCAGAAAGCTGTTACATTCACACACGCCCGAAGAGATCTGCATGCAGATTATATAGTTACTAGCGTATGCGTCACTCAGGCCAGGTAGACCGAACGTGAGAGCGAGCCAGGCCTCTGTCGGTCGCGCATCGAAACGCCTGGATGTTTGCTGAACGAAGCTCAAGTCTCCATCTTCGCACCCGTCTTTATAGTGGTCCGTTCCCATGCCAGTTTAAGGATCTTGCTGTATCATTTCCCGTCCTGGCATGCTTGTTAATCCCCCATTGTGTTGCAAGCGTGCCTTCTTCTGTTATCTCTCACACTCTGTTTTGTCCCTGTCCTTGGGGTGGATCCTTCTGTACTTTGGGGTTATCTTTCTCTGCATTCTTCAGCCAACAGGGCTGTGAAGACAGTCTCTTCGCTCCCTTTTTATTGCTATGGAGAGTTAGGGCTGACACCTCGTCACTCCTTTATCGCACACATGCCTCATTCACTCGTCAGCAACAAGCTAATTAGTACCGACTTCAAAAGAATTCAAAAGAACAGTAAAATGGAGTTTACCATAAAATGGAGTCCACTCGGGTCAAGGAGCAAAATGTACAGGACGCATTAAAATCTGATCTTAACAAATAACTACCTTTAACAAAACTTCAACATCTTATAAACGTAAGATTTCTATCTTTATATATCTCTCGATGCACAGGCAAGGCTGGCAAATCTAAACACAAGTCGCCACTAGCTTGCAGCGAGCATTATGGTCTACTGAAGAGAGCACTGCAATAGTAGTTTGGAGATATGGATGCTAGTCCCGGCTCTGCCACTGACCTGGCTGGGTGGCCTTGGGCAAGTCACTTCACCTCCCTGGGCCTCAGTTTCCCCAGCTGTAAAACAAGTATCGTGGTCTGTCTCTGCTTTGTAAACCACTTGGAGAGCTAGGAGGGGGTGTTGTGTGTTGTAAGTAACGCAGGCAGGGATCGCCTGCACGTGCCACCGTGGGTCCTAATCTGGGACTGGGGCTCGTAGGTACTACAGATAACACTCGTCTTTATTAGCTGGTTCCTGGAGAACAAAGGCTTATGCATATCATTTTCTTAGAGAAAAGGCCTTGCTGGCTAAATTTGGTCTGTCTGTCTGCCCTGGGGAGGGCTGAATGCACAGGAGAGAGAGCGATGCCAGGGGGTGAATGTGAGCCGCAGCAGTCGCTAAAGGTTGGGAACATCTCTCCCGGCACTGAGAGTGACTAGGTGATTGTGGACCGGTCTCCCAGGGAAGTGGCAGAAGCCTTGCTGCTCGGGACGCTTAGGCTGAGCTATTCAAAGCTGCCCTTTAAATATGCTGGCAACTGGGCACGGCTTTGAAAATCTCAGCCTTAAAGCTGGGCCAGGCAAAGTACAAGCCAGGGCCTGATCCTGACGTGCCCACCAGCAAAGGGACTCGGTTGGACCTAATCAGGCTCTAACCCTCTGACTGCTTTGAGCTGGCCTCAGCGGCTGGGCACAGAACCCATCTGGGCCCCAGGAGGGAGGCTAGAGCCGGCAGCCTGGCTTCGAAGCAGGGAGGTAAGCGCTGAGCGGCAGAGGTCAGAGTTTCAGCACAGGCCTAGTGCTGCACAGGAGGAGGCAGTGATTTATGAAGCTTAGGGGAGCGTCTCTCCCACGACGACTTTCCACTGTCAGGGACCATGGGAGGAGAGGACCTGGCCTTGTCTGAAAGGGTCCTGGCGGGATGGAATGGCTTCCCTTCTCACAGCCTGGCTGGCGAGGAGCGTCTGCAACCACTGTGCGTCACCATAGGCAAGGGAGATCTTTGAGTCCGGGACCGTCTTTTGGATCTGTGATTGTACAGCACCGAGCACAATGGGGTCCCAGTTCATGATTGGGGTCCTAGGCGCTCCCGTAATTCACCTAATGAATAACGTACAGCACCGAGCGTAACAATTTAGCCCCACTCCATATAAAAGGTCCAAGGCAAAACGCTGGGTCCAGCAACCCAGAACTTTGGCTCTAGGCTGACCGCTCGGGCAGAGTGATTGTTTCTACTTGATATGGCTGGTTTGGGTGGTTTGTTTTTACCCCCCACCCCAGAGCACGCTCGGTACCCATCTGGCATCCGGTCAATATTCCCAGCAGCATGTGGTGCGAGGACAAGTCGGGGTGCCCCCCTAGGGCTTCTAGGAAAGTCTAGACCCCAAACCCCCTCAGCAGCCCCGGCCTCACTTCTTGCAGCAGAATGTGGTTTAACGCACGAGCCAATCTTCTGTGCACCCCTTGTGTGCTCGCGAAGCGGCCCGTCGCTTCCCGGGATGTCGAAGGACCAAGCCGACGTGCCTGGAAAAGGCTGTTTCATTTTTCGACTCTCAGATACATTCAATCTGGATTGAGGTTACAACCTAGGCGATGCCTCCCTGCTTAAAAAAAATGCAGTTACCATAACAACCAGACTCGGTGCTTCATTACCATGGCAATTTGCAAGAATTATGAAATACGGTGTGGTTTTTTTTATGCATGTGCTCTGGTACATTGGGTGCCAGACTCTGGTTGAGGTTGGAGGGGTGGGGGGGCCGTGAGGGAGAGTTTCCCCTCCTTAATCTATTTTGTCTCACTTTGTTTTGTTAACTCTTTCATTCCTCTTTGCCAAGACTTCCCTAGCAGCAGGGTGATGGGGGGTCCCCCCCAGACACGCTCTGAATCAAGGATTCCTGGATTCTGTTTAAGGTTCTCCTTGGGTGACCTTGAAGCCAGTCACTCCACCCTTTGGTGCCTCGGTTTCTCCTGACTGTGCAATAAGTGTGGCGATGATGGCCTGCTTCCGGCGGGTTTTGAGTTTGCTCTGCTGGCTGGCCAGACATTCTCGGATGGACAGTACAATAACAGGGCCACAGATTTCTCTGTGGACGTCATTAGCACATCTGCTGCCCTCTGCTCACCGCATTGCTGATCCGGAGTTCATTGGAGACAGTGAGAAACTTCCTGCTGCCTTCAAGAGGCTGAGATTCAAGTCCTCGGTGCATGTACCTAGCGTGTATATAACCCTTTTCTTCTGCAGATCAGTTTCCCAAAGGGGCCCGTGAGACTCAGGGAGATTAAAGCCAAAACAGGGTGTTGATTTCAGTGTCCAGCTTGCGACAGCTGGGATCTGACTTTCAGAGGTTCTGGGCACCCACAGCCCAGAGGAAGTCTGTGGGTACTCCACACCTCTGACAATCTTGGCTGTATACGCGGAGGAAATTGGCACAACCTTAGACTGCCGATCAACAGCAGGGCGGGGGCTCCTGTCTCCCAGGCCAGTGCCCGGTCCAGTAAACCATGCTGGCTCCCGAAATGGTTTACATCTGGAAATCCTGGCTAGAAACGGCTACCTTGAGAATCCAATGTAAGCTGGGGTTTTATGGAGGTGGGGGAAAGAACTGGCTAATGTTCTGTTGTCTCCATCCAGGAGCAGTTCAGACAAAGGTAACTACACCTCATGCTTCAAGTCCTAAGCAGATCACTTATGCAAGTGAGGAAGGAATGACCCTTTCCCCATCTGCAGCATTGCTTAACTGGCCATGTGCATTCTATAGGGAGCCTCTTTCCCTGAAGCAGGCCCTATTGGTCATTTCCAGACAGAGGGTACGGACAGTGGGTCTAAACATTATAGCAAATCCTATGTGCCTATCTGGTTCTGACTTTTAATGGGATCTTTAATATAAGCACATAAAAACTGCCATGCTGGGTGAGACCAATGATCCATCCATCCCAGTATCCTGTGTCTGACGGGGGCTGGTGCCAGCTGCTTCAGAGAAAATGAACAAAACAGGGCAATTTCTCGAGCGATCCATCCCCCGTCATCCAGTCTCAGCTTCGACAGTCAGAGGTTTAGGCCACCCAGAGCATTGGGTCGCATCCCTGACCATCTTGGCTAATAGCCATTAATGGCCTATCCTTTATGAGCTTCTCTCATTCCCTTTTTAATCCAGTTAGACTTTTGGCCTTCACAGCGTCCCCTGGCAATGAGTTCGACAGGTCGCGTGAAGTATTTCCTTTGTGTTTTCAACCTGCTGCCTACTAATTTCATCCAGTGACCCTAGTTCTTGTGCTACCTGAAGGGGCAAATAACACTTCCTTATTCACTTTCTCCACAGCATTTATGATTTTCTAGACATTGTCATATGCCCCCCCTCCCAGTCGCCTCTTTTCTAAGATGAACAGCCACTGTCTTTTTCAGCTCTCCTCATATGGAAGTTGTTTTATACCCTAATCTTCCTCCCTCCCCTTTTCTGCACCTTTTCCAATTCTAATTTTTTTTTTTTTGCGATCAGGTGACCAGAACTGCACGCAATATTCAAGGTGTTGGTATATCATGGATTTATATAGTGGCTTTATGATACTTACAGTTTTATTATCTGTCCCTTTCCTAAAGGTTCCTAATATTCTGTACAGTTTTCTGACTGCCGCTGCACACGCAGCGGATCTTCTCAGAGAACTGGCTACGATGACTCCGAGATCTTTCTTGAGTGGGAACAGCCAATTTAAACCCCATCGTTTTATATGTATAGTTGGGATTCTGTTTTCCGATGTGTATTACTTTGCATTTATCCACATTGAATTTCATCTGCCAATTTGTTGTCCAATTACCCAGTTTAATTTGATCCCTTTTTAACTCTTTGCAGCCAGCTTAGGACTTACCTAGCTTCAGTAATTTTGTATCATCTGCAAAATTTGCCACCTCGCCCCCGTGTTCATATGTCAAACAGCACTGACCCCAATATGGGAAGCTGCAATTTACCTCGCTCCACTGTGAAAACTGACCATTTCTTTCTACCCTTTTTTCCCTACCTTTTAACCATTTACTGATCCAGGAGAGGACCTTCCCTCTTATCCCATGACAGTTGAGTTTGCTTAAAAGCCTTTGGTGAGGGGCTTTGTCAAAGGTTTTCTCAAAGTGTAAGTACACTATGTCGATTGGATCACCCTGGTCCACCTGTTTGTTGACCCCCCCGCACCAAAGAATTCGAATAGATGGGTGAGGCATGCTACAAAAAATTAGCAATGAATATTTTTGCTTTTTTTTTTTTCCCAAACACGAGTCACCGCCTCCCTCCCCTCATTGTCTCAATAGCTCACCCAGAAAAGGCCATCTCCCGAACTGCTGCAAAGCAGCGCAACTCCAGAGAACTCAGCGGAGCTGCGTGGCCCCAAAGATCTGTGGCTCATCTGCGCTTTGAATGGTTCAGAACGTTGGATGGGAGCAAAAACCCCTTCCTCTCTCCGGCGTCCAGCCCCTTCGGGTGTCCAACCCTCCCACCCCACACAGCAGCGATCCTCCCACCGCAGTGGGAGCAAGATTTCCCCATGCTCAGACCCCCCCCGCCTGGGGCTGGGTTTTCACAAGAGCCCGGCAGGCTGGGCGCTGGCCTGGCCAGGGGGCGAGGAAAGACGGGATTAAGAATTAAATGTGTGCTGTCATTCCCCAAAATCGGCTTGAATAGGAAGCTGAGCCCCATAGCTGACGTGTTTGTGGTAATTGCTCTCCCATTAAACATGGGGCTGAGGCAAACCCTAAGAGAAAACTGCCACCTGCAGAGCAGGAGATGCCTATCTCCTCCTGCCCCAGGACATTGCTGGCCCCAGGGATGGGCTGCTACCGGGGGAGCAGGGAGACATACTGCAGCGCTAGAGCCCTTTGCACCAGGGTGACTCTGAATTTGGCCCAGTTCTCAGATGTGCCAGGTCCCTGCCCCTCTAGCTGCCCCCTAGCCCGGGGGATTACCCCCCCCCCCTTCTACCCCTCTAGACCCACTTGGAGCTGTGCACGTTTCCCCGCAGCCTCTCCCAGGGAGAGTTCACCCTAATGCAGAATACCCGCCCTGGCATAGCCAGCAACAACCCTAGCTTTGGGGCTATAGAAGGGATCAAGTCAGATAAAGGCCAGGACGCGTCCGTTGGGACTAACCCCCATTGCCGTGCTAGCGGCCCTGGGATCGCTGCTCCTTCCTGCAGCTCATGGGAGAAGCACCCAGGCCTTGCCAGGGACCCGTCCCCCCCGGTCCCCTTTCCCCCGCCGTTCCCGCAGCCACGCTCCTTTTCCCAAAATAACTCTCCTCCGAAGGGGGTGATTAATCTTTCATCGTCACCCTCGCCTCGTGCTGAGCCGGGGCTTTGTCTGTTGGTGTCTCAAATCTGCCGCGAGCAAAACACACCCGCAGCCCCGCAGGGGTCCCGCAGGGTGAGTCATGGAGGGTTGGGGGGGGTCGATAATTAAAGGCCAGAGAGAAGGGAGAGCACGGAGGTCAGACAAGCAGCGTGCACCCTTTAAAGCATGGAGGTGCCTGAGCGGTGGGGTTGCCACCTCCCCTTCCCAGGTAGCCCACATGGGGAGCCAGGTGGTGGTATACATGCCACAGGCATAGCATGGCGCCTCTAGGATGTAGGGACAAGACCCTGGGGTGACTGGGAGACATCCTGAAGCGTACTGAAAACTGTGTTGAAATTGTAAGCTGTTGCTTTAAATTTCGGGGGCTTTCCCCTAGCGTGCGGGCTCGGGGATCGGAGCCTTGCGGCCGTCAGTCTGCAGAGAGCCGGCCTGGAGCGGGCTGGGCTGCGTGGTTCTGGTCGGTTTCGGGGAGCAGCCTGCTTTGTCTCTCTCTGCCCGAGGGGGTCTCGGGTGTTGGCGTGCTGGATTCTAAGAAACAAAGTCGTGTGACGCTGCAACCCGGCGGCAAGAGGATTGATGTTTTTATCTACCTTCTCCGGTTGGACGCCGTGAAACGTACGGCTCCCCTTCCCCTGGGGAGCTGGCGGGAGTGGAGGTTAGCCGTGCGGCCCTTTCACACGCACGTGGTCCAGGCCGGGATTTAAGGAGAGCTAGCGAGGGGCTGCTAGGCTGCGGAGGCTGGGTTGGTTGTCAGTCCCGGAGCGAGGGAGCCAGAGAGAAACCCAGGGTTTGTGCGTGACCAGCAGCCTCCATAAAGAAGCATCTTGTCACTGTGTAACTGGTTCCATCTCGTCTCTGGCAAGCGCCACGCTGCATATAGTAGCCCTGATTGATCCCGGCCAGGACTTGCTGGGAACGTGGGGAGAAAAGCAAATTAGCCATCGCAGCCTGTACTTGGCTCCAAAACCCCTGCCAGGAGTGTGGCTGAATCATCCCAATTCAATGGCACTCGCCGTGCTGACAGCTGGGAGCGTCACACCACCCTTCCCTCCGTGGGGTCCAAAGCAATGACCCCCAGCTGCCTGCCGCACCTGCCGGCCTCGCTCCAGCGCGTGTACGGTCCTCCCTTCTCACGCCAGCTCTCCTGCTCGAAATAAAACGGGGGGGCAGGGAAAATTCCCAGATCGGCCCTTGAGTGATTCCTTCCCCCTTCCTAGGAACCACAATTCCCCGCAGAGCACAGCTTGCTGCTGGTTTTCAGCCTTTTACCCAGGCGTTTGGGCCATGGATTCCTAGAAGATGAGGGTCGGAAGGGACCTCAGGAGGTATCAAGTCCAACCCCCTGCTCAAAGCAGGACCAACCCCAACTAAATCATCCCAGCCAGGGCTTCGTCAAGCCACAGCCTAAAAACCTCCCAGCTCTGGAACACTGGAGTGTGGGATTTCAGGGCCCCGATCCTGTGAGATGCCGAGCTGCCATTGATTTCAGCGCTCAGCACTTGTTTTTAACAAGCCAAGAGGCACCAGCACCAAGGAGAACTTGGTCCTTGCCCGCTGGCCCCTGCACGTCTCTCGAGTCTCTCTGGAGTGGAATCTAGCCCCGAGTCTAGCGGGCAGCCAGGGGGCAGGAATGGAAACAAGTGCTTCTGTGATACCGAGACTGATGAGAAAACTCAGGGCAAAAGGAAGTCCCTGGCAAAACGCCTACTGATGTCAGCGGGGGCAAGACTGGACAGACGTTCAGACAACGCCGCAGGTAGACTGTTGCCATTCAGTGACGCCTGGGTTTTATTTATGCTGACGTTGGCGAGGAAAAGCCGTCTGATGGCACCGGCTCTGTGAAAAGAGCTGTGGTTTCAACGCCCCCCTTCAGACAGCTCCCATTGACTAGATGGGGGCCCGGATTTCACCCCTTGTCTCTGTTTTCCACTCCCCATCTGTAAAATGAAGACGAACAGGCTCTCTCTGTGTCGTCCCCGCACCCCTTGTGTCCATGTGGTGCCTGTTTAGACTGTGAGCTCTTTGAGGCAGGGACAGTCTTTTACCACGTATACGTACAGCGCCGAGCACAGTGAGGCCCTGACCTCGGGAAGCCACTAGACTTCACCAAAATACTGCGCTCATGGCATGACGTGGCTGTCGCTCTCAAAGCTGGCGGAAGCAGCTGAGGTGCTGATGTCCCTTGGACAGTCCCCCCCAGCTTGTTTTCTCTCGTAAACGCAGCTCAGCAGGACGCAAAATGCTACCCTCATTCCCCAGCAAGCTTTCCCCGTGCGATGTCCGGCTTCGCTCCATCTGGAGCAGCCACGCAGCTTCTCAAACGGTGGCCAGCCCGAATGCCCAACGCACACCGAGCCCAGGGCATGCACCCCAAGGCACTGCACAGATGTCAGCCCTTCTCAGTGAAAGCAGAGTGATGGCACAAGGTGCAGGGCCAGGGGGGACCAGGCCTCGGGGTGTCACACAGAGGGAGACCAGAATCCAGCCCACCTTCTGAAATGCCACCAGCCACGGCGGCCAGGGCCACTCCGATTTCCGTTCCTGCCCTGTGCAATGTCTCCTTGCAAGCTCTCTGGGGCATGGCCGATCCTTTCAGTAGCACGGCAGGACCCCAATCTTGACTGTCGCTCTGGGTGCATAAATCAGTCACCTGTAACCAATTTGCCATACAAGCTTCCAGTTCAGATGCAAGCACATGTCTGGTTTCTTTCCTCCTCCCGGTAGGTTAAGAGTTAAGAGAGAAATCCCCTGTTCCTCTCCCCCTCCCACGTTGGAACACAAACTGGAGTCGCTGTCACTCGGCAATGCCTTCCTCCGTCCCCTAGGCAGAGTATGGAAAACATTCATCACAGACCACTGGGTTTTCATTTGTTTCGTGGCTCCAGCCTGCATGACGACTGGCCTCCGCAGTGCCATTTTCTTTTTTCCTGTGAGTTCTCTAACAGCGTGATCTGGGCAGAGGTGCTTTATGAACGCAGAGATGCACTCCCTCGCCGTCTAATGGCACGTGGGCAATCGGCTGACGCGTGGAATCTTATGATCCCCTCCTTGGATGTGCCCAGCATCCTCAGCCTGTGTCAGAAACAGGCCCACAATGGAGTGCAGGGGACGATTGCCTTCTGTACGCTGCTCGGCTGAGCCGGGATTTGCAAAATGATTTGTCACCGTACAGCTGAGATGGAAATATTTTAGCTCCCACAGGCAGTGACAAATTAAACAGTTTGCGATGGGAGTCTGCCTTCCTCAGGGCATCGCTCCACGTGAAAATTTAGGTGATTTATGTACCTTATTTGGGAATAGCCACGTCAGCTCAGCTTTCCTACATTTCTAACACGGGCAGGGTTTTGAACTCCCAATGGTACCTCAGCACCAGATCTCCCCTTCCAGGCGCGAGGCTGATAGACAGATTTTAGAGAAGGGGCCAAAATCCAGCTTCAAATGGAAACTCGGTCGCAGCCATAGAACCCGATCCTGCGAACACTCTCTGCACGTGCTTTGCTTCACTACAGGAATAGGCCCGTGGATACTCATGGTCATGAAGTGAAGCACATGCATCGGGTTTAATTCTCCATTGCCCAGGACAGAGATCGGGTGACTCCAGATTTACACTGGTATAACAGACCTTAATCTTACCCCAGGCTCTCATTCCCCCCACGAAAAGTGGCCACCACAGGCGCAATATCTTACATCACTCCCATCCGACACCCATCAGCCCGCAGCAGTTACCTTTCTGCTTTCAGTAATGCTTTGCGCAGATGTAAATGAGAACACCAAATGCAAAGCAGAGGAGAACATAGCCTTGAGGGACCGAGCCTGCATGCCACGAAGTCCACAGAAATCAAGGCCAACGGGAGCCTTTCCATTGATTACAGTGGGAAAAGGATAAATCCTTACTAGATTCCCCTTGCCTTGCCCCTGCGCAAAGCGGGTGTCAAACACTTTCAGATCAGAACAGCAGTGCAGAAGCATGCGGTTGCACAGCGTGCACTGGGATCAGGCCCCAGATGTTAGCTAGTTTCGTTGGGGTGGAAGGGTGCCAGAAGATAGATACCCCAGTCCAGCTGCCATAGTTTCTTGGTCATCAGCAACTCATTGCACCCAACAGCTGGAGAGTGACAAAGCTGAGCGCTGGGCCAGTCCTATTTCACATTTTGTATAGGCCACTAATATGCTTTGGAGTCCCGGGGGAAATTGTGCCATCATCATTATAAGCCAGATTCTGATCGCAGCTACAGCTTGGGTGAGCCCAGAGCGGAGCCACTCCAGATTTACCCTGCTGTGACAGATCCTAATTTTACTCCCACTCCACATTCGCCGTGATCGCATCCCCACCATAAAAGGGAGAAAGAAATCAGAAAATATTTGCAGGCATTATTTTCATCCTACACCCACACTCAGAGAAATCATTCCACCCATGAGAAAAGGTCAGGAGCCCTCCTTTTTTGTCATCTATTTCCTTTCACTCACATGCTCCGATTTTGACAGCTTTACAAGGAAATATAGAAGATGCAGGTGTCAACTCGGAAACAGAATCTTGCCTTGTGAGATGCCTTTGCTGAACCTTTATGCCTCAGTGCTTAGCAGCAATTTAGCAGCAACCCTAAATATACAGTTCCTTGTTCATGTATTAGCTAAGGGCCTCCAGCTTTTTCCACCACTGGGCTAGTATTTTTAATTGAAATAGAATTTTTTTTAAATGTGAGTTCAGCTGCAAAGAAAGAGGGTGGTATTTAACCCTCTGGAGCTTTAATTGAAAGAAATCCACACACAGTAAAGGGAAAAATGAAGACAACAGTGAAACCAGTTGAAACAGTTTTTTTGTTATTTTTTCCCCAACTTTCATTGGCTTTTAAAAACTACAAAAACATCCCAAGGATTTAACAATGTCACATTCGGAAAAGGTCGTTGCATCCCAAAACAAAGCCAGGCTTTTGTTTTCTTTTATTTTACCTTTTCTTCTTGCAGTAGAATTGCAACAAAAAAAAAGAAAGGAAAGAAAAGAAACTCCCGGTTCGTTGACGGAGAGATCTCAGACATTTAAAAAGAAGAAGAACATGCTTTTCCAATTACAAAAACTCTTGATTTACAAAAGGATCCATGCTGGAGGTCCGAAATAGAAACAGACAGACAAATCCATGAGCATGCAGACTCAAAGAGCACCCCACTTTCCCTGCCCCCACAAACATTTCGTTTATTTGGCGTGCACCCCACATTTTGCTTTTTTTATTATTTTTGTTTTGAAAAGCCTTAATACACAGGTAACAACGGTATCCAAGGCAACCGCAGAAAAAATTCCAGACCTTCACTTTGTGTTTTTGCAAGTTTTCATGCAAAACTTAAAACATTTCTGCATGCAACATTAGGCTGGCAATTTCATTTTTGTGCTTCACACAGAGCCGACGAGATGTCTCCGTCCCTCTCCCCAGCACATATTTCAGTCAGCAAAGCACAGAAGGGTTGATTTACCCTGTACACCAGCACACTGCAATAAGTCCAGATTTCACGCCCGGGACCCCGTGTGCAGGGGTTTGCACCTCTCAACCGCAACGCATACCGTTCGCTTGCCTATAGACTCACGGTAGCCTCTCAGTAGAGTCCCATGATGGCAGCTCCCACGTCCTTAGACGGTCTGCGGTCCTTGACCAAAAAGTTAATCATGCTCTCCGACTTGATGAGCAAGTTGCAGCCCAGAAAGAAGATCCCGAACACCACAGTCAAGGAGAGGACACACAGCACGGCGATCTGCACCACCCGCGTAATGTAGAGGTTCCTCTCGTCGGGCAGCAGGACAGAGGACCCACCGTCGCTGGCCACCACTGAGCCGGTACCGTTGCAACAGCCCATCAAAGTGCCCAGATCCTGGGTCCTGTTGGAATAAACCCCTTGCTCCATGAGACTCTGGTTGAAAAAGGTCCCGTTCATTTTGCTGTTTTAATCCAGAAGCTCCACCAAAGGGGAGAGAAAAGACACTCCTGGTTTAGCGCGAAGACAGGGCTTGGGGTGGGGTCGACACCACCTTGCTTTGCTCACCATGAAGCGTCAGGTTTTGGAGAAACTTCCTCAAGGCAGCAAGCCACTAGGAAGCCAGTGTGCATAGCTGGGCGATGTCTCACTCACTGATTCCTCTTTGCAAGGACGTTATAAAGCACAAGCCCCCAAACTGAGCAGAGAGAGAAGGCAAGGGGTGTACAGGGAAGGGAGATCTACAATCAAATAAGCAGGAGGCTTGCAACTTCCCCCTCCCTGGTCCTGCCAAATGCCTGATCCCCCCCGTGTTCTAGGAAAGCGAAGCAGAGATGCACATTTGCAGGAGCGAAGAGGCTGAATCCTCAAGCTGAGAGCTCACCAAACGCAAGTTCCAATCTAAACTCTGTGCTGTGTTAAAAAATCCTCTCTCGTCGACTCCACCCCCTCTGATCCCCCAGGACCTCCTCCTCCCGTGCCTGACGCCCCGCTTCCAGATCAGCGATGCCCCCCACCCACTCCTGACCCCTTCCCCCTCCACTCATTGCGAACGTCCCCCACTCCTGACTCCCCAGTTCGTGCTGGACTCTTCCTAATCCCCCCCCTTGCTGGTTACTGCTGTCTGCCCCCCACCCTGACAGCCCATCCCTAGACATTGCTTTCCTCACTCCTGCCCCCCCATCCACACTCACTGCTGCTCCCCACCCACTCCTGACTCCCCCCAGGTCCGTGCTGCCCCCATGCATTCATTCATTCCTCACATCCCTCCTGCCCTCGTTCAGTGCCATCCCCCACCATCCCCAGCCCGTGAGCCATGCCCCCCTCCACGCCCCTGCTGGGTCTCCCCGGCTTCGCAAAACAACCCGAAGGGAACGTCGAGGCTGCCAAGGCGAGCGCTGAGGAGTTAGGAGGTGGCCTGACGAAGGCAGCTCCGGCCCCTCGTGTACGTACCCTTAGCTCTGCCCCTTCGAGCAGGTGCGTTGTGATACTGGCTTTACCCATAGGCCCACTTGCTACTTGGTTCACAGGACCCTCACCCCATCCTGTGCCCAGGATGGACTGGGGAGACGGGGAGCAGAGACCACGGGGCGGGGGGCAGAAGGCAGAGGGAAGAGAGGGGCTGAGGAGGGGAAGGAGGAGAGCAGAGGCTGTTCTGAAGAGGTGGAGAACAAGGAGAATCTACAGTTGGGTCCCAGCAAGACCCCTTCCCTCCTGCCCCTCACTGGGAAAGCAGATTCACAGTGGGGGGCACCCCCCCATCCCTAGTCCCCGTCCCGGCTGTCCCCCCACCCTGAGATAGTCCCGCTACAAGCAGAGGTGACGTCTTCTCTGGGCTGTTATTTGGGGACTCATAGACTCATAGGTCAGAAGGGACCAATATGATCATCTAGTCTGACCTCCCGCACAAGGCAGGCCACAAAACCCTACCCATACAGTGCATTGGCCCACTGGCCGGGTTCTGCCGCTCCATCGTTCTTGTGAGGGCCTCCTGCCTCTAAGCTGCCCCGGAAGAGGCCGAGGGGCTGGGACAGATCAGCTGCTGCCCGTGGTTCACAGAGCACTTCCCACCCCCGGCGGCCTCCCAGCCGCACAGGGACGAGGCCAGAGGCAGCTGATGTGGATGCTGGGAGAGGTGGGCCCATGGCCACCCCCTGCCCCATAGCGGACAGATAAACGCTGCTAGGTGCCTTTGCCAATTCCTTTCCAAACATGACACATGCCTCCCCGTGCCTGCGCTGTCATCCCCGTCGCGTAGAGGGGGAAAGTAGGGGCACGTCCACCCTGCAAAGCCAGACCCGCGGCAGCAAATCTCAGGCCCTGCGTCAGCTGATTCGGGCTTGTGCTGCTGGGCTAGAAATCGCAGGCCAGATGTTCCTACTGGGGCGTGGAGACCCGCCCCCCTTGCCGGGTTTCGGAGCCCAGGCTCCAGCCTGAGCCGGACCGTCGACGCTGCCCTTTTCAGCCCCAAAGTACGAGCCCTGCAAGCTGGAATCGGCTGACCCGGCTCTGGCACTCACTGCCGTGGTTTTGGGGGTTTGCAGTGTAGACGTCCCCTATGGCGCAGAGCGGGTTAAGGCCAGAATTGTCTGATGTGGGCCCTGTTTTGGGATGTCTGCGTGTTTTAGGTACCCAATTTGAGTCACCTTAGGGGTCCTTTGCCCACTTTGGAAAATTGCAGCCTAAGCAAATGGCTCCACGGTCAGGCAGGGAGTCGAAGAGAAACCAGGGGCTGGATTCCCCGCTGCCCTGCACCCGGCACTCTCATTTACACCAGCACAACTTGCTACCAATTCAGAATGGGCGTATTTGACACCCACATCAATGGCGACCCACGGCACAGGACAACAGAGGGGTGTTGGCTCCCGGACTGCTGCTCTGAGCCTGAAAACACACTTCCCCCAGAGCTGGGGCTAGAACCCATTGTCAGACTACGCTCCACCAGCCAGGCGACAAGTCCTGTTCACACGTGGCTTCCCCTGGCCGGCAGGTCTCAACTGCCTGGTTAGCCTTAGCCTAGTCGTTACCAGTGGCACCATAAATTAGGGGAGGCTCCCTTCAAAGCTGTTACCAGCTGGCTTTGTTGTGTTTTCTTTTTTACTTGCTCAGGGCTGGCAGACAAGCCTCTCTCCTTATTGTTACTATAATTACTGGCTGGCGTTGCCATGTGCAGAAGGCTATGGGAGCTGTGGGCTTTAGAATAGGTTTAAATGAATGGTTATTGAGAGGGGACTGAAGACGACTGGCAGAGGAGGGTGAGCGGTAACTGCAGGATGGCTGGACAGGGCTAAGGGGGGAGGTTTCCTTTCCTTTTACTGGTGACTTGCACCCAGGAAAGAAATTAGAGTCGTGCCCATTTTTGCCTCTTTGTGATGGATATCGAAAGGCCCAAAAGTTTTTGAGCATGTTTTTTTCTTGCTTGTTTTTCAACCTTAGCTAGTCAGGACTCGTCTCCCTGAAGAAGTACCCGCTGGAAGATAAGTCGGGTTACAGCTGGGCAAAGAACTGATTTCTCCATTCACTGACCCTACCAAAACAAACACCAAAAATTGTTTGGGGTGGAACGTTCCACCCCAAAGCAAAACGTTTCATTTCATTTTTAACGTTGTTGTTTTTAACCTTTTACATTTTTAAAAATAAAACTGAAGTCAATTTCGCAACGAAAAGTTGGTTTGATAGGAAAATGTAGAAACAGAACATTTTGATTTGTTTCAGGTTTGTAACGGGGGGGTCTTTTGTTTCAATTGAAACAATTTGGCAAATTCAACACAAATTCATTCCAGTCAACCTGACTTTGCATTTTTCAGCACAAAAAGGGTTCAGATGAAAAACAGCACCCAGCTTTAGTTATGATACCAGATACCATGCGGAAAGTTAAAAAAGCTGATCAACCATGCCAGGATTTATGCACAGGTTTAAGTTTACATGTGAGCAAAGTCCTGTTCACGTAATTGGGGCTACTCCCAACCACACCGAAAGCAGACACCTAAGTCTTTGAAGGATCCAGGCCGGCTTGAGACAAGTGACTTTTATTCGGACTCTTCAGGAGAATAGCTACGTTGGAGAAATAATTAACTGTGAAAGCTCTTGCTACGCATCGCTGAGTCTTCCAAAGAGATCTCCAGTCGAAGTAGGAAACCTCAATCTTGGCCTTCCAGACAGAAACAAACCCTTTTAAAATCCCATCCGGTCTTCCAGGCCTTCCCCATCCATCGTTAAGAAGGAAAAAAGAGGCACGTGCCCTTTTTGCAGGTCACCTTTAAATTGCCTAAGGAGAGGAGTGTTTTTACAGTTTGCCATAAAGGGGGTAATCTTAGCACCTGGGGAACAATGAAGAGGAAGGACCCTTTTTTGTGCCTTTTTATATGTTGACACCAGGGTAAGGAATGCTTCCTGGGATGGTATCCTCCCACCTTCCCTTTTAAAAACAAAGTCCCTAAGAAAGCAGATCTTGTGCCCCTGAATGTTGAATGCAAAGTTTACTTAATTGCATCCGATCCGATGAGAGACATTTGCCACGGTACACGATATCCACTAGCTTCAGAGGAGAGAAGCAGGGCCACGTGCTGCTCTACAGTTTCCCCTCCATATTCCACATCAGGATCCTGGAACGGCCGGAGCACGGCCGAGTGTTGCAGACACTGGCCCTGGCTCACAGGAAATCAGGCCCAGATCACCGAAGAGATTTACTCCTCACTTCCATTGACGTGAAGATCTGGGCCCCAGTGTTATTCCATGGGATTCGCCCTGCGGGCCAAAAAACACCCTGACAGGACAGGTGAAAGCTGAAAGCTGCAGGACTGGAGGGGCAAAGACTGGCTGCTGGTTATTATTACATTTGGTAATGAATGGGCTAGACTGTATGTGTACCTCTGCCCCCTACTGGATGGAATCAGTAACACTCAACTGCACATCATAAACCCTATACTGCCAACCCTGAATGGAGATTCTTCTTTACCTCGATTGGCTGGCTTCTGGAGCAGGAGGATCTGAGGTCTATCCCTCTACCAAGCAGCCATGACAGCAGTAGAGGCATCTTGACATCAGTTTCCCCGTCTCTGGGAACGCGTGGTTTGGTTTTGCTGTTATTTTTAAATGTGCTTTGGACAGATGTCAGCCCTGGCGGCCTCTCGTTACCCAGAGATCAAGGACGGGCCTGAGCAGCTTCAGCGCATGGTCCCCCTGCCCTGCCCCACCCAACATGTCTCCTCCATCCTGTTGAAGGAAGGACCAGCCTCCTGCCAAGCGTTGAGACGCTGGCAACGTTCTACCAACTGGAATAACCAATAACAAGGCAGCTTCCAGCCGGAGGCCGCCCTGCGCTGGGTGCTGCACTTGAGATGAAGGACGGCCAGCGGAGCGGAGGGCTTGGAGAAGTGCACGAGGCAGGCAGGGGCATGCGGCGGGCTCCAGGCTGGAAAGCTGGACAGTGGCTGCTCAGGGAAGAGCCAGGAGCAAACCCGAGGATCCCGGGAGGGGCTGAGGGCAGAGAAAGGAGCCTGGGTGGGGTGAAAGGTGAGCCCAGAGGTTGGGCAGAATCAGCAGAGAGAGGCCAGACCGCTTGGGAAGGAGGGGGCTGGACCCAGCTGGTCACTAGGGCAAAGCCTTTGTGTTTTGCTTGCTTTGGACTTGGATATCCCAGGAAGGGAGGAGTTTTGTGAATGACTGAGCGGGAGGGCCAAGTCGCTTGCAGTAGAGCACGTCTCTGGCAGGCGGAGGCTGACGATTGGGCTGGGGAAACTGAGGCAGGAGTGCCGCAATGCCGGATGTTGCTGGGAGGGGGGGCTCTGGGATGGTGACACCATCCCAACTGGCCCCCAACTGAGACCAGCTTGTTCCACAGAGCCCACCGAATGCCAAGGGCTGCTGGTCACTGCTGTACGTGGGCCCTGACGTGTCTGTAATGGGTGAAATTGGAGCGGGTGGGGCCCCAAATTTCTCTCAAGAGGCTTGCTTTGACCCAGTACCGAGAGATCAGTGCCCCACTCCCGTCTACTAGTGCCCGTCCTCCCAGGGGAAGCAGAGGGTGGACGCACTAGGTGGAGTTTCCTGCAGCGTGCAGATGCTTTGTGCTTTCAGGCATCCTCTTTGTGTGAACGTCGGGGGTTATCAGGAATCATCCGCCCCAAGAAGCCAACCTGGTATGAAAATCCTCCGTCACCAATCCGTGGAGCTGAGAAAGGATCGCGTTCTCGCCCGCTCGCTGGCTTTCCCTAAGGCTGGCACGTCCTGGGAGGTTCCCTTCATAGATCTCAAGACTAGGAGGGACCCTTATGATCGTTCTTCGTCCTTCATACCCCAGGCACATCAGGAGAGGGGACTCACTAAGGTGATGTGGAGAGTCAGTGACACAGCTGGCTGGGAAAAGAACCCAGGAGTCCTGACTCACCAGCCTATGCTTTAGCCACAAGACCAGCCTTTCCCACTACCAAGGCATTGCTTCAGCTGTTACGGGTCTTTTTTGTGGCTCTCTGTCAAGGCATTGCTGCTCTCCCAGGGCTCTGAGGCCGGCTGGCCGGGGAGACGTAAAACCACAGGCACTTTCCCATATAAAAGGGAAGGAGGCCAGAGAGGCTGGAGGATTCGGCACCAGCTCGAATCGAATGGTTCACTGCAGTCCCCACTTATTGCAGTAGCACCTTGGCCCCCTGCCTGAGTTCTATTCCTGGCTCTGCCACTGATCTGCAGCATGACCATGGGCAAGTCACTTCACCTCCCCGTGCCTCACTTTCCCCACCCCTTGTCTGTCTTGTCTATTGAGATGGGAAGCTGTCTGAGGCAGGAGCCGTCTCTCATGACGCACGTGTGCACTGCCTAGCCTCTGGCCGCGTTGCAATCACGCCTTCAGACTTCTTCCCAGAAGTCGGAGCTGTTCCTGCTCATCTCTGCAGCCCACCTGTGACGGGGTGCAAGCCGCTGCTGCGACGGGGCTAAGCAGAGCAAACTTCAGACAGATGAGGTAAGTCCCAGCTGTCGCCACGGGGCCCCTGGCTGGAGGCCACAGCACATACCCGGTGAGCAGTCAGGGCTCTGCCCTGCCGATGGAGCGAGGATCCCTGCGCCCTGCCATGCATCGGACAGCAGAGGAAACCCCCCAGGAGCGTGTCCTGCCCCCAGCCACACACCCTGGGCAGCCCAGAGCTGAGATCCCCCACCACAACATGGAAATCTCTTAGCCAAGCCGTGTCCCAGCTGGGAGGGTCCAAAGCCCACCCCATCCATCAGAATTCAGAGACTCCCTGGGACCGGCCGCACTGGAGGGGAAATCCTGGGCGTGGATGTGTCGGTGCAAAGGCCAGAGACCCCCGGATCAGACAGCCCAGGCGGATGGAGCTCTCTCCCCCCCCCCCCCTTTCATTTCACTCCCAATTTCAGAAGCTCTTGCCCCCTCTAGTGGCTTCAGCCATCCTCGGGTCTCCCTGCCAGGGAAGTTGTGGTCAGCCGTGGCCAGCCCCAGCTCTGGTCAGATGCTTTGTAGGCAAGGGGCAAGGCGATGCTGTGGAATCGAAGCCTTATGTCTGCACAGGGGTGCTCCGAGTCCCGACTCCGCTGTCGTTCTGGCACGGACGGAGGGGCTAGGGAGTGGCACAGATCCTGAGAGCAGGGGAAGTCCTCACGCCTCTTGTAGGTGTGCGCTAAGGAGCATCGGGGGAACGATGCTGGAGGCTCTGCAGCACAGGGTCCAGGGCGTAAAGGCAGAGGGATGCCCATCGGGATCTCAGGGACACTTTGCACACTTCTCCCTGACCCTTGCGAAGGAGTAACTCCGCGTAAGGATGGTCAGTGAGGCAACCCATTGCATGGCGGGGGAGTTCCTGGAGTCCGTCAAGAAAGACTGGATTTTTTTTTCCCCTAAAATGCTGAGACTGGATGCAGGAATCAATGGGGGAGCGTTCCTGGCCCGTGCTATGCGAGGGGCCGGACTTAGGTGAGCACAATGGTTCCTGCTGGCTTTAAAATCCAAGGCCTCTATGCAACTTCCTTCCTGGACGATTGCAAAGTGCATTGCACAGTTCTTGTGCAACCCGCTGGCGCGTGTGTGTCACCTGCCCCCCTCTGTGCTGAGCCCTGGGGTTGTTACAGCCCCCAGCTGGGGGGGGTTGGCTTTGTAGCTGAACCTGGACCAACGTGTCTTTTTAGCCGTGGAGGTCCTTGGCCAGTCCCTGGTGTCCCAGCCAAGAGAGCAGTTGTCACAGCCGTGCAGAGCCGTTCTGCACCGGTTAGTGAAATGTGCTATTAACAGACCCAGCATCGTAAATGTAACTGCGCTGGCCCAAGGCAGGATTTTGGAAGGGAAACGAAGTCATGACCACTGTGACCGATTCAGGAAGAGGAGCTGGAGGAGGCATTTCGAAAACAAAGAACAGAAATGACCAAACCACAAGTCCTCTTAGTGCTGGGGGGACTTTCGTCTGTTGGAAAAGGAGTCTGGTAAAACAGAATTTCCCGTAAGTTCGTGGAATGCCTTGGGGCCACCCTTTTGTTTCAGAAGGTGGAGGACGTCAGCAGGCGGACTGCCATTTTAGACTGGATCTTGACCAGCGGGGAGGAATCGGTAGCAAGTCTGAAGGTGGAAGGCAATTTGGGTGGACGGGTAATGCTTTCATGAGGCTAAGGAAAGGAAGGTGTGAAAGCAGCAGACTACGGCCAAAGGACTTTTAAAAAAAGCCAAACAGCCTTCAGCCAGCTCACAGACACTTTGTCCAGTGACGTTTTCCTGCATCTTTGCTGCTTTGGCCGGGGCTAAAGTTTCCAGCTTCCGTCTGGAGTTCCCAGCTATTGTTGGGGTCGGGGGGGGTCTCATAGGGCTGAAGGTTCACCTTTCCGGCAGCCATTGCTGGCTTGTTAAGGGAACAGGCTCCTGTCCGCACTGGAGCCATTAGGGCAGCGGGCCCACAAGTAAGACCATACCTAGGGCCCCGGGAACCCTGTCCTGCGGGCCCAATGGAGCGAGCGTTGCATCTCTGATGGGCCAGGCCCGTAGAATTGTAGCGGAGCCCAAGGGAGACCCACATGCCCTGAGATTCCCCCCCGGGTGCAAAGAGCTACGGCAGTGCAAGGTTTGTTTGTAGGGGGCAGGGTGAAAGCTAAAGCTGAGAACGACCCAGCTCTCTACAGCACGCGTCAGCTAAAGTCTTGCTTCCTGCGCGGCGCCAGTCAGCCCTGATCACAGACTCCGGCCTGGGCCCTGCTTCTCCTTTCATTTACACCCGTGTGAACCCAGAGCAACTGGCCAGAGAGCTCATCCTCTGCCTTCCAGCTCAGGGCGCCGTGCACACGAAGACGCCAGAGGGCAGCAGCAGAACACCATGGGACGGCCCCGGGGGGGCGGAAGCTGAAGGAACCATTGAGGTTCAGGGCGCCTGTTTGAAAAGTTGGGTGGTGCCCCTGGAGGGGCGCAGCGCAGAGTCCGTAGCTCACTCACAGCTCAGCAGACGCACGCTGCTAGTGAGCTGCAACCCTTCGCTGCTGTGGCCGGCCCAGGCACCTTGGTCGCTCTGCCAACGCGCTCAGCTCGCCCCATCCCAAGCTGCACGTTTCTGTGCGTGCTACACTACGGGGGTGGGTAGGAGCAGTTACCACCGGAGGGATCGGCGCAGAAGGGTTTATAACCACTAGACCACACTCCCTCCCAGACCCAGGCCTCCTGACTCTCTTCGTTCAGCTGCTGTCAGCAACACGCCGTGACACCCACTGCGTCTCGCCCGCACATAGAGGAGCGGAGCCTACAACTGCTACCGGTTATTCTGTCAGCTTGGGTGGCAAAGCTTAAGGGCCCAACCGGGCTGATGACCTACGAGGGTGTCAATATGGGTCCCTGTGATGGAACTGGGCGGGCGGGGTTGCATTTGGCTTTTTAAAACAGTTAGGAAATTACATGCACAAAACTGCGTGCCAGCTTGTTCAGCCCCCGTGTGCATACGCATGAGGACACCGTCTTTAATGACACGATTGCGCACTGCTTTTCCCACCAGGCCCTGTCTCATGCAGCGCCCTGGGGATGAATCGGCCGTGCAGCGAGGGAACCCCTGCCTCGCTTGCTGCAGAAGTCGGAAGGTGTGTCGTGACGGAGGCAGGGGATTGCAGGAAGAGCAAGGATGATCTCCCGTTAAGGCAGCTGACCGCCGCTCCGGAGAACTGGAGTCTATTCCCGCCTTCCTCACCGAGCTCCTGGGAGATGCCAGGCAAGTCGCTCACGTCAAACTTTTCACCGACGGTCGCGAAGGGGCATGGTCCCCGTTGGCTCGGTGTCCGGCTTGAGACGGACGGGGTCTCAGCTGTAGAAGTGCTAGACACATTACTGCAGCCGAAGACAGCGGGAGCTGTACATACCGCTGTAAAAAATGCTAGGTACGGTGAAGATCCCCAGGCCTCAGTTGCCTCAAGTTGGGCACTCAAAATGAGTGGACACTTTTGGCCTTAATCTCGCTGTGCCTCGGGTTCTCCATCTGAAAAATGGGGATAAGGGGGCCCCTTTGTGTGAAGACGTTGCCGAGATGAATTCATTCGTGTTGCTGAAGCAGTCAGATACTATGGGGAACGCACAACAGAAGCATCCAGGAGGAAATTAATAATAATAAATATGGAGAAATATCAGATAACTGCATATTCGGCGAGCACCGCACTGCCCATTCTGGGGCTAAGCCCGAGCGTGCCATGGAGCTGCTGGGGGACGGGCGGAGCAACCTGGGGTCCCTGCTCTAAAACACTTCCACTCTAAGGACTAGAGGTTCATTTCCTCGTGGAGCCATCCTCTGCCAGCCGTGCACGGAGGATGGGTAGGACTCGAGGCTCTGGGCAGATCCAAAGGGTCAGAGATTCACCCAGAGCAGAGAAGC
Source organism: Mesoclemmys tuberculata (assembly GCA_007922155.1). Lineage (NCBI taxonomy): Eukaryota > Metazoa > Chordata > Testudines > Chelidae > Mesoclemmys > Mesoclemmys tuberculata. The sequence continues at coordinate 4,391,328 of ML675642.1, forward strand.
CCCTTCCCCGCCCCAGGTTTGGCTACTTCCCCACAATAGTGCTTGATCTGAGACACAAAGGGTCGCTCACCCGCTTATTCTGTCAGCCAGGAGTGACTCCCCGCTTGTCAACGAGGCAAAACCGGTGCAAACGAGAAGAGAATCAGGCCCACAGGTCAGAACCGGATCTAAACTTCCTCCGCCTTTGGGACGGCTGGACCCAAGCCCCGGGAGACCTGCTGGCTGTTTAGACCCCGACTCGGATTTCCCCCCTTTGCTGACAGCAGCTTGACAGCTGCATCGCTCCCTTAACTCCAGCAGAGTTACTCCTCATTTGCGCCTATGTCAGCGAGAGGAGAAGCGGGCTGTGCGGCTTGGCCGCCGGCTCTAACCTCCCCCGGAGTTTGGGGTGACACGGGCCTCAGTCCGGCTTCATCTCTAGCTAGAACAGAGGCTGGAAACCACCCCAGGAGGCAGAGCCGAGGCTTCGCAGGGTGTACAACCTCTGGCACAAGAGGCTGAGAGCGGCTGCAGCCTGTGGGATAGGCTGTCAGTCTCCCCAGAGGCGGTAGGTCATGACAGCCAGACACTCCCTGGCTGTGTTTATAAGGCCCTGAGATGACAGCACCAATGCTCCAGGCCGCTGGCAGACAGGCGCGGGGGGGGGGCTCTCGCTGACTCAAAGCTGACGGAGTAGTTTCCTCCAGCCAGCCCCGGCTCTGAGTACATCAGTGGATATCATGCACTCAGACCCATGATTCATCCTCCAGCCTGCTCAAAAGCTCCCGCCACCCAGCCCTGGGCTCCAGCCCTCACCGCCTTCCCACGGGGCTGCCCTCGAGAGTCCGGACGCGGAGAAGATGGGGAGAGTCGGCGTGGCTCTCCGGACCTTTGTACTTGTGCTGTGCGCTGCCGGACTGCGGGGTAGGTTATTACAACACACAGCTGCTGCCTGCTTCTGCCTTAGGACAGATCTGCCTCCAAGCCAGGCGTCTAGTGATCGCACGGTTCTCTTTTGCATGATCCGGTGGGGGGCTCGAGGTTTCCTGTGACTAGGACTTCTCAGGAGGGAAAGGTTACAAAGTCAGACGAATGTTCCCCAGAGGTAGAGATTTCGCAATCCTGCTCCGCTGGAGAGGATTTTCGAAGCTCCTGTGTGTTAGGAGTGTGTGTAGGTACGGGGTGTTTCTGCATACGGGGTGTTTCTGCGTATTCATCTCCTATTGGGGGTGTGGATTTATATTAGGGTGCTCAGATAGCAAGTGTGAAAAATCGGGACGGGGGTGGGCTGTAATAGGTGCCTATATAAGAGAAAGTCCCAAATATTAGGACTGTCCCTATAAAATGGGACATCGAGTCACCCTAATTTATATGCCCACACATTGGTGCATTAGGATTTGGGTAGGTAGGCTCACTTTTAGTGGATCCTCTGGAGTGTGGATCTGAGCTGCCATTGCTTGTATGAATGCAACAGGAGTTTGCTTGGGCCACGGGGCACAGCAGATTGATGTGCATTGCCATAGCAGAGAGGTGTGTTTATTGCTGCAACGGCTTGTGATCTTATCATGAATCTTGAAATGTTTTCCAGCTTTTCTTAAATCCCTAGGCCCTGGACTCAAGGGATTCCCAGAGAGTCATTTTTAAAACCCCAGTAAATATCTTGCCTCCCCAGTGCAGAGGATAGCTGGAAAAAATGAACCTTAAAGACCCCCAAACCGGAAAGGATATAAAAAGAACCCCCCATTTACTCTCTTTTTAAAAGGTCATGATTTTAAAGCCGAGCTCTTGATTTTTGAAGGCTTGGAGCTGGCCATGCTGGAGCAACCAGTCCATGAAATGGTTTCCAAGGGAAATGGTAGGAACCCATTTGTGTGGGACTGTTAAAAGGAGCTGAGATAAAACACTAATGAGTGTGTTGGAGGGAATAGCCTGTATTGGCCGCTGGGCATGGGTTGGGGGACCCAATAAGTTATGTCTGTCTCTGATCTTAAGGATGCTTTTTTTTTTTTTTAAAATCAAGTCTGTGAGTCCCTGTTTGGGTGTATGTGTGGTGATGTCTGACTCCACCCTCAGCATGTGTGTGGATCAGCACTTGCATTGTGCTGGGCTGGTGTCCGGGTGTGTGTTGGTACGTTTGGGTGTGTGTCAGTGTCTGGCAGGAACAATTACTAACCTCTCTCCAGGAAAGAAATGTACCAAGAAATGCCCAATCTACATCCTGCAGAGGCAGCTGAGATGCATGCCAAGTTTGGCTTTTTCTCAGTGAAACAGCCAAACTCACACAGCAGCTAAATCAAAAGCCCCCGAGCCGCGAAGCTGGGTGTGGAGGACTCCGCTGTGGCTCTCGTCAGCCATTCCCACGCCCCCGCAGGCTGGCGAGGGAGCATCTCTCAGCTGTTCCCCTGAGGTTACCACCCCACCTGCCATGGTAGGGCAGTGCGGAGGGGGTTGGTGCTAAGTTTTTGCATGTCTGGCACTCCTGGGCCAGGGGAAGACTGAGCGCAGAGGACATACCCCAGGTCGGGTTGGGGGGCAGAGGCAGATCAGGGCTAAGGCGGGTCAACCTGCCCCTTTCCAGCGCTCTGGGTGTGTCTTCCACAGCAGCTGAGATTTAATTACAGGCTGGTAAATGGATCACCTGACACATGGCCTTTGAATTTCACCCACTCCGTCTGTATCGCTGCTGATAAAAGAGGTGTGATAAGAACCGCGCAGGCGCCGGCCGCGATCGGAACATAGTGCAGATGAGGCATGTTGGTAAAGGAGGTACAGCGAGCCCGGGCAGAGGGTGCCCTGTGGCCTCGCCTAGCTACCATGCAGTACAATTACCCCGCCCGGGTCTCTCCTGAGGACTTTGCGATGAGAAAAACGCTTCCACATTAATGATTTGGCTGAAACAAAAGCGCCTTGGTGTCCGCGAAGACGCAGCCTGAGTCCGGGCGTGAGTCTAGATGGGGGGGACGCAAGCTGCGCTTTCAAATGTGTTGGCTGACCCAGTTTTTCAGCCAAGTTTTGTGGTTAGTGTGGCCGGAGCGCGTCGTGTTGAAGAATATGGCAGCTGGCCGTGGTGGGCTGGGCGCATCCGAATTAGCTGTAGGGTTAGGGTTGTGGGGGGTGCTCCATCCAGCACAGAAAGATGGTCCCTGCCCCCAGAGAGCCCACTGGCACCGGCGTGGCTGGCTACACAAGTTGCATGGGAGCCGAGTCTCTTCACAGAGTAGTGGGCGAGGGTGTTCGCCCTTTGTAGATAGCCTGGGGCGTAGGCAGCAGTGTACGGATCAGGCCAGGCCCGGCCAGTTGCTCTTCTGCGCAGATTAGGCCAGGCCAGGATTTAGGGGAGCCCACGGGTGGGGAAACTGAGCGACACCAGCTGGGAGCTGGAGCTCCGGAAAGAAGGGCTGTGTCCCACAGCGTCTGTAAGGGACCCCTTTGTATTCCTTGCAGCCGAGTCCTGGCTCGTCTCCAGCGCCGGGGAAGGCGCGTGTTCCCCTTTATCTCCAGAGACTGTTAACATCTCAAAGCACTCAGCCTTCGCTCCGCCCTTGCCATGATTCATAGGGGACAGTCTCGCAGCTCATCCTGACCTCTATACCACACCTGAGGTGCCAGCCTGGGATCGATCTCCTCTCCTGCTGGCCTCCCGCCCTCCAGTGAACGTTCTCGGGCCGGGAACAGACACTGGCCTACGACACTGGGCCCTGATTCCCAGGCCTGGGAGGTGGGCTGGCCCCTCTGTATAAAACACTGCCAGATCTAAATTCCCCACTCCCTGCCGCGGGAGGGTTTGAGCCCCGCTTTGCCCACGTCAGTGAGGATCCCAGGGGCTGGGCAGTGGCGAAGCGGCAGCCGGCCGTGTTTGTCAGCGGGGCAGGCAGCGGGTTAACTGCGACGTGAGGTGATGACCGAGCGGACCCCCCCCTGTCCGGCCAGGGAGGAGACACAGCTTGATGCCTGCTGGTGTCTGCACATGACAGCTGCAGAGCTCCCGCAGCAGGGGGGACACGGGTCGGGGCCTCAGCAGGGATCTTGGAATAGTGCGAAATCAAGAGAACTAAGGCCAAGGAGCCTACAGGAGTTAGATGCCTGACTCTCACTGAATGTCAGTGGGAGTTGTGCACCTGTCCCCCTCCAGCTCCTTTGGCTAACCCTGCCCAAAAGGAGACGGTGCCTAGGGGCCAAATTCAAATCACTGGTGCCAATTTCACCCCATTCGCTGCAATTGCTCTGGGGCCAGCGTTGCTGGGTCGGCTTCTCTGTGGCCATGCGCGTGTAGCCAGCCCCGAATAACCCCGGACCCTTCGTGTCACTGCAGTGAATCGAAAGGAAGTGGCCAGGCCTGGAAAGCAGCTGAGCACGCCTATGCCTGGAACTCCATGTCACTGGGGCTTGACTCTCCCGAGGGGATGGGGAGGGAAATTCCAGCCCCGAAGTTTAGCTACAGCTGGGCTGCCTGAAGTCGAGTGCCAACGGGACCAGCTCAGCCCATCATTCTTCTCAGGCTGATGAACAAGTTCCCGGTATTCACTGGGAACCTCCCAGAGGAGACCAGACCCAGCCAGGTCCTCATGCAACACACAGCCGGGGGGGGATCATTTGGCCTCCTGTTCTTTGCCAGCCTGACCCCTCCCACAGCATAGCAGTGCCAGCATACGGCACCTCCCCGTCTAGCTACAGCCCACGTCCGCAACAGATGCTGCGACACTAGGCCTAAGTGACTTGCCCAAGGTCATGCGGGAAGTCGGGGGCAGAGCCAGCTTCAGAACCCACGTAGGCCCAGCCCTAGGCGGGCGCCCTGGCCATTCAGCCCGGTCTCTCTCAAGGGCGCTGTCCCTAACCCAGTTGGGTGAGGTGGGGCCAGGAGCCCCGCTAGCCCTGAGTTGAGAGTATCCGTGTGGAAACTAACGACCAAACCTGTCACCTGGCCCCGAACATGGAGGGGGGAAAACCCATCCGACAGGACGCCAACCCTGCCGAGCGCCACGGGGGAGAGAAACGCCCCCAGCTAGTGCGTCCTCTGCCAGGGCCAGGTTATCCCTAGCGCTCGTCGCTGCTGCTCTTCTCGGTTCCCTGCGCCGCGCTCAGTGAAGGACCTGCTGGGGGAGGTCCCTGGCCTGTGTCACGCAGGAGGGCAGCCTGGATGATCAGTGGTCCCTGCCGAGCCTTCCCCATCTCGGAACGATTCCTGGCTGGCCGTGCGCACGCTAGAAGAATAAGCCATGCGGAGAGCCGCTGTCAGACACGGGCTCCCATACAGGTGGTATCGTCACGCGGTAGTGGATGGGGGTCCTCGGAGTCCAAGACCCATTGGAGCCGACCTGACGGCACACCTGCTCAAGAGGGGCTGCCTCACCGGCTTTGTTCTGGGGGGCCTGAACACCGAGATCCCTGCCCACCCCGGAGCCGGAGCCCTCGTAGCTTTCAAAGATTCCCCCTGTGTTTTATGTAGGCACCGTTAGCCCCAGCGGTTTGCAGCACCCACTGCTTAATCCTGAATCCTTAATCCGCCGGCTGAGGATCCCTTTGTGCCTCGCCTTTCTCCTGCAGACTGCCACACTAATCCATCCCTCCAGGTTTCCCTAGCCCAAGCCGCTCTCTAAGCCCCTTTGTGGCTGACTTCCAGCCGTGCTGAGCGAGAGAAATGCAAGCCCCACGCTCCTGGCTGCAGCCTGGCAGGGCCCTGGCAGGGCTGGTGAGCTTTGACACCGCTGGGGGAAGGAGAGCGAAAAGGGCAGACAGGCATCTGTCCCCGTAAAACTGTACAGCAGAGGGCTGGACTGGCGAAGTGACATCATTGTAGCGACACCGGCGTGGATACCCCTGGGAGAGACAGGCACTTAGTGACATGTGGAATTGGGGGGGGGTAATGGAGATCAGGCGGCTTCTTTAATGGGGGTCTCATGCTACCCCATGGAGGGAATGTTGCTCTGGGACCCAGGAACACCCGGTTCTAGTCCTGGCTCTGTGCGTGATGTTGGGCAAGTTACGTCAGCACCCGGTGCCTCAGTTTCCCCATCTGTGTAATAGGGCTAATGGCAGCAACGTCCTCGGCGGAGCACTTTGAGATTTATGGGGGGGGAGGCTAGCACCGCATAAGAGCTAGGGGTTATGAGGGCAAAGCGCAGTCCTCACCCACGTCTCGTCCTGGAAACCAGTGCAGAGGGGGTGCCCCGTGCTGCAGATCCCTGCGCACCGGTGATCATGGCTTTCCTGGCGGGAGATAGAAGGATGAGGGTGTGGGAGAATAAAAGTGTGCCCAGAATCCAGCACCCACCGCTCTTTGGAAAACCTGCCCCCTAACGCGTGCTGGGGGGAGCTGGGGGCTGGGTTTGACGATGACCCACCCAAATGACAGCTTGGAGCAGGCAGCCCTGCCGTGTGCCCTGCTCTCTGCTCCCTGGCTAAGGGGAGGCCTGTTATGTCCTGGCCCCGTGAGAGCCAACAGCCGTGCGTACATTCCTCTGGCCATTTAATGAGGGACCCCGGGAAGGATGTTCAGATGAGGCCCTCCCTACTCGCAGGCCCTGAGACCCCGCGCAAGGGCAAAGGATGAGTCGGGGGACCCAGCTGGCTATTTAAAGCAACATCCTAGCAGCCCTTGTCATTTCGCCAGTTCCTTTTCCTGTTCGGCATTCGTTTCCCTGCCTTCCCCGCCTCCCGTCCCCTTCCCTACGGCACTAAAACCGCTACTTCCACCCCCGCGTCTGCAGCTGTAGCGCACAGGGCCGGGCCCTCCCTGGGGCAAGGAATCACACGCTCTGCCAGGGAGCCTTTGTTTTGTGAAGGGCGCCTCGCAGTCCAGCGTCTGTCCCGCCACGGCAGTGGGGCATGAACCCTGCTGCTTTAAACCAGCTCACTCACCACGGGACCTCCAAAACAGGAGAGAGGCCTCAGCCCACGAGCCAGCTGCCTCCTCCAGCTTCCTTCTTCCCCACAGCAGGGCCCATTAACGGGCAGCATCGCCTCCTGCTGCTGGTCTCACCCATTAGTATTGTTTGTATTACAGTAGCACCCCGGTCAGCCCCATGGCCCAGGTGTGCTAGGCGCTGTACAAATGCACAACTCTGACTGGAGAGAACTCACAGACTATGGAGAGATTGGTTACCAGGGACCTAAATAGCGCTCTCTCTGGCTGGTTGGGCCTGGCACTGACAGACTCCATGGGGACCTCGTGAAAGGGAGTTTCGGGTGGAGAGTGGATGCCAGACAGAACAGTCAGTCTGAGGAGCTCAGGTAACGGGAGCCTCTTTTCCAGGAAAGCATGTGTGTGCGTAACCCACTGGTCACTGGGTGTTGTGTGTCCCCCAGTGTGATGCCCATCACCCGTACTTCGCCACCGCTGTGCACCGAAGTGGCTGTGCAGCCCGATGATTCTGGTCGAGCTGGCACGTGTTAAAATGAATTTGTCCCTGGCGGTGACGCAAGGCCATGCAGGAAGGAGAGGCTTCAAAACCAACGACTCCCCAAAGAGCAACAGCATTACACCCACCAACCAGGTGCACTGCAGGAACAACAGCAATCCGTCCTCTGCAGTTGCGGCTCCTCCCTCCTAAGGATCCCCACGCACTTTCCAGACCCTAATTACACAAATGCGCAGCAGCCTAGGGAGGACAGCCACAGTTCAGTGTTTTTATGGGGAAACCGAGGTGCAGAAAGAGGCAGTGACACTGAAGAGCCAGAGTTAAAAGCCAGAAGGGACCACCAGATTATCTAGTCTGATCTCCTGTCTCTCACAAGCCAGCAACACCCACAAATCCTGATCACCCTGTGACAGGCAGCTTGCCCCTTTAAGGCCTGGGGCCAGCCAGCCCTGTTCAATTAGCCAGGCCCCACCACATCTAGAAGGGGGGGCCTTAAAAGGCAGAAAGCTCAGCTGGGAGGGGGAGTAAATAAATGGGTGGAGGGGGGAGTACAGAGAGAGAGAGAGAGAGAGAGAGAGAGAAAATATATAAATGGCTCAAAAGATTTTTTTGAGTAAACAGGAATTTAAAGGTTAGTTTAAAAAGGATTTTAAAAAGGAATGGCAAGAATTATTGGCCAAGAAGAAAAGAAAAAGAAGAGCCTACGAAGTAAGCCCCAAAACAGAGGCTAATGCCCTGCCCCAATGTTCTGCAAGGCTCAATGAAGATTAGCAGCGTTGACTGGTTGCTGTGGTTTGCACAGTGATTTGGACTGGAGCAGACACAAAGATGGGCTGTGGAATGCATGTAGGATGACAGAAACAGCTGATCCTCCACTATGTGATTGCAGGGTGTGTTCCCAGGAAAGGCAGGGTCTTTAGGAAGAATGTAGGTACTTTAAGGTGAAAGCCCATCCTTGGAGTGGTGAGAAAGCGGGGTGACGTTAGCACAGCTCTGCTGTGATCTTTTTCAAGGCTCTAGAGCAGGGGAAGGGAGCATGGTGGCACGGCTGTATGAGGAGCTTCGTAGATGGTGGCTGTAGACTGAGTAGGCGAGCCTGCTTCACCATACACGTAAAGCATAAGAGGAAAGGGGCAGTGGGGAGCGTGACGTGACCCTGCCTTTCTGCGAGCCAGAGTCCTTGGCAGAGGCCTGGCTAAGGATGAGACCTGGGGGAGGGCAGAGTCTCCGCTGGACGAGCGAGGGGAAGATGCGGGAGGTGGTTAGTCTCTTATGGCGTATTCCAAAGCTGAACTAAGAGGCCTCGTGACAGACCCTACTGGAGAAGTCCTCTGCAGTCAAGGGGAAGAAGGACTGTGGGGTGCCCTGATGAGAGGGGAGGAAGACGAATTGACACATCTGAGGTCTGATCTACACTACAGACTTAGGTCAGTGTAAGCTGCCTTGCTCAACCGGCTCTGGAGCAGCGAGTTGTATTGCACACACTGGCCATGTCCGCACTAGCGAATGTACCCATCGATAACGGTTGTTGGCCACATTGCAGCCGAGCTGCTGCCAAAAGGGCTCAACCAGCAGGTCCCGCCAGCAGCGGGGGAATTTTGGGCAAGTTTCCTACCATTGCTAACGTGTATCCGGCTCCGCTGCGAGGAGCCCTAGTGTAAACAGCTGCAGCCAGCGTTTTAAGCCCCGTGTCCTCAAACCCGGTAAGACCAGGTCTGACGGACACCAGGCCTGGCCTGGTGACGAATATGGCCTGGGCCTGTCTGTGCTGGCAGCTCCCCAGCCAAGCCATTTGGCAGCGGTTCAGCTGCGCCCCGTTGTCAGCAATGGGCAGGTTTCCTGGTGAATGGAAGGCTTGAAGCTGGGCCAGTTCACACGGCATCCAATGGCAGTTTGGTCTGTTTGCGTTAGCGCTTTACGGGTGCAGGTACCCCTGGGTTTTTCTCTGGCTGTGCTGGGGAGAGAAGCTTTCTTGAGCTGTTGATGTCCCCACTAGACCAACGACACTGCTGTGGTCCAGGGGGATTTGTCTTCTTTTCGCTTCTGGTCACTGAAGGTACGTCTACACTGCAAAAAAGGTGTGTTTGCGCACCAGATTGGCTAACTTGGGTTAAAACAGCAGTGAGGGTGTGCCCAGAACTTTAATTTTGACTCCTTTGGGGCAGTTCTGCCCCCCCCAAGTCCAGAGGAGCGTGCTGTCCCCCCATCATGGCCCCAGGACTACTGGAGAAGTTCCACGGCTCCACTGATTATTGGGGTGGCCGTGCCCCTGCTTGAAGCAGGATCCAGGACTATATGCCAGGGTTTGAAGCCGCTGGGGCAGCTCTTCGGTTCCTAGGACTGGCTTAGGGGAAGGCTTTGTGCATTGTTCTTTATGTGGAGGACTCTCAGGAATTCCTGCCCCCAGCTGCACCGAAAGCAGCTGAGAGCAGGGAAGGAATTTAAGAGAGCCCTGGAGCTATGCGCATTTACCTTAGGATTAAACGCCTTGGAACATGGCCAGGCCCTCTGCTCATCTGGGAAGCAGCCAATTCTGCTTGCAGCCAGGACAGGCATTCGTTCTTAGGATAGGGAGTAGAGTATGTGCGGGGGGGGGGGCCAAAGGTCAGAAGCCTGATTTCTTGTGTTTGCTGGTTTCCATCACTGCTCTCAAGTTATCGAGAGACCTGACCTGTCGTCAGAATCTTTCCGCTTCTCTTCCTCTTGCTGAACGTGTGTGTGTATGTGTTAAATATTAGCCTGGATTCCCAACTGATTTCTATCAGCATAGCTCCACGTGGATTTCCAGCAGCTAGCGTGTAGATACAGAGCCTGATTCTCCCCCGCGGTCGTACATGCCAATGCAAACTGAGTGCAGGGGAGGGTAAACTGTTGCCAAGTGGACTTGGGGGAGGGGGAATTCCCCCACTTTGCAGTGGCGAAACAACTGCCCGAGGTGCAGAGACACCGGGCATGTGGGTGTGCCTGTCCTCAATCCTGGGCCAGGACGTGGGGTGGAGGGGAAGCCAGGGGAATCTGAGGGTACAGATTCCTTAGAAGCAAGGATCTTTATTCACTTGGGACAGAACCGCCCACATCACCTCATTGCTGTCTCCAAAGTCTCATTCAACCACTGCAGGACAAATGCCCCCGCCTCCTTTGGTGTCACCAGTCCAGGATTACACTGAACCCCAGAGATCCTTCCGGTGGTAGGAGTTTGCCTCTCAATTCATGTCCTTGATGCACTTGCTTTGCCTCCATCCTTTCCGGTCCCTGCAGAGCCAGCCCGTTGCCAGCCCGGCTCAGTTTGCTCGTCTGTCCGCTCTTCTCTTCTCCTGTCTCCCTGCTCTGGTCCTCCAGGACGTTTGTGTATTGCCCCAGCCTGCTTTCTGCAGCCCTCTCGCCTTCTCTGTGGAGACCCGGGCACCCTGAATCAGGGTTGGCACAAACCTTCCCAAGCACTGAGGAGTGGGATCTTGCTCTGCATTTTCTGGGTTGTTCTTCCAAACCTCCCGCCAGCCAATGCCGCTCTCAGATTGGTCTGTGTGCAGTGGCCTGGGTGCCGGGGGGGCTGATCATGACAGAACTGAAGGCATTGGGAACTGCTCCCTTCTGAAAATCAGGTCCTAGGCTCCTGGAAGGAAAAGCTGCCACTGTCTTCATTTGGGGCCCGCCCCAGGGTGCTGGGAGAGAATCGGTGTGCGGATCCCGGACTGCAGGCCGCAACGGGACGGCCAGAGAGGCAAATGGGCTGATCCTCATCTAAGCTTGGCGGGATGGCAAAGACGACAGAGGCAGTGTGGCCGTACGGGGAGGCACTGGATGGGCGTGCAAGAGACCTGGCTTCTGTCCTGGTCCTGCTGCCGGACTTTGGGCAAGTCGCGTCTCCTCCCTGGTGTTCTGTTTCGCCTCCTCCCCTTTGCCATGTAGCCTGGAAGCTCTCTGGGCAGGGACTGATCTCGGTGGCGGCCTCGAGGTGCTACTGGAATACCCACAACAATGAAGTTCAGAGACTTGTCGTTTTCTTGGGCTAGGAAAGTTGTGTGCCGGCCGGCCGTCCTGACCAGCAAAGGCCACACCCTAAGCCACAAGACCCTGCTCTGAAAGGCGCCTCTTTGCTCCGGTGTGTTGGCGTCTAGCTACTCAGAGTGGCCGGGCGGGGGCAGGTTTTGATCACTGTCTCTGTCTCTCTCTTTCAGGGAGTAACATCTGTACCACTCGCGGGGTGAATTCCTGCCAGCAGTGTCTCGCCGTGAGCCCTGTGTGCGCATGGTGCTTCAAGGAGGTAAGGGGGTGACAAGCGACCAGCTTGTCTGATTCATGCCTTTGACGGGCCTTGCATTGCATCTCTGCTACGGCACAGAGCCCTGCTCATAATGATGAATGACATGAAAATGAGCCCTTTCGCTGCATGTGAGTTGCACCTGGGTCCAGGGTGTTTCTGGCCCTATCTATGCTGTAAGGTCAACCATGACTTTGTAACAAGATCACGGCACATTGGATGCTTGAATGCTTTTGAAATTGTGGCCTGGAGTGTCCCCGTGGGAGCTGCTGGGTGCTGCGTACCATTGGCAAAATAGTGGAAGGGATATAAGACATCCTGCTTCAGGGTGTCACCCTCATAGCTAGCGATTGGCCATGTCTACATGGCAATAAAAGGCCCATGGTACCGAGTCTCCGAGCCTGGGTCAATTGACCTGGGCTGCTAGGCTAAAAATAGCAGTGTAGATGTTCCAGCTCAGGCTAGAGCCAGGGCTCTGAAACCTGGGGGTGGTGGAGAGTCTCGGAGCCCATGCAGGAATGTCCACACTGCTATTTTCAGCCCTGCGAACCCGAGTCTATTGACCCAGGCTGATACTCGGTGCTGCAGGACTTTCTTGGCAGCGTACACATACGCTTAGAGACCTGGATCAGATCTAATCTTGGGACAGGAGCTAGATGGACCCTGGCTCACTTCCGGCCTGGCAAATCCTATGTTCATATGACAATCTGGCATTCATTCAAGTGTCTAAATGACGGCTGTGTAGCACTACTTGGAAAATGCCAGTTAGTTTTTCATTGGAAATTCTTTTTTAAGCTTCATTTTTTCCCAAATCCTCCCCACCCACCCCCACAAATTTCCGTATTTCAGCAAAAGCTCAAAACTGCAACATTTTCAGTCTTCAAAAACTGGGGGGGGGGGGTGTTTTAAATGGGTTTCAGTCAAACTCAGCCTGACTAAAATTTGCTGTAAAAGGGCAAGACCCAAACTAGGAAGTGAAAACGCTTTCTTGCTTTCTGCTCCTCTAGCCCTGAAAAGCTGCACTCTGGGTTTCCCTCCAGTCCCGAGGTGTGACACAATGAGGGGCAGATAAAGGGCTGAGGGTTCCCCAGCTGGCAGGTGTTTCTGGAGTCTGCTAGAATGGCCTGATGTTTTACTTGGGGTGTGGGTGGATGGACCTTGGCTCTATGCACCGGAACAAGGGCATGTCTATGCTACGGTGCTGCTGTAGCATCATAGCGTAGACCAAAGTGTGGGGCGCACCTCCTTGGGGGGGGGAGTGTGGAGGAAAGTTGCAGAGATTCGGGAGCCCCCACCGTCCTAGGGCTGAGAGCAGAGAAACCCTGTAATCCTGAAGCTCCCAGCTCAAAGAAGCCATGCCACCTTGCTACAGCCCCCAGCCCCGACTGAGACCCGGCTCCCAGCCCTAGCTGGGTGAGAACTGTGGGGGTGTGGACAGGAGTAAGGGGGGAATGCAGGGTAAAACGTTTGGGGACCACTGGCGTAGGCACTTCCTGCGTTTGCATTGACAGAAGGGGTTTTTCCATCCATGTGGTTAATTCACCTCTCGGAGAGGCAGTAGCTAGGTTGAGAAAAGGGTCCATCCGCTGACCTAGCAGCATCTACGCCGGGTGAACTTTGTATCGAAGCCTCTGTGTGCTTGAGCGTCTGACTGTGCATGTGGCTGGGAGACACTGACGGGAGGGGAGGGGGTCTGTCTGTCTGTCTAGGAAAGAGAGCCATTGTTAGGTGTGCCCATCTGATAACGCTATGGCTGATCTGGTCTCAAGACGGGAAGCCCAGAGATGCTTGCTCTGATTACATCAAGCAATCTCTGGTGTGTGATAGCCAAACCCCCTGGCAGGACTGCGCTAGTTGTCTCTGGGGCTGATGGGAGGAAAGGGGGCTTTCCTAACTGGTTCCAGCACCACCTTTCACCCCACCCGGGCCTTCCCCCCTCCCCGCTCCGGTTCCCAGGCCGTGGGGGTGGCTTGACGTGCAGTGCGGGCTGCGAGTTCTTTCCCCAGACCCAGCCAGATCCTTTCCAAAAAAGGAAATATTCCCTGCGCCCGCGGGGGCCGTGTTCGCAGACACATGACAAGGAGGGAAACGAGACGTTTCGCTGCCAGCAGCTGGCCCCCGGAGCGCTGCCAGCTGTGGCTTCCCACATCTGGGCCGAATTGTCTTAATTTAGCAAATGAGATGGGGGGCCCCCCCTTATCCCGTCCTTCAGCCCACTTTCTTTAAAGGGACAGCACCTTTATTTGTTTCGTCCCTTCCCGCTGCACTTCTTTCAATCCCAGCCACACTCAGTATAAACACAGGTCCCCGATCACCCTTACTCCGGCCTGGCTTTGAACCAGCCAGTTCTACTATGCTGAGTAGCACAGAGCACAGTGAGTCGCTGTGTTGCCTGCAGCGTGAGTCTGCGCTACTCTGCCGGAGCAGCGTTCGCAAAGCCAAGACCTCCGGCAGGCTCCTTAATGGCACGGGCAGAGGCAGGATCTGACCTGGGCTTGATTCAAAGAGGCTGTTGCATGTGTTTTTGTGATCCACAAAGGCATCTGCATGTTGCAATGTCTAATGCTCCCTCTCTGTGTTGGGAGTTTTGGCACTCCAGGGGACCCAGATGAAAACCAGGGGGCGGGCTGTGGAATAAAAGGTCAGGGACATACATGAAGAAACAGCCAAGGGAAACGCTGCTTTACATCCCGCCTGTGGGATCTGCTGTGGCCAGTCAGGGAGTCACAGAATGTGGCTGGAGGAGTTGATGGCCATTCATAACATTTGCAGGTGGTGATCTAGGGACCAAACCCACAGGCTTTGAGGCGTATGCTGATCTCTGGCAGGCATCCGGAGGAAACCTCCCTCCTTACGCACCATTGTACAGCTGGCTAGGAGGAAGGGACGGAGGATGCCTCTCAACCATTACGTATTTGCTGCTGCTGAGGAAACGATCCTTCCATGTGATCTCGGAGATCTCAGCCGTGGATTCGATTTTCATGGTTATCTGAACCTCGTCCATGAGTGGATGAATAATAAATAGTTATATTTTGCACCTTCGTCCCTGCACATCCCTGAGGGTGACTCTAAATCCTCCTCCTTGGGGACATTGAAGCAGAGAGAGGAGACATGGAGGCGAGAGTGGTCTTGCCCACATGCTCAGGGTCCAATTGATCACCATAGTTGGGGTCGGGAAGGAATTTTCCCCTGGGTCAGATTGGCAGAGACCCTAGGGGGTTCTCCACCTTCTTCTGCAGCATGGGGCACGGGTCACTTGCAGGTTTCAAGTAGTGTAAGCGGGGGATTCTCTGACACGTGACGTCTTTAAACCATGATCTGAGGACTTCAGTCCCTCAGCCAGAGATTCTAGGTCTATTACGGGAGGGGGGTGGGCGAGGTTCTGGGGCCTGCGCTGTGGAGGGGGCCGGACGATGTGTTCAGGATGGTCCCTTCTGGCCTTAACGTCTATGACTCTAAAACCAACCCTAGCCATTCGCAGCCAAAACTAATTACTGGCCAGTGGTCTTTTGAGCCCTGGGGGAGTGGGCGAGTGGGCATTAACTCGCAGTCCCCGTGGAAGAGCACCCAATCTCTTGAAAGCTTCTGAACCCGAAAGGGGCTGAGTGATTCCCTACGCCCGCCATGGGAATGGAGGGGGCCCCGCGGGATCGTCAGGCCAGCAGTGTTGTTCAATATCCGTAGCATGGCGGCACCCAGCACCGATGTATAGCCCTGGCCGGCGGCATGCTCTGGTTTTGACGGGCTAGGTTGGGGAACACAGCGTAGGCCCCAGACACCTTTAGCAAGGCTCCGTCCCGGGCTCCCAACGGGTACCCCCGGGGGAGTGTGTTTTACTGCTTCCCCCTCCATCCCCGATCTGCAGAGGAGTTGTCTGGTACGGCCACAGTCAGGCAATCTGGGCTCTTCGGCGCAGGCTTTCAGCTCTTGAGGCCCCCGGTCTGTCGGTCGAGATGGCGGCCAGCCCAAAAGCACTGTGCAAAGTTAGTGACTTGGCCTCACAGCCACCCGGTGAAGTAGGTGAAGGCTAGCCCTGCTCCGTAGATGAGGAAACTGAGGCACAGGGAGGGGTTGCACGACTTCCCCGTGGTCATGCAGCAAGTGGGTGGCAAAGCCAGGAATAGAACCCAGGCGTCCTAGCCTGCTATGAGGCAACACGTTGGCAAGGCTCGGCAGCCCCTGTCATCCGACATGGCTGGTCAGTTAGCCATGAGGTAGCCGATATGGACCAAAGCAGGCTGACCTCTCGCCAGTGGCTGGCAGTAGGAAGCGGAGAGCAAAGAAATGGAGGGCCGCAAAGGCGGGAGGTCGGGGCTGATGCGTTTCATGGCAATCGGCTCTGCTGGGGGGGGGGAAGCGGGGCACGTAGCATGTCGCTTCCAGCAGGGCACGCCTCTCAATGCCATTTGTGTTCTTCCACTCTTTTGACCAGAAGAAAAATGAGTTCCTTCAACTGGACTCTTTCAGATCCACATTCGCAGCTTGACTCTATCTTGAAAACGTGCTGCCTCTGACCAGCTCCGGCTCAGGGAAGGTTTGGATTTGGCATGTGAAACCCCCGGTTCGGAGGCGTCCCGCAGCTAGGGTTTTGGTTCTGTCCGTTGTAGAAACACCGAGCCAGATTCTGATCTCAAACCGAGAATAACTCCGCAGCCGTCAACGGAGCCGCACGCCCCTAAGCTGGTGCGAAAGAGGAATAGTTCCGATGCAGATGGACTAGAGACTTTTGATTTAGGAGGACCCATCTAGCGTTTCTTTAAAGCTGTAACAAGAAGCCAGGTAGAGGGAGGCTAGAGAAGATTTTTAGCGGAAGCATGACAGCCAGGCAGAGCGACGCCATGGTAGCTTTTGGGTGAGGCTGTGACGATTGTTACTGATTTCTGTTTCAGTAAGACGTAAGGCTCAGGGTTTCTTTTCAGTAGGCGCTGTCCAGACAAATAACACCATCTAGTTCACCACGTAGGACCTGGCTGATGCACAGCAGGTGAATAAATCCACAGGGCGGCGGGAGGGCCCCCAGTGACAGCCGTGTTTGCACACGTTGTAGCCAACATATTTCAAAAATAAGTGACTGTTTTCCGAGCACCCCTCTGCCCCGTCTTTCCTCCCAGTATTAGTAATATCAATAATATAAGAAAACCAACGAGAGGCCTGTAGCACTTTCGAGACTAACAAATTTCTGCAGGCATAAGCTTTCGTGGGCTGCAACCCACTTTGTGAGATGCAAGGAATAGAAATCAGATAGAGGGAGTATCTATACATCCAAGGGTAAGGAACAACAACGGGGAGGGGAGGTGTTAGCAAAGTCCATTCAGTTAGAGTAGCTGAGGCCTATTCCCAACCATTGATCAGAAGGTGAGACTGTGTGAACAGTGACAAATACTTGTAATGAGAGAGCCATTCCAAGCCCCTGTTCAGATCCAGTCTGATTGTGTCAAGTTTGCAGAGAGCGTTCCAGCTCTGCGGTTTCTCGCTGAAGTCTGTTTTTGAAGTTTTTTGGGTTGCAGCCCACGAAAGCTTATGCGAACAGAAATTAAATTTGTTAGTCTGTAAGGTTTTTGCTGTATACAGACTGGCACGGCTACCCCTCTGAATGATATAATAATTAATAAGCAGGGCTCTCCTATTTTGGCCAGGGGTGTGGGCATTAACTCGCTTTGTGCAGCACTCAGCCACTCCTGATTTAGTTGCATGGAGCTGAAAAAATAAGGGGCGTGCCTTGTAAAAAGGGTCTGTTGGCAGCCCTACCTCGAGGCCCATCTGAGGTGAGGGCCAGTGTGTGATAGCTGCTGCACAAACGGAGAGTCCGAGACAGGTCCTGCCCCGAAGACCTTAGCGGTCTAACTAAGCAAAGGGCTGGGGGGAAGGGATCTAATAGACAAGCGGAAGGAATGATGGATGGCTGTGAGCATCAAAGTGATCAAAGAGACTCTGATTTTCAGAGTGGATGCCCAAGTCTTCTTGTAGGATGCGGGGCAGAGCTGCCCAGTGGGTAGCGCTGCTGGACTAGGACTTAGGAGACCTGGCTTATTCCTGGCTCTACAACAGACCTGCTGTGCGACTTTCCACAGGTCATTTCACCTCTCGCTTTCTCACCCAGCTTTTGCCTGTTTAGAGCATAAATTCCCTTTGGCCAGGATTACCTCTGAGGGTTTGTTCAATGGGGAGTTATTCCAGAGTAGCTACTCTTGATTAACTCCATGATACAGGCTAAGCTCATTGAGAGTCAGTGTGTCCACACATGGCGTTAATCAGGAAGAGTTGATCTGCTTTATATTGAGACCCCAGCTTATTTCGGGTTAGTTTCCACGTATAGACAAGCCTGTGCTCTACAAATCTACCGCACCTAGCATAACGGTGCCTTGATCTTGCTTAGGCGTCACATAACGCAAAGAACGTTTGAAAACCCTGGCCTTTGTCTCTCGCTTGCCACTGTCTCCCCCGGCTGGCTCATGGCACGGACCGCGACAGCCTCGGGCAGGCGTTTCGTTATTGCAATATTTTGTTTTTTTGAGAAACCACATCCTCCCAAAAAAGAGCACACCCGAGAAGCTGGCACTGCCACCTTCCTGTCAGATTAGAAAGCAGCCAGAAGAACGGGCCGGGAAGGTTTCTCAGAAACGCCAAAGGGGCCCGAAGATAAACGGTGACTTCGCCATTTGCGTTTCTGGTCCCCGCCAGGGGCTGACAGTATCTGCTGCAGCAGCTCGGCTGCTCTTTCTGCTTTGGCTCTTTCGCTCCTTTTTTGGTGCTCTGTTCCCCCGCAAGGCTCCAGCCTATAAGCTGCTGGAGTTAGGAGATAAGCGTGTGGTTTCCTCATACAGGAATTAATCTCTTCATTGTGACAGGCTGTCCCATAACAGGCTGGCTTCTTCTTTAGGGTGGATTTCCAGCAGACGATGGGGGAGAACCCCCCGCCCTTAGGCACAACTCCAGGCTTTGCACCATGCTCCCCCCCGACTTGGGGAAATCGGGGCCTGGGAAGGTTAGAATCCCACTTGGCTGCTCCATCTTGTGCTTTCTGCCAACGTCTAGGCTGTGTCTCACCCTCTCCCAGCAAACGGAGTCACGGGTTGCAAAGCGTCTGCTGCTGAAGATCTGAGCCAGCAGCGTTCCTGGGGCCTTCTGTCTGTGTGACAAGGGAATGAACCATCCTTCCACAGGAGCCTCTCATTACTGGGGATCGGGAGCAAATTTCCCTGGGGGGGGTTAGCCAGTAACTGCCTCCTGCAGAGCTTCTTCCTCAAAAGCCACTGGTGCTGGCTGTTGGCAGAGACTGGACTGTGGGTCTGCTCTGGCGACTCGTACGATCCTAGGGGGCACAGCGGCGTCAAACTCAGACAGGGAGCATTTGCCCCCAGCTAAAGGCTGTCGGCCCAAGCCCATGGGATCCATGCGGGTGGGAAGCTAAAGCCGGCGTAATGGACCACGCGCGTGGTCCGCCGTGGGGAGCCAACGGGATCTTCTGCATCAGCAGCACGTGCCTTTGCCACTTGAACTAAAGGAGCAGCTTCCTTTGCTGCAAGCAAGGAGCAGGGTTTTGTCGTCTGCGGGGTCGGCCAGGGCCATAGCTACACCTGCTAAAGGCCAGGTTTATAAAAGAGCCTCCGCCCTCAGGCTGAGCACCTCCGAAACTTCAGCCACTTCAGGGAGTGCTTGAACGGGAGCCGAGCTCATGGGGACGTCAAACCAGTGCGTGGGGAAGGGGGGGATAAGGCGTCTGGACTCCAGAGCCAGGCAGGAGGAGAGCACAGGGCTGGAATGGGAGGGTGGTGCCGGCCGGCCATGAGATTGTAGGCAGGGGAGGAGCCGAAAACACCTGATCCTCTGCCCCTATTTCTGGCATAATCCCTCGTCAGCTGTACTTGAACTTTTGCTCCTCTCTCTGCCTTTTCCCCACAGGACTTGGGGCAGGGAACCCCGCGCTGCGACCTGGAAAAGAACCTCCTCCAAAACGGCTGCCCGCGGGGTTTCATGGAGTACCCGGTCAGCAGCACGGAAATCCTGGAGAACAGGCCACTCAGCGACACCGGGTCCGGACACACCGTCACCACCCAAATGAGCCCTCAGAAAATTGAACTGCACCTGCGGCCAGGTAGGAGCCCGAACAACCCCGCAGGGGCTGAGGGGATTGAACCTGCAACCTCTGGCTCGCAAACCATGAGCATAAAAAGAGCCCTTGGCTGGTAGCAGGTTCATCAGCTGGTGTCCATGACCCAGCCACAACTAGAGGGGGCCAGACCAATGCAGGAGTGGGTGTAGATGACCTACCGGGAACAACAGCCAATGCTGTGGCCTTACAATCAGGAAGGTCGTGTCTTTGTTACAGGAACCCAGTGTTAATCAATGGATTAACCCTGCAGGCCAGGTGAGCTGCTAAGGCCTTGAGACTGTCCTTGTGACTGATGCCAGACTAGTTAGAGGACACAATTTTCAGAAGCACCTGTGTGAATTAAGAACTTCAGTCCCAATTCCAAAAGCCACTTCGGTCCTTGGAAAGCTACGTCTAACTGACATCATGGTAGGAGAGCCTAGCACCTGTGTAACACTTTTCATCCGTAGCTCTCAAAGCGCTTGACAAAGGAGTTCAGTAGCATTGCCCCCTTTTGACAGAAGGGGAAACTGAGGCACAAAGCTTGCCCAAGGTCACCGGGTTAAATGAGCTGAAAGTGGGGTCTGAAAATGGAATGAAGGCTCCCACATCGACAGGCTACTTTAAAAGATGCTGCCGTGGGCTGATGCGATGGAGAGCAGGCTGTGTTCGTGTGTCGCGCACGCCGGGTCTGCGTCTCACATGCACACAGCACGCTCATTCAGCCCAGGGGACATGCCGTTGAAACCAACTCGCAGGCCACGCAGGGCCCAGCTAAACTCAGCTAAACGCTGGAACACGCAGCAGCGGAGACGGCCCAGGAAACAGGTCGGAAGGGACTTGCCCAAGGTCACACGACAGGTCAACGGAAGGACTGAGATGACGGCCCCAGTCTCCTGGCTCAGAAGGCAGCGTCCTGCGCACTGGACCTTGGTTCCACCCTTGTTAATGAGAAGCCATTCTGGAGGCGTTGGTTTGCTGACCCTGGATGGCAGCCGAGGTCTGAGTGCGTTGTGCGGCCTGGGGCTCCGAGGACGGGGGAAACGTTCTGAGCCACAAACGAGAATCTTATCCGCATTCTCTGTTCTCCTCGCCGTGCATCTCCCCACAGGGTCTGCTCCCTGCCACGGCCCCTGGGAATCCCTCGAGTCATCTTCTCAGCAGGGGGGCAGCCGAGTTTTATCCCTACCCCCCCGACATGGTTGCCCTGTCCCTTTTTTTAGGCCTCTTTGGGCAGCCAGGTCGTCTCTCATCCTATTTCTTTGGGGGCTGCCAAGCTACGCCTGCTTCCCTCAAAACCTGCAGGGAGGAGACAAGTGAATAGGCCATAGGTGAACCCCAAGCCTCCCCCCCCAGAGCCCTCCACTCCTAAAATCCTGGCACCCCTCCCATCTCCCTGCTTCAGTGGAGAAGATGGCTTGAGAAACTGCTCAAGGATCTCTGGTAACCCATCCATGGTGCCGCTGTGTGATGCATTCCCGGCGTCTTTTACCAAGCCAGGAAGCACGTGAGGGTCTCCCAGAGGGAGAGAAGGAATATGGCTTTGGAAAGAGGAGAATCTTCCTGCGCCAACGGTTCCTGCAGCCTGACGAGCTCAGGGTGAAAGGCTCGACTCCACGTTAGCCCCGTTTTGGGAAGGAGTTTGGAGTTAAGCAGCAGTTGCAGTAGAGCACAGAGCAAGCTGTGGGACCCGCTCATGCCAGCCGGACGATCTTCTGCAAAGCAACACAGCGCCTCCTTTCCTTTGGCGAGGAAAGAAGGACCCTGCTTCCCGCTCACGGCCTGGGAGTCTGGTTCTGAACGGCTGGGAGGGGGGCGTCAAGAAGCGAGCGCTGGCAGGGGCCAGTCAGGGTCTGCGTAGGTCTAGGGATGGTGAACGGCTGCTTCTCTTCTATGCAGATTCATACCTCGCCCTCATCACTTGAGCACCATAAAGGGCCGTGACTAATGTCTGTCATGTGTGGGTTGTGTCTCTCTTCCTGGGAGTTTCTGAGCCACTCCTGGGAGGAAAGTTCCCTAGGAAAATTTCCATTGGAGTCAGAGATGCTGAGTCTTCATTCTGTCTGTGCCCCGGGTATGATTCAGCGGCTGATGTGCTTTATCTGGGGCAGTCAGGGTTTATGAGCGAGTTACAGCTGGGAGCTAGAGGATCTGTTCCATCAGCAGCCAGGGGCGTGCTGTCTGCACATGCGGTGCGTGCTCCACAACCGTCTGCGCCCGTGAGATAATTCCCGCCAGCCCCCAAACCAAGCGGCATCCTCCGCACAGCGTGACTTTGTACGTGCGAGGTCCTGCCGCAGGGAGGACTCGCCTTTTGCCTTCAGATACAGAATTGCGTGCCTGACGAAAAACGTCACCGCACGCCGCTGTGAGAGGCCCATGCTTTAGTCCCCAGTTCAATCCCTGTTCGTGCCCAAAATAGAAGTTGTCACCCCAGGGTGAAGCTGTTTAATGTTGATTGGATAATGCCTGGCTAAGGACACCCTTAGCTTCCAACTAGGTCTGTGAGCTGGGTCACACTGGTCCAACCCCTCAGTTCAACCTCCTTCCATCCCACTCGGATCCACGGGAGATCTCCTACGCCTGCGCCTAACCCCGCTGCCATGTTCCCTTTTTTTCAGATGACTCCCAAATCTTCTCCGTCCAAGTGCGCCAGGTGGAGGACTACCCAGTAGACATTTACTACCTGATGGACCTGTCCAATTCCATGAAGGACGATCTGAACAACATCCAGAACCTGGGTACCAAACTGGCCACTGAGATGGGCAAGCTGACCAGCAACCTCCAGATTGGCTTTGGGGCCTTTGTGGACAAACCCATCTCGCCCTACATGTACATCTCCCCGCCAGAAGCCATCAACAACCCGTGCTACGAGTAAGTTTCAGTGAAAGCAGTATTCGTCGCATCTAGTGGCCTGATCTAATAGTCGGAGGGAAGGAGCCAGGACTCCTGGGCAGTGCCGGGAAAAGCTTTTTGGGCAAATATTTTTTCAACAAAAAACCCAGATCGGGGTCAATGGAAACATTTCAGGCGTTCGTGGCAAATTCGCCACGTTATTTCAGTCGGGGGAAAGGGGGAATTCTGGAAAAAATCGAAATGTTTTCACGTTTTTGTTTAGAATTTTAGGTCAGTTTTATTTATTTTTTTACAAAGACACTCACAAATTAAAGGAAACGTTTCGTTCAACCCGAAATGAAATGCCACCAAAGTTTTTGGTTTCACTGAAACCATTTTTTGTTTTAATTTGGTTCTGCCGCTGAACCGAAAACCCAGCCTCTCACAGCTCAGCTCCTGGGTTCTGCTGCTCCCTTGCTATGGGACCGTGGACAAAACACTAAATTTTTCTGGCCCACATGTCCCCATCTGCAAAAGGAGGAAGATAAAAGATTTCAATGTCATTTTTCACCTACGGATTGTAAAGCACCCTTACAAGTGTAAGTTGTATTGCTACCTTTTTATAGAGCAGTTATCCCTAGTAACAGATTGGTTTTGTCTAGTAACATCTAGAGATGGCAGATAAACTAGGTCTCTCTTGTGCTAGGCACTGCACAAAGGCCAGAGCCACACAGTGACTCGCTAGCAGTAGTGGGAATAAAATCTGCCAGGAGTCTTGACTGCCAAGCTCTACCCACTCTACAGCACTGCCTCCCTCAGAGGGGTAATGAGATGTTGATGTGTGGCCTAGTGGGTGGCGTACCGCCTTGATCCTCAGGAAACAAGGGTTCTATTCTGGGCCCTGCCAGGTGACCTTCCTTGCCGTGTGCCTCAGTTTCCCCATCTCTAAAAAGGTGACGATAATACTGAGCTCCTTTGTAAAATACTTTGAGATCTACTGATGAAAAGCCCTCGATAAGAGGCAGGTGTTGTTGTTACTGGTCAAGTAGCACAACAGGGTAAAGTTTGAAATAATGGATTTTTGGAGACGTTAAATGACGACTTCTTGGACAAGTTCGTTCTAAAGCCCACGAGAGGCGAGGCAGTTCTCGACTTAGTCTGAAGTAGCATGTAGGAGCTGACTCAAAAAGGGAGAGCTGCCAAGTGAGAGAGACCACAATATAACTAACACAAGAACCAGGGGACAGTCCACGATATTTGAAGAGGGGAAATTCAGGGCGGGTAAAAGGATATTTTCACCCTCTGTGTGCATTTTAGACTGTGAAACTCACAACCCCCAGGAAGCTGTGGAGGCCGAGAACCTACCAAGACTGAAAAGGGACTGGACAGTCAGATGGCTAGCAAAAATATCCAGTTGTGCTAATTAACAACGAACATTTGGGAAGGGGTATTAGCCCTCCTGTTTCATGCTACTGTGCGGTTCTTACCTGCTTCCTCTGAAGCATCTGACACTGGCCCCTTTGACAGAGAACTGGGCTAGACGGACTTCGGCTCTGATCCAGTCTGGCGACCGAGGAGCTAAAAAAGAGTAAAGTGCCATTCGTCTTTATTAGAGTTATGTAACTTACATATAATAAATGCTTCATCTCTTTAAT
Source organism: Mesoclemmys tuberculata (assembly GCA_007922155.1). Classification (NCBI taxonomy): domain Eukaryota; kingdom Metazoa; phylum Chordata; order Testudines; family Chelidae; genus Mesoclemmys; species Mesoclemmys tuberculata. The sequence goes on from ML675642.1 coordinate 4,415,508, forward strand.
TTCCTACTGGAAAGAAACATTGTGGGGGTTGCCTGCTTTTCCTTTCTTAAATGCCAGAAGCTTTGAAAAAGAAGATCAAGTTTTAGTGCCACGAAGTCTTTGGGGATATTTTTTTTTCACTGTAACTGCGCATGGGTGTTTAAAAATATACAGGAATGGAGCGTGTGTTTCTGGTGTTACGCTCTGGTTATCCTGCTGTTGCGTTACGCTGTGGTTATTGTTGCAAACCTATTATAGGGAGCTGCTGCACACAGTAAGCGGGGAGTTTATGCCAAATTTGTAGATGGTACGCATGCCAAATTTTCCAAAGAGCTCGAGCCCAGATTTGCAAGCACTTCCCACCCACAAATAAGACCTGATTCTCAGAAGAGCTCAGCTCCTGTTTTTCTCTTCAGGTTCTCATCACAGTGGTATCTAAACACTTTCCAGAGGTGCATTAAGCACCGTGCCTAGTATCTGTCAGTGGGTGGATCTTCCTCCTTTCCTGCTCCGAGGACGACTTTTTGGTGTAGATTAAATATTTCACACATCCCCTGTGCTCTCTGTTTCTTAGCAAAGGCAGGGGGCATCTTATCCTCAGAGCACAGCACGATGAGGCTTGGTACCAAGATCCTGCAGGAGTTTACTCCATCGCGTTGGGCCGGCTCCATTGCTCGATTGCTCTGTGTCCCCTGGCAGGGTGGCTACCCCCTGCTCTTCCCGTATTGCTAAATGCGAGCAGTTCCAGCTAGCTGGGAGAGGAGCCCCAGTGTGGCCTGCGGGGTGTGATACGGAAATGACTGAAAACTACCGTACCCGTAAGCGCATTGCAAGCCGCTCTGCATGCTAGGCAGCAGGGGCGCCGCACCCTCCAACGCTCTCTCCATGGCTGCTTCCCCGCAGGATCCACCAAACGTGCCTGCCCATGTTCGGCTACAAACACGTCCTGACGCTCACGGACGAGGTGACCCGCTTCAACGAGGAGGTGCGCAAGCAGAGCGTCTCGCGGAACCGCGACGCGCCCGAAGGGGGGTTCGATGCCATCATGCAAGCGACCGTCTGCGACGTAAGAGCCGGGGCCCGGGGTGGAGAGAGCAGAGCAGATGAGCGGTGTCCGGGGGGGAGGAGGAACGCTGAACGTAGGGCTGGATCGGAACAGCCGTCCACCTAGTACCATCTCTGGGACCAGGACCAGAGGCTTCAGAGGAACGGGGCATGGAACCGCAGCGTGGACAATGGAAAAACCTGCCCATAGGGGAAAATTCGTCCTGACCCAAAGCCAGTCAGTGCTGCTCGTGTCCTGAAACAGAAGCGTGTCTCCCTTATTAATTTGCATCCCTGATTAACTGTCTCCCATGTGTAGGAGTAGCCGAGGCTTCTTCCAGCCCCCACCCCTTGCCATGCGCCGCTTGCCCATGGTGTTTGTCACCCTTGGGGGCTCCAGGGAGCAGAGCTCAGGGAGAAGCAGTCATGCTGGCCTCCGGGGTTGTCCTGCGGAGCCAAGGCATGGAAGGGGCTGGGAACCCACTCCTGTCTTTTGCTGCAGGAAAAGATCGGCTGGAGGAACGATGCTTCGCACCTGCTGGTCTTCACGACAGACGCCAAGACCCACATCGCGCTGGACGGGAGGCTGGCGGGCATCGTGCAACCCAATGACGGACTGTGCCACATTGGCAACGATAATCACTACTCGGCCTCCACCAGGCTGGTAAACGCAGTGCCATGCGGGCAGGGGAGAGAAGAGGGTCCCCAGGGGATCCAGGAAATCTTCCTGGGTCCAAAGTGTGGAGCACAGCTCCGGAGACAGATGCCGGAAAGGAGTTTCTGGGGAATTTGACCGGCGGGGAACCAAAAAATGAGAATGAAGAGGAGGTGGGGTACACCCATGGGCGTGTGCGGCTGCACATGTGCACGTGTGCATACCTGTGTGTAGGAGTGTGCAAAAGCACACGTGTGTGCGCAGTTGTGTGTACACGCGTGGATGTTCGTGGTCCGTGCGTATGTGCACACGTCTGTAAGGGTGAGACCGCGAACCCTCGCGCCACCGGGAGGGTGGACACGGACGGCAGGGCTCCCACAGCCATGGCTGGGTGAGATTCTGACATCCCTGCTCCTATCCGGGGCTGGCCAAAGGAGGTGCAGGTTGCCAAGGGTGGACAAAGCGCCTGCCTGGAAGCACCAGCCCCTGGGAAATGATGACGCATTTCTCTCCCCAGGACTATCCCTCGCTGGGTCTGATGACTGAGAAACTCTCCGAGAAAAACATCAACTTGATCTTTGCTGTGACGGAGACCGTGGTCAGCCTTTACAAGGTAAGCGCTCCCTGCTGGCATCCCGTGGAGGGAGGGGCCATGAAGGATGCCCCGCCCAGAACCAAGGAAGCTCCGCCCATGATGACAGCTTCCCCACCCCCGCCCCAACACCTGAGTTGGACAGCCCACCCACGGACACCGCAGGTGACGGCTGGAGCGTGTGAGCCACCACTCTAGGACATTCGCAGGCAGCCCAAGGGCCAGGCAACTTAGAGCCGCTCATGGCTGATGAAAGAGACTGCCCCCAGTCCCCTCCCGAGATGGCTAGGCTGATGCCCCGCTTCGCTAGCCACGCTCCATAAAACCAGCGATCTCAGCTTAGCTCCAGGCCTTGGCCCTGAAACTCTCGCGTGCCGCGGTCGCCCCAGGCGTCGCTCTCTGGCCTTCCCGAGTGCATCCGGGATGCTGTGTGTTTTCTTGGCAGAACTACAGCGAGCTGATCCCAGGCACCACCGTGGGGACCCTGTCCAGAGACTCCAGCAACGTCCTGCAGCTCATTGTGGAGTCCTATGGGGTGAGCAGCTGGAACGCCATGGCTGACGGCCCCTGGACATTCCCGCTAGAGCCTTCGGGATCTACCAGGGCCACTGCCTGCAGCAGTTTTTTGGGAGGGTGGGGAGGGTCCTACGGGAGTCTCCTCACTTTGGAGGGGTTCTGTGTCGGAAGCGGAACAGAATGGCGGGATGGGATCTCAGCCCTTCACGAGACATGTGCGCTTTGGCTGCCCATCCTCCATCCGCGCTCCAGCCCTGTAATCATAAATCATAGGAGACGAGGGCTGGCAGGAGCCTCAGGAGATCGAGTCCATCTCCTTGCTCAAAGCAGGACCAACCCCAACTAAATCAGGGCAGCAAAGCCGTCTCGCCCCGTCCTCCAGGTAGACAGGCCGACCCGCTGCAAGGCTGACTGCTCTGCGGCTGAGGCAGGACCCCACGCCCACCTGAGAGACGTGCGCTCAGCTCGCCGCTCTAGGGGCGCGAGGTCGCCGGGCTCCAGTCCCGCAGGGGGCTGAAAGCTGTCACCAGGTGATAGCTGCCCATGACCCACGGGAAACAAGCTGGCTGCACCGCCCAGGGTATCTACCATGGGTCTGTGTCTCTGCTTGGGCGCTGGGGACCGGTGAGAGCCACGTGCCTGCTGGTTCTGTTACCGGCTCCCCCTCCCGACGCCCTTGCCTAAGTTCTGGGTGCACGTTGCTCTTCTTCCCCCCAGAAAATCCGCTCCAAGGTGGAGCTGGAAGTGCGAGACCTCCCCGAGGAGCTGTCCCTCTCCTTCAACGCCACCTGCCTCAACAACGAGGTCATTCAAGGACTCAAGTCCTGCATTGGACTCAAGATAGGAGACACGGTAAGGTTTTGGGGGCTTGGGTTGGGTTTTTTGGCCCGCTGGCTGCCTGCTCTGGGATCGGCAGCCAACTGTACGCCCTGTACCGGCGCCTGTGCCGCTGTTCCCGCGCCCCGGCCCCGTTCCTCAGCCGCTGCCCCTGAATGGAGAAGGCCGCACGCTTGGCGGGTCTTCCACGGCAGGGCTCGGCTGAGAGGAATCCAGAAGGGGCAGCTGTCTTGAGACGGCTGCAGGCAGCCGGAGCCTGGGGTTCCCTCCGAGTCGCTCGCTCCCCGCCTGTGCTGCCCCATGTCGCCGGGCGGCATCTCCCCGAGCCCTCGCCGGGTCGAAGTGGCATGGAAAGAACTGGCTAGGGGCCCTGGTGGTCCTGCCCGTTCTGAGCCCCAACCCTTCCCACCCCAGGTGAGCTTCAGCATCGAGGCCAAGGTGCGCGGCTGCCCCCAGCAGCGGCAGAAATCCTTCACCGTCAAGCCCGTGGGCTTCAAGGACAGCCTGACCGTGCTGGTGCACTTCAACTGCGACTGCGCCTGCCAGGAAGTGGCCGTGCCCGACAGCCCGGCCTGCAACCAAGGCAATGGGACCTTCGAGTGCGGCGTGTGTCGCTGCCACCCGGGCCGGCTGGGCGCCCGCTGCGAGTGCTCCGAGGAGGAGTACAGCCCCTCGCAGCAGGACAACTGCAGCCCCGGCGAGGGGCAGCCCCTGTGCAGTCAGCGGGGCCAATGCCTCTGTGGCCAGTGCGTCTGCCACCCCAACGACTTCGGCAAGGTGACGGGCAAGTACTGCGAGTGCGACGACTTCTCCTGCCTCCGCTTCAAGGGCGAGATGTGCTCAGGTGAGCGGCCCTGCCCCAGCCCCGGCCCCCTTAGTCTGCCCCTGCTCCTCTGGGGGAGGAACTCGGGGGGGTTCCCCAAGCTGTGCGCTTCCCGTCTGGATCAGCGTTGAGCCAGCGCTGGGTCTAAGTCGCCGGTTGTCAGCCAAGGTCCTGGGGCAGCTTTCCAAAGGGAACGAATGCTGATAGTCGTCCAGCTGGGGTCATTCCATGCTGCCTGCCTAAAACTCCTCTCTCGTTGCTGTTGGATGCAGGATTTCTGTTTGTTGTATGGTGCTGTTTAACCGCTGCCCGGTCCCACCCCAGAGCTGGCTGCATTTCAGTGGTTTAACCTGCACAGACCCCGGGCGGGCTGGCCCCCCTCGCCTTTCTCCAGCCGTTGGGGTGAACGCTACATCTGTTTGTTTCCCTTGGCACCCATCACGGAAGCAGCCAAGCGGAGCTGTGTAGAGGTCACGGAGAGAGTAGGCGGGCCTGATGTGGAACAGCGCGTCCCGAAAGGGGGCCCGCCAGCCCCTGCCGAGCTCTGCTCGGAGCCTCCCTGGACACTGGGCTATGCACACACACCGCGCTCCAGAAAGAGCCCCCCACCCCCAACAGAGGCCCACTCCATCCGCAGGTTCAAACCCACAACATCCCCAGAGGGCCCACATGGCAGGAAAGGGGGGCAGCCGCTTGACCTTGCAGCCAGGTCTCTCCTGTCCTCAGCTCCATCCTTATCAAATCCCCCAAGAGGCTTCCCCCCCCGGACCTAGGGTGCAGACCTTGGGGGTCTCCATATGTCCCGGGGGGGGTGTCTTTGTCAGAACCAAGCTCCCCACTTTCAAAGGTTTCCCCCTTCGCCACCCGGCATGGGGGAGACGCTGCCTCGGGGGAGCCAGCACCGCAGCTTTGCCACCAGCTTCCAGCCTCCTCTTAGCAGGAGCTGTTGCCCCCCACTCCAGGACTTCGCCAGCTGAACTGGGCCCCAGACTCACACTCGGTCCCCACGGGGCTCCTGTCCCTGGTACACCCAGAGCCCTCGCCCCTTGTTTCCTGCTCCGCCCATTGCTCAACTCCCCCAGGCCCCGGGGGGGCTCGTTAGCCCCATATTGTGGTGCTTATCTAGAAGTGGGGCGGGAGATCTGTTTTCCCTAGTGATCCATGCGTGACTCATGGCGATAAGGGCCATTGCGTTGCGTGCTCGGCGGGAAGGAATGGCTGGCCCCCCAGCATATCAATTGGCGGGGGGGGACTGGGTCCGTGTCCCTTCGTCACACACATTCCTGGGCATCGTGCAATGTGATTGTTGGATGTTTGGCCTGGCCCCAGACGGGGCCGCCCGGTGAGCAGAACAATGACAAATGACCGCCCCCAACAAACACAAAGGGCCGTGGGAGGCGAGCAGGCGGTTTATCAACCGGCTGGGGGCCTGTCCCTGGAGGAGGGGTGTGTGGCAGGGCCAGAGCCCCCCAGTGGGGCCCCAGCCCATGGAGGGTCTGCTCCGTCACGCTGCTGTGAATCCGGAGTCGCTCCACTACGGGCCCAGAAGTTAACGAGAGCAGAATCAAGACCTTTCTTCCAAGTGGAAAGGGTGGGGCGGGTCCACGTCTCTCCCTTCGCCTGCCCCGCAGCTGGGATCTCGGTGCCTCCTGTGCCTTTAAAACACAGGAGCGAGAGGAAAGGTCGTCTTAACGTCCGTCTCCCGCGTGCCTCCTGCCCCTGCACCTGTTGGGCCAAACCTGCACACGCAGAAATGCCGGGGCCTCTTGGTCTCCCTCCAGCTCCTGCCTCCATTTGCCACCACCCGCAGCGCAACCGTCCTGACCCAGAGCCGCCCGCCCCTGCTGTTCCAACATGGGGCTGGATGGTTCTAGCTTTGACCCATCGCTTCTTTATTCAGCACTGCGCTTTACACAGCTCCGCCCGTGCGCCTTTCTGGCCCTGGCCACTGCTTCCCTTGCTAACGGAGCCCCGTGCAGCTTCGCCCCCACGTCTCCTCACCTACTTGGTTATTTCACTCCTGACTATTTACCCAGGTGGCGCGCCCACTGCCCAGTTTCTGGCGGTGCTTTCTTTCTGGCTTCTTTTCCTCTGGCTCACCTTTAGTTTCCCGTGAACTAAAAAGTTACACATTTAGTTTCTCCAGCAGCAGCGCTGCCCAGGGGCGAATGGCAGAGGTGGGTGGAAATGGCAGCTCCGGCCAGTTTGCACAAGAAAACCCTAGCCCTGGAGCTCCAGTCCTGTTCTCAACCACAGGGACGGGCAGATTTCCCAGGGCTTTAATGGTGGGTTCATTGTAGATCTAACACTCCAGCCAGGTTTGCTGGGATCTTTTGGGCCGACACCAAAACCGCAATCCAAACAGCACCCTCTCTGCTCAGCCGGGGGTTGAACCCGGGGCTCAAGCTGGCAGCTCAAATCCCAGCTCCGTGTCCAGGGATCTTGATCTGCATCTGGAGAAGCCCTTCTCGCGGCGGGGGCCCGAGGGCTCTAGTAGGGCTTAGGGTTTAGGGTAGGAAATGAGCAAGGCAGGGTTTCCAGCCAAGTTTCCCTTTCACTTTCTAGGCTCATTCAAAACTGACGGAGAAAACCCCTGTGGTCTGTGGGCCAAACTAAACGCTCCCCGACCTTTGCCTCCCGCCGCCCCAGGGTCGGAGCAGAGTCCCAGGCAGCTTTGCAATGAGCTGCGGATTCCAGTCGGGGAGGGGTTGGTTTTTAAAGGGCTGGGCTAACAGACACATCCCGAAGCCAGGGCAGCGAGGGTGGCATGTGGCGACCCGCGTCCGGGCTAGCATGAGGAGCTGCAGGCCAGGTTTCGGGTGGCAAAGGTGTGGGTGGGACCTGGGAGGACTGGAAGAGCAGGAGACGGTGCGGGTGACGACGGAGGGGCGCTGGCAGAGCCGGCTGGGACGCTCAGGCCGGACGGGAACTGGCGACCCCGGCTGGGGTGACGAGAAACTGACACAGCCGCTCCCCATCCTGCGTGAGCCCCTCGCTTTCCCGGGCACCCCAGCCCCCGTCGGGCCCTAGGCAGCAGAGGCAAACCTAGGTGGGCGGCCCGCAGCCCCTGGGTGGCCGGGGCCGGAGTCTGACGCCCTTGCGTTGGCCCGCAGGCCACGGCCAGTGCAGCTGCGGGGACTGCCAGTGCGACTCTGACTGGACAGGGGACTATTGCAACTGTACCACCCGCACGGACACCTGCATGGCCAGCAACGGGCTGGTGTGTAGCGGGCACGGCTTCTGCCAATGCGGGAAATGCGACTGCACCCAGGCCGGCTCCTACGGGGACACCTGCGAGAAGTGCCCCACCTGCCCCGACGCCTGCACCATCAAGAAGTGAGCAGGGGAGGGCGGGACGGGGGGGGCTGGGGGAGGGCAAGGTCCAGGGGACCAGACCTGGCCTGGGGGGCACCCCTAGAGCTGGCGCCCAACGGGCTCGTTGGACCCACCTCTGGCGGTGCCCGCCGGGGCTCAGGGTGGGAGGGCGCCTGGAAAGGGCCATGGGGTGGCAGGGGTCTCTGCGGGTGGAGCTGGTGGGGGCTCGGTGCCTGGGGCTGGGGGCACCTCGTTGGGGAGGATCTGCTGTCCCGGAAGCAGGTTGAACTTGGGGCTCTGTGGCTGTAATCTGGAGGGGGCGGGGGGCAGGTTCACGAGACCCTGATACCGAGAGGTGGCTGATCTTCCAGGGTCCTCTGGGGTCCCAGCAGAACCCTCCCAGTCACTCGTGGGCTGGGCAGGCAGGAGGGGGGAGACGAGTGGCCGTGACATGAACCCCAGGGCCCAGGGGATCCCCCCCGGAAGGGGGGTGCTGGGGAGCCAGGACCAAGGAATAGGGGAACTGTGCGCGATGGCTGGGCTGTGAGTCTGATTTTTAGGGGTGCCCCGAACCGGCCCTGCAGCATGTAGTGTCCCTTCCTGGCACGCCCGTCCTTCATCGATCTCTCCTCCTCTTCCTCAGGGAGTGCGTGGAGTGTAAGAAGTTCAAGAGGGGGACCCTGATGGAGCAGCAAACCTGCAGCCACTCATGCCGCGACGAGATCCAGCTGGTGCAGGAGCTCGGTAAGCAAAGGGGCTGGGGAGCTCGACAACTGCTCGGTCCTGAGCCGGGGACAGCTCGCGGGGCGGTGGATCCTCGGCCTGTGTCCCCAGGAGTGGCGGGGGGGGAGACACGAGCAGCCAGAGGAAAGTGCTGTACACTGGGCACTAGATCTAGGGCATCCCCTTTGATTCAGAGCCATGAAACCAGAGCCAGACTCCAAACCTCCCTCTCCTCACTGCACGGCCTGCAAGAGGAGACGCTAAAGGCTGTACGTTCAGGCCCCTGATGTCCCATGAGAGCCGGATCGGGCCCGTAATATAGGGTGACCTGGCGTCCCGGTTTTACAGGGGCAGTCCCGATATTCAGGGCTTTCTCTTATAGAGGCGCCTATTACCCCCCGACGCCCGCCCCCATTTTTCCTACAACGAAAAGTCACACCAGCAGAAAGCCACCAAGAGAAGCAGTGAGCTGAGTGACAGCCCTCTGGGGCGGGAGACGGACCAGGGGGGAGCCCCATGGGATTTTACACCTTCTTCTGACACACCTGGCCAGTGCTGGCCGGTGCCCACGGAGCGTCGGTCGCTCTGAGCAGCCGTTGCCGGACTCCCGCTGATAACCCCGTCGCTGCCTGCGGGCTGGGGATCTCCCTGCAGGGGTCGGCTCTTGTTCCGCAGGCCGAGTTTTAGCCGACTGGCCCAACCCCAATTTGACCTTCTTCCGAGTCTTAGACAAAGCCTACGGGGTAACTGGCAGGCCCGGCGCCGGCCTCCGTGTCTGCCCAGCGTGGCAGCGTCTGCGTAACACGGGGGCGTAAGGGTTGGGCTGATGGTCTCTCCTTCCCCCCCCCGCACAGGGGACAAGGGCAAAGATGCGGTGAACTGCACCTACAAAGACGAGAACGACTGCGTGGTGAAGTTCCAGTATTACGAAGACTCCAGCGGGAAATCCGTCCTTTACGTCATCGAGGAGCCAGGTGAGACAAAGAGAGGGTGATCGCCAGGGAGTCTTCGCCCCGGGCTCGCCCCATTGAGCAGAGATTCATGGCTCGCCGTGGCTCAGTCAGTCCCCGAGGATCCCAGCCGCTGGGGAGGGGTTCTGGCCTGCGGGTTGTTCCCATCATCCGGAGCGTATCTCTGCAGTGCACGTCGGCTGCCCTTGGCTCGATCCAGCCTGTAATCACAGGGCATGATTGCCGCTCGAGCTGACGTTCCCGAGTGAGCTTGAATCCCGCTAGCTGGGGGAACGGAGCAGGGACCCGGTGGTCGCTGCCGAGCCCAGGACTCTAAGCGGGTTTGCACAGCCCACGCGGACACACACTCTGTTGGGGCTTTTGTGGCACCCACGCGACCTGGATGAAAAGACGCTCCAGTCTGTCAGCTCACGCTGCTTTCACGCCCTCTGATTGCAAGTTAGACCCACCCTGGGAGTCGGCAGCAGCTAGGCAGGGTGTGAATTTCACTCCAGCCTTATGCCATAGGGTGGGGAGAGGTTTGTTGTACCCTGGAGGGACAGGCGCTGAGCTGCCGGCGTGTCGGTTTCAGCCTCCTCTTTCTTCCTTGAGCCGAATCCCTTGTCAGTCACTGTCTGGAGAAACCAACGGTGCAGCCAGTGGGAGTTGGTGAGGCGTTGGCATCTCTGTCTAGTCCGGCCCTCTCCTGAGGGCGCCTTCTCTCCCCGCCTGCTGCCCTCTCCCCCTTTCGGTTAATGCTTTGTCCTGCACGCGCCCTTTCTTCCTAATCCCTTTCTCAGTCGGTTTCCAAGACCTCCCTTCGCCAGGGGACAGAGGTCCCCGGCTCATGACTGAGTTGGAGACAGACCAAGATCCAGGCCAGCACCCAAGATCTGAATTCAGATTGCCCCCTGCAGACAGGAGATAGCCCCCAATGGGTTCCCCGGGGCGTGGGGCATGGCCCAAGTGTAGGCTGCTTAGGAAGACTGTATGGCTGGGGGATGTGAACTTAATATCTAAAGGCAACAGACATCGTAATGAATAAAGCAAGAGCCAGAGTGTTTCTATTATTTGTATCACAGTAGAGCCTAGCGGAGCTCCTTTCGGGGGGGAATGGGGGTGTGGTTACACATGTACATGAGCACACACAGGGAAGTGCCAGAAGACGATTTGGCCAATGCTGACAATGAGTATCTCAGACTCCTAATGCCGCAGGGCGTCGCTGGGAAATCTCCGGGGCCCGTGCCAGCCACTTAGCTCCCATCGCGTGCCAGCATCCGCGCTGTGGGTGGCAAACGGCCTTCCCTAGTCCTACCCGGCCTTCTGGCCTTGGATCTTCCCTGGCTGTTTTCGGAGCCTGCGGCCCCTGGAGGATACGATGATCTGAAACTTCTGGCAGCCCCTGCTCAAACGCAGCGTCAGGCCAGGGTACCTGAAGCGGCCAACAGGCCCTGGGTGAATTCTGGCCTCTTCTCACACCGCTGTAGCATCTCTGCAGCTGTGAGAGTGACCCTTTCCCGTGGTGTTCGGAAAACGCAATCAAAACATGTGGAACGGGACCAGAAACCTCTACTGTCATAATCCATTTCCTCCTCCGGGCCCCGTCTGATGGCTCGGGACAGATCCCGAGAGGTCCAGCAGCTCCCGCAGACGTCCGTGGCGGGACGTCCTTTAGCTTAGCTGCCCCGGGGCCGCGTGCAGGAGCTGGAGCAGCTGCGCGGGTGAGCAGGGCGTGTCAGCACGCTAATCCGCTCCTTCCTTTGCCAGACTGTCCGAAGGGGCCTGACATCCTGGTGGTTCTGCTCTCGGTGGCTGGGGCCATCCTGCTCGTCGGCCTGGTCGTCCTGCTCATCTGGAAGCTCCTCATCACCATCCATGACCGGCGGGAGTTCGCCAAGTTTGAGGAAGAGAGGGCGAGGGCTAAATGGGACACGGTAAGGGTCGGGGGGCGCCCCGCTCTGCTCCCTACGTCACGGGCCGTGGGGGTGACTGCCCTCCGCTACCATGCCCTGTCCCCCTCCATCGGGGAGGGAGGAACCTGTGCCACGAGGGGCATTGAGGCAGGGACCCAGCCTGGGCGGGTCGGAGAGGAAATGGGTAGAGCGAGGCGGCACGGAGATTCTGCGGCAGTAAGGGGGCTGGGATGGGGGAAGATCAAGGGTTGGGGAAGGGAAAGCCCGCGCCTAGGTCTGGCCAGCATGCTCGGTCGGTCAGTCACATGCCGGTCAGCGGGGCTGCACGTGTGAGTGAGAGAACAGCCCAGCGGGCACGTCCCCGGCCCGGCTTTCTGACTCACGCTCGCCTTCTGCTTTTCCACCCGCACGGAACGGCCCGGCTGGAAAGGCTGAGACACAGGCAGCGTGGGGAAACTCAGCACCGAAGGGGGGAAGGGAACGGGGGGGGACAGCTGTGTCTGCAGAAGGCTCCCCCCATCCCTGCCAGGTTCGAAGAGCTCTTGAGAGGCAGCGCCGCGCCTCCCGGGGGCGCCCGGTAGCACACAAGCATCTGCTGGAATTTAGGCCCCCGTACTTTGCAATATAGCCGTGAAACTAGAGACAGACGCTGGGCAAAGCTCATCGCACACGGTGCTGACCTGCTACCCCCACCCCTGGCTCTGCCAGTGCCCCTCAGTCCTGCCCCGCAGCCCCCTGCTACCCCAGCCCTGCGCTGACCCCCCCACTCCGCTCTGCTGACGCCTCTCAGCCCCCTCTTCGGTTGAGACCTCGGGGAGGATTTGAGCCCCGGCGCTAAAATGCAACAGCCGAGAGGGAGACAGGGAGGGGGAACCCGGAGATCAGGTTGCTACTGACCCACTCGGTGTCCTTGAGCAAGTCACTCCATGCCTCAGTTTCCCCATCTGTAAATGGGAGCAATCGCTGTTTACCTTCCTCGGCGCAAGGCGAGCTGCTGGAGAGTAACGCTGTGTACGTTGTGTTTCTGTTGCAGGCCAACAACCCCTTATACAAAGGGGCCACCTCCACCTTCACGAACATCACGTACCGTGGGAATTCGTAAGGAGGCCCGCCTTCCCCTCCCCCCGCACCCGCCATGGGATCAGCTCCGGAGCGTGGCCGTTTCATGTTTACAGAAGACCCAGCATGTGCGTGTCAGCCAGAGCGTCTCTCGGGCTGGGTGTAATGTAATGACGCTCCCTCAGGCTGTCTCCCGGGACCCGGCCCCCGTGTCACCCCACTGGACCGCAGGGCTGGTCCCCGCCGGCCACGCCACCGTCCTGTTATTACCTCGGCGCGCCTGGTGCTGGTACCAGCTTGCCCCTCTGCACGCTGACCTGGGAGCAGCAGGGACTGGGAGCGGCGGTCTGCACACTGACCTGGGAGCAGGGACTGGGAGCGGCGGTCGAGGCGGGAGCGCTCGTGGCCGAGTCTTTGTAGCCACAGGCTCCTGACCCTAGGACGGTAGAAACCACGTGACCTCCGAGAACAGCTTGCCCAGGCTGTGCGCTCCTCCCTCACCCCCCACGTTTGTACCACGAAGCAGATGATTGTAGCATTGGCCCTCGCTGCCCGTTCCCTGACCCCGGGAGCAGGCTGGCTGCCTTCTGGGCCGAGGCCCCTGTGTCCACAGCTGTCACCCCTCACGTACGAAGCTGTGATGCAGGGGAACACAAAAGGGGGGGTGACACTGGCTCTCCCCCCACCCCCCTCCCACCGACCTGCTCAACCCCAGCCTAGATCCATCAGGATTTTCCAGGAGACAGACCAGGTCAAAAGATCTAATGTTTCAGCCAGGGCCACACACCTCCCCTCCCTGTGCCTCGGTTTCCTTCCTGAATCCTGGAAACAATGCTCCTTTGCAATCCGGCCCTGGAAAGTGCTAGGTGTTGTTCTTGCGAAGAAATGACTTCAGGGCACTCCAGCCTGTAGTGTTACAAGCAGAGGGCCAGATTCCCTTCCGCCGTCACTGCTACGAAGCTGGGCCCTTCGGTCTGGGACACGTGGGAATTTGCCTCTTGGATGCAGCCCTTTAGCTCTTTCCCTGCAACAGCAGCCAAAGACTTGGGGGCGCTTCCTGCCCAGGGGTTAGCACAAGAGACGGGGATACAGGGCGCCCGGGTTCACCTCCTGATTCTGCCACTAGCTCCCGGCACGGCCTAGGCTGTGTCACACCAGGCCTCAGTTTCCCTCTTTGCCAAAAATGACCCTTAGCTACTTGCCAGGGGGCTGGCGGGGCTCTGTTAGCGCTGTTAAATGCTGTGAGATGGCTCAGTGAGAGTGTCACTCGTGCTGGGGGGGCCAGGAGTTTTGGGGGGCAAGGGGAGACTCTCATCACTTCCCAGGCCAGTGCTGGTGAGCAAATTCACTACCGGGGCGGGAGAGCGGCCCAGGCCTGTTGTCGTTCGGGGTCTGGGACCCAGCGCTGCCGGAGGACAAGTTGTGTGCGTGGCAGATCAAGCGGCCGCGGAGCCAGACACGCTGCCCCCCCCAACCCACACACCCTGAATGGGCACCAGCACTGCCCTTTCCTGCCAGCTGGGCCCCCGAAGCCCGCAGCAGAGGGCTGGGGTGGCTGGCACCAGCTGGGGACAAGGAGGGTCCCTCGCCCATCACCCCAAGCAGCAGCCGCTCTAGGGCACCCCGGCGGTGAGAAGTCGTCTTCTGGGAGGGGACCCCCAGCGAGCAGCTGGAGGTGCCAAGGGGACCCGTAGCTGGAGATAAAATAGCGGCGCCTGCCTCCTATCCCGGGGAGTAGCTGACAGAGCGGGCAGCGGGAGAATGGGCAGGGTCCCCGGGACGCACGGCAGCGCGGGCCTGACGCGGCGCCGCAGGTGGGATCGATCCAGGCGGGCTGGCGTCTCCCCTCTGCAGACGTAAATCTCACAGGACGTGGCCACCCAGCCCGCACCATCCATCTCCCCCTGGCCCTCCCGAGCGTTGGCAACGACCCAGCCCCACGTTCGGAGCCTGGAGTGCGCCAACGCAGGACAGAGCGGCAAGCGGCCCCTCCCATCCTCCCAGCGGCTTGCAGAGCTTGGCAGGCGCTAGATGCAGGATTCCCCGGGGAGGGGCACCGGGGGGGCTGGGCACAGCTGCCCCCCGGGAGAGCCAGAGTAAGGGCAGGAGGGCAGGAGAGAGGAGTTTGGATCCGTCGCCTCCATGGTGTGAACTCCTCAATGGATCAGAAATGAGCCCAGCGTGGGATGCACAGGGCGAAACCGAGGGCGCCCCAGCCTCACGCAGCCCTTTTCTATGGCACCGAATAAAACCGGTTTGACGTATCGAGGGCCTGGTCTTTGGCTGCAGGCGGGCTCCTGGCTTTAGCAGTAGCTTTCTCACCGTGGCTGGCATCGCCTGTGGGCAGCTTCGGGCAGCAGCTAGAGAATGGAGGTGGCGGGGCCGTGGCAATTTAGAAAAGTCGGGGGGGGACCGGTTTTTGGTCAGACCAAGTGATTTTTGTGTGTGATATTTTCAGCAGATCAGAACCAGGGGAAGGGGAATGGACCGAAATGTTTTGTTTTCACCAAAAGGGAAACGTTTTGGGCCGTTTTTAAACATCTTTAATTCAGAGGAAATTTGGAACGGAAAAGCTCTTTCCAAGGGAGAAAAGGAGGAGTTTTGCTGTTCCTTGGGTCTCTGAGGGCCCGGATCCATCCTGCACAGCGCTCCCTGCAGCCCCCGGCCTCTTTACTAGTGGCTGGGAAAACCGCAGCCAGAATTCAGCCTCCATCCGGCCTGGGGCAGCATGAATAAAACGCTCTGGGGTGCAAAAAGAAGCACAAGCTGGGAGGGGCTGATGTCTCCAGCCAACCCTGGGGCGCAGCTGCCACCTGGCCCTTCTAGCGCGTGCGCCTCCAGGCTCCGCTTTGGCACGTTCTGAGCAAGAGCCATAGGGTGCCCTGCCGTCCCGTCCTAGCTCTGGTCTCCAGGAGCTGGTATCTGGCCAGTACCCGGCTGAGAATTACTTGCCAAAACCGTAGGGCCATCTAGTGGCCACTTCGGTCCATGATGGGCAGGTTTGGGGACTGCACTTTGGAAAGCTGAAGGGGGAAACCCAGCGGGCTGAAAAATGCCAGCACATCGCCAGCTTCCAACACTGCCAGTGGCCGCCCAAGGATGCTGGCCTGGTACGCGTTCCGCCAGTGCGCCGCTGGGCAGATCTGTGACCCGCCCTCTCCTTTCTTACAGGGTGGATGAAGGCATTAAGAAATTAGAGCTGCGATTCTCGCGGACAAACCAGCAGCAGCTGCGGGGACGGTGCCCCCGGGGCTGTGCCAGACCAAACCAAGCCCTGCTGGTGAGGCGAAAATGTTGGTTCCGGCTGCACCCAGTCACATTTACTCTGGGTGTCTCACCAATAAGCCGCCCATGATGGGCAGGATGCGGGGTGCAGAGGAGAGTGAAATGTGTGTAGACGCAAAGGGGTGAGGCCCTGTGACGTGCTGCGTTCCTCTTCTTGCACCGCAGCCTAACACTTTGCTGATGCACAGATCAGCATCCTGTCTGCTCGGGCCTGGTCAGAAAACAGGCCACAGAGCGAAACCTCAGGGCTATTGCATGTCAAACGCTGAGTGCAGGCCTTAACGGCCCTGTCAACTGCCGAAAGAGGATCCTACGCAGGGTCTTAGTAAACGCACATTTCCCGCACACAGCACACGTCGTAAATATTGTCTGGGATCCTTCCACGTACCTTTGACGCAAAATAAAAGGCAGGGAATCTGCCGGGCCTTAGGTAAACAGCCCCACCACCCCCCCCCTTTATTGCTCTGACATACATTTCCCGGCAAGCTTTCACCATCACATTTACCCATCTGGCCCTTCACACCCTTGAGTAAAGAAATGCCCCTTGATCTTCTGTCAGAGAGTGTTGCTGTGCGCGGCCATAACTTGGGGTGGGTGTCACTGGGTCTTTTCAGCGCTTCAGTGGCAGCCGCTGGCTTGTTTTTCCAAGCTCTGCAGAGGCTCGTGTCAGCAAACAAACCAGTCCGGGGTGCTCCCCAGCCAGCTGCGGTCCAGCCCGCGAGGTTGGCAGCTGACTGGGTTCCTCGTGTTGCTGGTGAAACAGAAATCAGCAGCCTGTTTCCAGCAGCACCAGGCTCGGGACCCACCCCACACAGCGGATCTCTTGATCCTGCGTCGATCAGCCGCTGAGTTTACCGGTGCGAGCTTTAACGCCTGCATTTATAAGTTGCCTCCACCACGCTCTGCTGGGCAGCTCTCAGCTGGTGAATGTGTGGCACCCGCAAGCCTGCTTTCCTCTTAATAAAAACGCTCTGCGCAGCTGTGGAAACAGCGAATCAGTGTAATAAGGTGGTCATGAGAGGGTTAACTGGGTTAGCCAGGTTATTATGGGATGGAGTTCCCGTCGTCTCAGTGATAGTCCCCCCCCCACACACACAGGCACGCTTTGGGATGCAATTAAAGAAGGCAGCCAGTTCCCAGCCTCTAGTCCTGCGAGTAGCCTGCTTTCTCTTTACAAAGCTGGCAGGGCGTTAAGCAAAAATCATGAGAACTGCAACTGCTGGAGGGATTTAATGCAGAGAATGAGGAAATGGCAGCAATCCAGCACGAGACTGGGCCACGAGCATTTTGCAAATGAAACTCTAGATAAGGCCAGCCACAGCAATTTGCCTTAGAGTCTGTAGCAGTAAAATCTGCTCCTCAGTGTGTCACGCCCACAGGCAGCAGGAAATCAAAGGTCAAAAGGCCCTGGCGTGGCTGCCCAGCATTTCTGTGGGAACCTTTTCAGGTTTCAGAGCAGGGTGAGTGAGGAGGAAAGCTGAAAACGCAGCCGTCTGTGGCAGAGCTAAAAACAGAGCCCGAACGCTGCTCTCGAGGATGCTCTGCTGCAGGGAGACTGACTTGTGCGATTGATGGTGAGAGAAGTCAGGCCCCAGGGCTGGCGGAGGGACATTAAAAGTGGCCCAAAGCAGGGTCCAATGAGCAATGGCAATGGAAGCAGCCGTGAGCCGCCTTCCTAGGTCTGCCCTGAGTACGCAGGGACAATCCCACTGCCCCAGTCAACCAAACGCAAAGCCAGCTGCAAGGGACTCGGGCTCCTGTGAGGTGTTTCCGCTGGGGAGGATTTTGATTTGCAGCTGTTGGTAAAGTTAATGTCACCAGTGCCTTGGGACTTAGCCAGAAAAGATAAAGGTGCCTGTCAAACAGGAAACAGCATCTCGAGGCCGGGAGGGGAGACCGCAAAGGAGCAGAGGACAAGGAAGAAAGCGGGGGGGTGTTTGAGCTTGAGAGGGACCAGGAGGCAAAGGAGCAGGGGGACGCTGCGTTCAGTCTAAAAGGGAAGAGCCCGGCACCTTACAAAGTCCCCAGGGAGTTCAATACTCTCTCAGCACCAATTGATGTAGCTACAGGGCCCTCAGCGGCTGTGATCAGAGATGTTAGCCTGTGGCTCCTTAGTTTCACAGCTGTTCTTTTCGCTGGGGGTGGAGGGTGTCACTGGGTTTATGAGCCTGCTGGGAGCCCTGTGTCTTCACAGAAGGGGGGGGGCCATAGCCAAAGAGAGGCCTCTGTGGAAGGTGAGGGCAGAGGGGGGAGCTCACCATCCACAGAGGAGGAGTTGTCCATGTACCGCAAAGGAGAGCTGCCCCTTTAAATGCCTTCTGGGCCCCACCAGGGTTCTTTCCTCATCCTGTTATCACAGGTGACCCCCTCACTCCTGGCGGGGGGGTCCATCATGCAAAGCCACCCCCCCATGCCTCGTTGCCGGCTGGGGGATACTGAGCAGGGGTGACGGGGGCTGATTCGCCGCCCCCAGCCACTCAGGGCTGGATCCGAGCCTGGCAATGGCTCGGGTCGCCCTGGCCCAGCCCGCAGCAGCTTTCCCCGGGACGACAGGCCAGGCTCTGCACCCGCTGCCGGCCCAGCCCTTGGCTTTTGGGGTGAGCACAGGGACGAGGGGGGGTGGCCACAACTTCCCCCAGATCCTGCCTGTTGGAAAGACCCAGGGGGCCACGGGGCAGCGGCTGTAGGACACCACGGCTGCTCCGCCTTGCTCCCGGCCACGTGTGAAGCGGGCACAGCCCCAAAGCTGTGCTGGACCCAGCCCGGCCGGGCGCTGGGACCTGCCCCTCCAGCTTCGCTTCTCTCTGTCGCCGGGCACACTGTGACATCAGCCCGGAACAGTGACATCGGGGAGCCGGGGTAAACGCTGGTCATCTCCTGCGCTCACAAGGTGCCCTGCCCCGGCGCAGAGCCCCAGCGGTCCCTGGGACCCCCTCGCCCCACCTGGCCGCCCTCCGCTATCAACCCCCTGGCCTCAGGCTGGCTGCCCTGTGCACGCCAGGCAAAGCAGCTCCGGGAAGGTAAGTCGGGTTCTCTCTCCTAAACCCAGGGTGAGCTTGGCGCTCAAGGTGCACGCGTAGATCGGGGCGGCCAGGGCCTTCTCCCGCAGGGAGCTGAGGGTCTGATCTCCAGTCAGGAGGGAGGACCATGGGCAAAGCCTTGTGTGAGGACTCAGAATTCGAGCAGTCGGGAGGCGGCGGGTCGGGAGTGAGGGGCCCCGGGCTGGGCTCCATCCCCCTAGCCATCAGAGCTGGGGTAGGCAGAGCTCTCTCTCCCCATCCTCCCGTGAGCAATGGGGTCAGGATAGTCGCTCTGCTCCTTGCCGTCCCCGCAACACCCAGCCAGGGAACCAAGAGGAAAAGCCCCTGGAGCTGCCTCCCCGTAGCCCAGAAGGGGCCGAGGGCAGCCTGCTGCTGGGGTGGGGATGAACTGCTGGGCACTGGGAGGGTTCCTTGGAAAACGTGCCCCCTAATCCGTCCGAGGGGTTCCGAGTGAAGAGCTCTGGCTGCTGTGTGCTGATCCCGTCCAGCTCTGCCCACGTGGAGGTAAGTGCTACGTAAAATCGATGTGCACGGCCGTAAGAGCTGCCCCAGGACAGAGGGCCACATACCCGGGTGTGTTCATTACCACACAAAACAATTCCTGAAGCTGCGGGACGCTTTTCGGAACATGCTTCCTATAGCCATGGTGGTAAAGTCAGGCCGGATGGCTATAAAAGAGTATACCTGAGCCGGCATGAGGGCCTGAAAGGGTTAAAAAGAGCACAGCAGGGCAATTAACAGCACAGCAGGGCAATTAACAGCACCTGGACCCAA
Organism: Mesoclemmys tuberculata; assembly: GCA_007922155.1. NCBI lineage: Eukaryota > Metazoa > Chordata > Testudines > Chelidae > Mesoclemmys > Mesoclemmys tuberculata. The sequence continues at coordinate 4,435,014 of ML675642.1, forward strand.
TGAAGGGCCAGGCCAGGGGTATTTAAACTCTGCCTTCCCTAAAGGAAGAGACACAGGCAGGAAAAGCTCCCAGAAGGTCCCGCTGCAAGCAAAGGGTCTCTCCTAGTCAGGAGACCGCTCCACTGTGGTCGGGGAGATGAAGTAGAGGGGGCATCCTGATTGCAAAAGACAGAGGTAAAGCGCGAGACCCACCGGGGGGAAGCTGGCAGTTTGCCACACCATGCAGGAATTAAACTCAAGGAAAGTTTCCTGAACTTTAAAGACAACTTTATAGGCTTGGATGAAAGCCCCCCCTCCCCCCCCCCCCCCTCCCACAATAGAAACGAATCGCAATAACGCTCTACCTCTGATCTCGAACCTTGCATCTGTCCGTCTCCATGTGCTTTACACTGGAGGGCCAGCATCTCTGTCCTCATTTTACAGAGGGGGAAACTGAGATATAGAAGGGGGGGGAACGTCTTGCCCAGCAGCTTTTGGCAAAGCTGGGTATGGAAACCAGGTCTCCTGAGAACCAGTCCAGTTCTCTACCCCCTAGGCCACACAACCTATGCAGGACTAATCCTGTGGCCCTTGTGAATGTAAGGGTCCATCCGTGCAGAGCATATTCTAGCAGCAAGGCCTATATGGGTTAAGAGAAAGAGACGTGCACTAGGGAAATGCAAGGAAGTCTGGAAGGTGGGGCGGGGAGGTTGTGACTTTTCCAGCTGGCCGCCAGATGGGGCCGTTACACCTCAGGTATCCAGCTGGCTGGAGCATTTACGGTTCAGGGACCGGATCGCTGCCCACGGGAATTCTGGGCGGGTTGAGGGAGGTGTTTGTGGCATTGCTGAGGGATGGCGTTTCACAAACAGGGTGGCTGTCAGTAGCTGACTTCTGCTTTGCAGCATCGGCTGGCAGAGATGCCCTTTGGGGCCTGCCTTGCAACTCTAAGCACCTGCATTACATGTGTCAGAGCAAAGAGCCCGGAGCCATTGCAATCCGGCGAATGTGAATTGTTGCTCTTTGCACCAGGGCTGAGTGGGAAACAGTTTTCCCGTCCCACCAACATTTGCGAGAGTGAGACATGTTTTTCCCCCTTCTCAAACCAGGATGAAAAATCAAACTCTCGTTGCAAACCGAAAAACAGGTTTTAGTTTAGTGTTGGGTCAATCGAAACCTTTTGTTTTGATAAGTTTGAAACGTTTTGTTTCAATTTTGACTCTTCCTTTTTTAAAAACTTTTCTCTTGGGCTAATCGGCTTACATTTATAAATGAAAAGTGGCTGTGAACCAGAAAGCTGGAGGTGGGGAAGGGGAGTTTCACTTTGAAAACGTGGAAACGAAACCTGACAATTTTTTACACTTTTTTTTTGCCCCCTCAACATTCCTCAAGTCCGGAAATTCATCAGACCTGGCCCGGTTTAACGATTTGTTTTGCCACATCACCATTTTCAGTGGAAAAACTGATTGGTTGAAAAATTCCTGCTCAGTTTTTCTTCACCTCCCCCGCTTGTCCCCGGGTCTTTACAGACACGTTGGGGCAGATCATCCATTGGTTGCTCCAGATGATTGCAGGAGCGGGCTCTCATTTCCTGCCAACATTTGCTCCCCAGAGTGATTTTTGCTCTCGGGAGTAGCCAGGTTGCCTACATGCACTGTACCTGGAAGTGAGCATTCACAGGGCTGGACTCACCCTTAGAGCTATTGCAAGCGTCCTAGAGGGTTCAGGCCCTCATCACCCATTGCAATTCATGGGAAATATGCATCTAAATTCTCAGCAGCTCTTACTACCTCTGCTTTAGTGGCCAGCACATACACAAGGCCGTGCAAGGGGGGGTGCAGCACAATTAATGTATGACAGTCGTCCCTGTTTTCACCATCATCCATCTCCTCCTTTGCATCATTAACCCTGGCTGGCCCAGCTCCTGCTCACGGAGCTATTTAACTGCTGAAATGCCAAATTGCTATTGTAAATTAACCTTTCGTTTTCTAGTTTGCTCCAGCCCTCGGGTGCTGATGGCCACTGGCCTTGCCTGTACGTTCTAACAGGCTTTGTGTCCCCTTCACCCTGCCAGGTTTCAGCTGGGGGGAAACCCTGGCTCCGTTTCCCTTCATCTACTTGGAGTGGAGTCCCAGATTTCAGCAGAGGTGAGTGACCCCTTGTGGTGCCAGGCAGAAGGATCGAGCCAGGGACACACAGAGTCTGCTCTGGCCGTAGCAGGGGACAGGTGTAATTGGCAAGGCCGGGACTTGGCTTGGGTTATCAGACCCCACCTGGCTTTAGTACCGTTGTAAGCAGCCCTGTAGTGCCCCTTTTTGGAGAGAAAACAGGACTGGACTACGTATAACCACTGCAAAGGGGGGATCCCTGGATCCAGACAGACCCGCTTGTTCTCTCTGGCGCAGCTCGTGCTGCTCTGTCACCCCGGCTCAGGGTCTCCCAAAGCCTGGTCTGGACTCACACGTCACAGAAGGGACTCGGGTGCCTTCCTCCCATGGGCCAGGTGCGACCAGAGGAGTCCAAGCGCTGCGCCGGCGCCCCGTTCCGAGAAATGAACGCGTTCTGCCGATTGCGAAATGAAAGGGGGGGGCTTAATTAGCAGACATCTAAGCCGGTTCGTGAAACACGGAACTGCCGTGTGCCGGCCTCTGCGGGGTGTGTGCGCAGGCATGGGCACACGCGTGTCTGTGCGTGCACACGAGTCCCTGCCGCCCCCTGCAGGATGGAGATTGGAGCAGCTCATGGAGCCTGCCCCAGGTTAACAGAGATCCGTAGGTGTCCAGCCACGAATACAGAGGCTCCCCGCAGAGCAGGGGATGCCCCGTCCTGGCTCGCCAGAGGTCCCCTGCCCTGGGCCTCACTGAGCCCGCCGGGCCGCCGAGGCTGTAGTGTCACGCTGACGTTGGTGCGCGGACGGTCCCGGTCAGGGGATGTTTGGTTCTCGCCCCTTTTAAGCAGATTTAAAGGCCGGGGAAGCAGGGCCAAGGAGGAGATGGAGCTCCGGGAGCCACCGGGCCAGCAGCCCCTGCGGCAGCCACCCCGCTCCTCGGTGATGGAGGCGTGGCAGCAGCCCCGAGGCTCTCGCGCAAAAGCCAAGTAAGCACGAACAGCACCTTGCACCTCGTAGCTTAGATCCGTCCCTCCCTGGGGCACCAACCTCCTTTCTCGTGCCCGTATGGCTATCAGCAGCGGGGCTCCGCAGCTTGGGGGGGCGTGGATCTCTTAGGGCTCAAGCCGGGTGCTTGTCTCCATGAGCCCCCAAGGCAGCATCCTTCTGGTGAAGCCCCCGTGCCGGTCCCACCTCCAGCCCCCGGTGGATGACAAGCAGGTGGCTTCCTAGGTTGCCTTGCAACGCAGCCTCCACCGAGCCACGCCGCTCCCCTGGGCCAGAGGTGCCTTTGCGGCACGGCATCCGGGACCCAGGAGAGGCGGGACGAGGGGCTGGGAGAGGGTAGGATGGGAGCAGCAGAAGCTGGAGCGTCCAGTGACTGCTCTGGGCCATCACTTACCTCTGGCTGATTCAGTGATTTGAAGGCTCGGGTTTCTGTCCAGCAAGACGCTCTGCGGCTTCCCGGGCGAAGATGCGCCTGCAGGAAAGCGCGTTCTCCTGGCCTGGTCCGGGCCTGGTTCGCCACACAGGGCAGGAGCTACAGCCGAGCCCAGCCCATGATGTTCAGTTCCTGATCTGGATCCCTAGTGACGTTTTCCCCACAGCACGGGCTCTTTGGAGTTGGGTTCTGGTTCGGCCCACTGTACCGACTGTCCCAAGTCCTGCTGAGGTCCAGATCTCATTCGCTAGGCCCCAAACTTGCCCAAGGTTCAACAAGGCCAGATGCAGCTTCCCTGCGTGGGCCCGTCTCTGGTAAAAAGCAGCCAGCCTGTAAAAGAGGGTGATGCAAAGGGGCAGAAAATAAAGCCCAGGTCCTAATCCCGGGTGTTCCTCTGTCCCGCAGGCGGGATTCCACCCGGGCATCGCCGACAAGGCATGTAAGACGCCAGCCGCAAGTCCCAAAGGCAGATAAAGCAACTGAGGTGAGAAGCGGTGAAGCCGTTAAGCGCACCTGTGTGCGCACACAAACGCACGCCTACAGAGACGTGTATGGGCACACACATTCATCCAGCGATGCAGCTCTCACAGGGGCATGCATGCACAAACGGCCATGCACACACACCACTTCCGCTCCCCTATTCACGCGCACACGTGATTGTGCAGAGAAACATCCGTGGATGCACACGAATTGGCACTGGCCCCCGAAAGGTTAGCGTTGAGTTTCCCTCCGAGCACGTAGGGCTCCCCCTTGCTCACTTTTCTTTCCCCGTTGTATTCCCTTCCCTTCTAGGCTCTCCCCACCTCCTCCCGTCACCTCAGCCCTAATCTACACACTGGGTTTATGCCAGAGTCTCTGTGTCAGTTAGGGATGGGATTTTTGGTTTTGTTTTTTTTACTGATCTCATTCTCTGAGCCCTGGATGCAGTTATACTGGTGAACAGGTGCCTTGCACTGCGTAGGCTGCTGGCCTGTCCTTCCGGCCCGTGAATGGCAGCCTGCCATGCCCCGAGTCCATTTTCAGCTTTATTCTCCAAACGCACCATTCCCAGGAGCTTTTCCTCGTTGCCTCTCGGTTCCTGCTGGCAGGAACTGCTCTACCCTCCTCCTGAAGCTTCCCCCAGGCCATGGGCCTGGACGTGCCCCTTCTCCAGGGCCTGCCAGAGGAGCCAGCCACCCTTCTGCAGCTGTTTCTGCTAGCAGAGCGCTCTCACCCTTGGGAAGGCCTCCCAGGACCCCTTCCCAGCAGGGCCGAATAATGGAATGGGGCCTCCGATCCCCAGCCGATGGGGCCAGCTGACTCCCTTTAAAGGGCCGGCCAGCCTGTGCCATACTGGTCTAGCTCATTCCCCTTCCCTTACCGCATTGGCGCTCCTGGTCGAAGCACTTTTAGACTGGCCTAACGGTCTGTGCCGGGGCAATTTTCCACTTTCTGCCAGCGTAGTTTAAGTGGCAAAAGTTTCCCATGTAGATAAGGCCTTAGCAGCCCGAGAAGCCCTGGTATGTGCCTTGCTGCCCCGTGACATGGGCCGTTTCCCTATGGAGGGGCCGTTGGCATCTGTCCCTCACGCCAATCCCCTCTGCTGCTGCGCCCCAGGGGCCCCGAATGACCGCTGTGTCCGGCTCTAGATCACCCCCTCCTTTGAGACGCTGCTGAAGCAGAGAGCAGCGAGCAGGAGGAAGAAGAAGAGTGAGGACAAGGGGTACGGCAGGACCCGGCCGCGGAGGAGCACGGCCCCCTCGCCTGGCTATCCCAAGCAGAGCTGCTCCCAGCCGCCCAGGTACCGAAAAGCAGGCGTCCCGCGTGAATCCAACTTGCTCTCTGGGCCCCGCGGGAAGCGTCTCTGCCCAGCCCGCAGCTTCCCGGGCGAGGGCTGAGCTGGGGGCCCGTTTTGCGCGGGGCTGGGGGTTCAAAGGCAGCCTAGCTGTGGAAAGTTCACCCCGCTGGCTCAGACACCGTGGTGTGGGGGGCCCCATAACAGACAGAGAGAGTTCCTGTGGCCGTTCCCTGGCCTCTGTGTGTCGTAGGGCTTGACCCTGCCCCTATGCAACGAGAAAACTCCAAATGGTGCAGACTCGAACCCTACGTTGCTGAGTTTGCGGCCAGCTGGATATCCACGTTTCCCTCTCCAGCCCTGCTCCTGGCCATCGCAGCAAGGAAGCTAAGGAGCAAATGGGCCTGTGGAGCTGGAATTCCTCTCGGCCTCCTTGCAGCCAGGGCGGCACATCGCCCGTGCTGTGCTGATCCCCATGGGCGCTGTGCGCCTGGCACAGCGACCAGGGGGCCTGAGATCCGGGTCCCCAGGAGTGTTTGCGGTCCGTGATCTGGCCTGACACTGGGATTCTCTGCGCCTGATTCTTTGCTAGGCGGAGTAAAGTCTTAAACAACCTCTACATGCATCTGTACGAGGAGGTGGGGGAAGACGATGCCTGGGCTGTGCAGAGAGTTGAAGGTAACCTAGAGCCGTTTGCCAGAGCTCCTGGAGATCACGCACCCCCTTGCGCCCCAGAAAAAGAATCAGATCAGAGAGGCCAATCGCAGGTGGTCGGGGAAACACAACTCGTCAGCTGCTAACACAACCGCTCTGTGCAGTTTGTGTTATTTGGCAACGTGGCCGCTGCCACTCAAGCTGTGCTAACTCCAGAGGGGTGAACTTGAGTTAACTGTGCAGTAAAGACAGAGCCGTGGTGTAGCCGGATGGGGCCCCGTGGGATTTGCTTGTCTCTGCAGCACTCTGGATCATTGCTCTATGCAAAGATTTCACTCTTCTGCCTCCCAACAGCCCCTTGGCTCTGGTATGAACTGCCCGTTTCTGGAAGCGTTTTAGCCTTGCGGGCTGGCTCTGTCTCTCAGCAACATCAATGTCAGCCGGGTCTGAGCTCACTGAAATCAGGAGCCAGAGTCCGTATTTACCCTGGCCAGTGAGATCAGGAGCGGATTCTACACGGCATTGGAGCCGGTGGGACCCCCGCCAGCGCCATGCGCTCTTTGTCCCCATCTAGTGCGAGAGGCTGCTACGTTCTGTGGCTAACGACGGTTCGTCGTTTAGCTCAGTCAGGAGAGCAGCGAAGGGCCCAGGTTGAATCCCACTCCGACAGCTCCCTGTCGGCTCGTGCTCTGTGCCATCACTCCCACGCTATGCAAAGCGGGTGAGAAATGTGACCCGCCAGAGGTGGTGGCTCCGTGGCACTGGGCATAAATGGCAGTGGGAGGCTGGAGTGAACCAGGGCCCCGAATCTGGTCTGGTGCTGTGAAGTGTGATGTTAATTACCCCTGCTGATGGCCCCGGTTGCAGCTTCCTTGGCAGGATGCATCAGTTGCTAGAGCGAACCTTGTGCAGGTCAAGAGCCGGCCCTTCTCAGGGAGTCCCCATGGCTAGCCGCAGAGCATGTGTTTTGGCCACATGCAGTAAGATGCCCCCGCTTTGGACACATGCCCTGACCCGCTGTGTCCCCCCTTTGGCCTGCTCTAGGGTTGCCGAAAGCTTTCTTCATCTTCGGCGCCCTCCGAAACGGGAGAATTCATGTCAACGACCTGCTCCTGACCCTCCACACGCTGGGGCTCCTTGTGACCAGCATGGAGATGCGCAAGGCACTCAAGCTCATCGACATCGACGGTGAGCGTCTCCACTCAGCTGTTGGCTGCGGATGCCCCGCTGGCTTTTCCCAAGCCCGCCTGCTCTGACCCATCCTTCTCTGTTGCAGCAAATGGGAATCTGAACTTCACCGATTTCCTGGAAGTTTTGAAAGAGACCTCGCCTTTTGCCCACACTGAGGGTGAGTGAGGGGAAAGGAGGAGTCCGGAAAAGAGCCAGGGAGACCATATACAGGGAGATAGCAGTGGGACAAAACATTGCGTTGCTGCTTTGTAATTATCCATCCATCCACCACAATAACCTAGCTGCATTTCATTGATTTTTTTTTTTTTTTTTAATTTTTTTCAGTACACCCAGTTGCATTTCCTAAAGTAATTTGAACACTGCATGAGGCCTGGACCTCGGTAGGATCAGAATACAGTTGATACCAGCTGGGTTCTGCCAGGGTTTCTGCCCCAGTGTCCTGTCTGGAACAGACTCGTACTATCAGGGTGATGTTTCTCTAGATACAAAGAGCAAACAGGCTTTCAGATCAATGGAACCCAACGAGGAAGAACGCGCGTTCACCTTGAGGGTGTAATGAAAGAACACATTGATTGCGTGTGTGCGTGTACACGCACGTGTGTACGTGGCCCTCCGCAGAGTCTGCACCAAAATGTAAACATGCGGTACATGAAAACAAAGCCTTCAGTTACGTAACTGTTACTGTAACAGTCTGGAACTGGATTTTGATTTTTGGCAGGAAAATCCACAATTTTTGGATTATTTTTTTCCCCATTTTGAAACAGAACATGAACAAAAATCCTCAATTTCCTGTGGAATGAAATTTAAAAAAAAATCCGTTTCGGACTAATCAAAATTTCGTTTTGATAAAATCAAAAGGTTTGTTCTGATTTTGACTTTTTTTATGGTACGTTATAGCATATAACGAAAAATTTAAGAAGGAAACCCAAATGCTTTCTCGGGACAGAAAATCAAACCACTTCTTCCCCCAAAGAAGCAGAGGAGCATGTTTTCAGATTTTCTTTCTAACTCAGTCTGTCAAAATGGACACGTGTCCGTGATCCGTGCGGCTTTTGACGGAGCCGCATTTTCCATCAGAAAATTTCCAACCCGCTCCAAACTAGATACGCCGCAGCAAGTTCCTCGGAAAGAGGAGCAACTGCAGGTTGGGTCCGTCTGCTGCGCCGTCTTACTGGCCCTCTCTGGGGCTGAGTAACCGGCTGCTGTTGCCTGCAGCTTTCCAGAACACCTACCAAGCCTTCAGCAAGATGAGGAAGGGCGTGATCGCTGTGGACGACCTACAACCCGCTCTGCTCAGCATGGGCGTCGCTTTGAGCATCGAGACGCTGCAGGAGGCACTGACGCAGGTTCCCGTGAACAGTGAGTGTCTCGCCCGCTGGTGCATGGACGTGGTCCCTGCGTGAGTTTTGCTCTGTGTAAACCCTTTAAAGTAAAGCTAGGGCCAAATCCTGCCTAGGGCTGAAAGAGCATTTTGCCTCCTGACCCCATGCAGGCAGCAAAGTAGGATTTCACCCTTACGCTCCCGACAGGTCCTGCTTCCACGACCCCTGGCGCTGCCCGCTGGGGAGGTGAACTAGACGTGCTGCTGCCGTGGGCATCACGCGTGGCTCCTGTTCAAGGGAGCGCTCCTGTGTGCTAGCAGGACGCCTGCCCCGTGTGCCCTCAGCTTTCAGACATTGCATGGCTAGGGTGGCTTTCCTAGTCCCATTGCAGAGGTAGAAAATCCCGACGCCCACAGAGAGACGGAAGGCTGGGGATGGGAGTTAGTAAATCTGAGATTCCCCCTCCCACACGTACAGTAGCTAGGAAGGAGGCAGAATTACAGGGCTAAAGCCTGACCCGTGCAAACTGGGAGTGACTCCCCTGCAATCCATGGCACCGCACTGGTGTGAAACCAGTATACGTGAGAAGAGAAGCCGATACACAGGGTCCCCTGTGTGTAGGAGGCACTGGGGTGGGAAGGGGGCCCCCTGCCCCTTTCCAGAGATTGATGGAATGGGTGCAAACTGGAAGTAACACCCAGAGGGCAGAATCCTGTCCCCCGCCCCCAAGCAGATGTGGCTGGGGAGGGGGCAGAGTTCAGATCTCAAAGTGAGCTGAAAAAAGTTGGGAGCATTTGTCGGGATCTGGGAGCAGCGGCTGTGCTTCGCCAGGGCTGGAAGCTCACCCCACGGCCCCCCAGCTTGGGTTTTAATTTCTTGTGGTGTATCTTTTTTGTGGGGTCCGTGACCCCTTGCGCCCACCCAACTGGGAGCACAGGCCTTGCTCCCACCTGAGTGTGGCTCCTTTGTGATCTTCCCTAGCCGCCGCTAGGCTGGCAGGCGTCTGGTAGACGTGCCGCATCCAGTCGACCCGTTTGCCTTTCATCCCCACCCCTGAGTTCCTTTGGCTGAAATACTCTGTTGCCAAGCCCCCGTGTAGCACCCAGCCCACGCTTTCGGCACTAGAGACGCCTCCACTCGTGCAGAGATCTCTGTTCCGTGCCTGCACAGCTTTTTCCCTTGCAGAGGACGGGCAGCTGAACATCTCGGACTTCCTGAGGGCCGTGAGCGACCTGGAGCACCACTACGAGGACGTGGGTGAGTGAGAGGCCCGAGCCTGGAGCGTTATATGTGATGGGCGCCTTCTTGATGATTGAACGGAATACAGGTTGAGCTGTGACAGACTCAACGTCGTCCGCGGAGCTGGCCCAGAGGGGGGCGCGTAGCCCACGCAGCCTGGATGTCACACGTGCACAGCTTTGACTCTGCAAAACTCCAGCTGGGGTCAAAGTCCCAGGGAAGCCCGCTGACCGTGGTTGGGTGCGTCAGCATGGCCCCGGAGCAGAAGTGGTGGGGGTTTTGCTGCAGTTCATAAACCCGGGCCCAGGTTCACCCAAGCCGGGGACCAATTTTATGCCACAGCCCCTGGCCAGATGCCTATTTTCACAAGGTTCCGGTGCAAACCCGGGTAGACTCCCTGGCTGTCATTCAGCTTCACTATGGCTCTTAGGCATCAAAGGCCAAGCAAATCTGGGTGGCTGTGACACTTAGGAGCTCAGCCTTAAAGCAATGGCCTACCTGGTCCCCTACGGAGTGACTCTGACCCCTTCTCAGATCCCACGCTGCCTTGATTTCACACCAGCCTAGTGATTTTCTTTCCCCATCAGAATTTTTCATCCCAGCAGCTCCACGGTCACCTTTCTCATAGACTCTTCGACTTTAAGGGGACCGTCCTGGCCACCTAGTCTGACCTCCTGCACATCACATGCCGTAAAACAACCCTCAGCCACTCTTGTAATTTCTGTTACTTTAAATCCAGCAAGGGACCCGTGCCCCATGCTGCAGAGGGAGGTGAGAAACCCCCAGGGTCTCTGCCAGTCTGAGCGGGAGGAAAATCCCAACCGCAAACATGGCAATCAGTTAGACCTGGAACATGTGGGCGAGACCCACCAGCCAGACACCCCGGAAAGAATTGATGGTAGTAACTCAGAGCCCATCTAGTTTCCCGTCTCCCACCATTGGAGACTGGCTGCACGCCATTGCTGACAGGGTCACCATCCCCTCCACAAACTTATCAAGCTCAGCCTTGCAGCGCGTTGGGTTTTTCTGCCTAGTGCCTTACCCAAAGCTGCGGTTTGGGTTTTATTTCCCCTCCCCACGCCCCTCCCAAGCAGGCAGACTGAGAAACCAGGACTTGCTGCTGAGGTTGCCTGGTTTTTCTAGCATGAGCTGCCAAATTGCCCCAGGGATTCAGTTTCACCTCAGCTGCCCCCAGATCAGCAGTGCGCTTCGTGGCTGGAATTTGGTGCTAGCGTATGGCCCACGCCCCACCCCGGCTCCGCTCAGGCCCTTAACGTAGAGTTGGGGTAGGACTAAAATAGTGCCACGGTCTAGTGCCGGCTCTGTACAGGGGCGAATTTCACCTGCGAGTGAAACGTCTTCTCCGGGACTCCCTTCAGGGGCATTTTTAATTGGGTAAGGCCAGGGCTCCCTGATGACACGCACACTGTAAAATCAGCATCTGTAAAATGAACCCTGGGTGCCAATCTGAGGGCCAGGGCCTCTGCACCTTTCGTCCGCTGGCGGCGCCTGCTCTCGGGGAGCTAGAGGGCATGGCTAACAGATCTGCCCCTGCGATGGAATGGCCGGCAGAAGAACGCAGAAGGGGATTTTGCAGCTGTAACTTGTCCCCTCCGGGAAATGCCCAGGGCATGCCCCAAGAAACAGAGCATCTGCCACTGGGTAACCTGTCCAGAATGCACTCCAGGTTTTTGACTCGCGTCCCCCCAGCCTCCGGAAGCCGTGCCTGGGCGGAGGGTGAGGTCTGCCTTTGTCTTGGCAGCTCTTCGAGTAGCCTAAGCAATGTCCTCGCTTGTCTCTACAGAGTCCCTGGACCTGTACGACACTTTGAAGCCCTGGAAGCCTGTGCGTGAATTTGACTTTGATGCAAAGGCTAGGGTAAGAAGGAGGACGCGCTTATCCTTCGACATCAAGTACCTGCAGAAAGCTGACGCTCATCCGCTGGATTCCTCTTTAGCTCATCAAGAGCCACCACAGTGGGCTGGTAAAGTGTCTTCATCCCGGCGACCAAGGTTCCTTTCCTTCCAAGAAAAGTTCCCGACTAGATTTGATTTGGAAGACAGCCGAGACGAATCTCCTAAAAGCACCAAGAGGCGTTCGACCCAGCGGAGGCCTCCTTGGAGCGCTGGGATTGAGGAAGACCTAAAGGAATCTCTAGGAGACATAGAGAGCCCTTTCACCTTGGAGCAGAGCCAGAAGTCATGGGAATCTGCTGCAGCCGGGGGTGAGCATTTCAGCCGGCCGTGGCAAGCCGCCTCACGGGATCCCAAGGCCCTCTGGCCCCAGTCCAGCCGAATGCTTAACCACATGCGCTACGTGAAGCATATGAGTCGTGCTGGGGAAGTCGAGGTGCGAGGGCAGGTATTCGTAGGGGAACGTGGAATCCTAGATGTGGTCCAGGGCACTTGGGAGGCTCGGACCATCCTAGCTGCCCTGGTGAAGATCCTGCACTTTTTGCTCGGCGAGGCACAAAGTGAATTTGCAAATTGTGCCTAGACAAGCAAAAAGAGAGGCCGTTTAGCAGACTGGTGAAGAGGCCATTGAGGCGTTGGCATGTTCTCTGCAGCCCGTGCTCGGAGCAGAGCATCCCAACCCGTTCGCCTCTGGAGTCAGCGATAGATGTGCCTGCCGGATTTGCTCATCCATCTCTCTGCCCACGCCCAGCCGTTCCCGGCAGCACACGTCCTAGGGACTGCATCCTGTCTAAGCACTTCCTGCCATTTCTTTGGATTGCGGTAGCACCTAGCAGCCCAGTTGTAGGGGTTGGAAAAGGACAGCTACCTAAGTCGGTTTGCCTTTCCCTCCGATTCCCACCTCTAACCTTCCTGTGCTGATCCATGGCTGCATGTATGGCTCAAGCTCCTCCTTTTGAAAGTGTGGCTTTGTGCCAGAGGTTTCTGGGGCAGACCATGGGATCCATTCTGCCCAGCACGACCTTGTCACCTCTAGTTTTACGCGCGGTCACTCCATCTGCATTTCTGCTGGGAGGAAGCCATGACACGTCTCCCCGGAACTGAACTGGTCTTCGTTCTGCAGGGCCAGCGGGGATGAAAGCGCTGGAGAGGGCATCAGCTCGTGGCCAGTATGGCAGCGATTATGAAGGTAAATGAAGGAGCAAAGGATGAGAGAATTCATACGTACGTGATTTTAAACCCGGGGGTGGGGGGCAGCACTACTTTAAAGGGGCCTCAATGCAGCCTCTGATCTTGTGAGGGCAGTTTTACACCCACCAGGCACGCCGGGTAGTTCATGGGGATGTCAAACAGGTGGGTGCCAGCGTTGCCTAGGATAGAGCACTGAACTGGGACTTGGGTGACCTGGTTTCTATTCCCAGCTCTGCCACTGGCCTGCTTGGTGACCTAGGGCAAGTCACAGCGCCACTCTGTGCCTCAGTTTCCCCATCTGTACAATGGAATAATGATTCTGCTCCCCCCTTTGTGAAGTGCTTTGAGATCTGCTGAGAAGCTCTCTACATGGGTATTATCGCCAGGTCCAGTAAAGCAGCCAGACGTCTCAGCTCTGGCGTCCAACCTACCTAGATGGAGGTTGGAAATCCAAACCCTAGCACCTTCGCCACAACAGAGGATCGGGCCTAATCTCCCTATGCACCCTGTGCACTACGGCATGGAGCCCTCCTATCTATCTTCAGTATTTAGGTTAACAGAGTACCTGAGCACTTCCACCTGTAATGTATTTACGCTCACAATCCCTCTGTGCCGGAGGGCAGGGCCATTAGCCAGCTGAACAGCTGGGGATCTAAGACGAAGAGAAGCAAGGGGACTTGCCCAAGGTCAAGCAGGCAGTCTGTGCCGGAGCATGGAACTGAGCTGAGGTCGTCTGACTCTCCGGTAACGTCCTGGCCATTTCACCACCCTGCCTCTCATTTCAGCTTTGTGCTTTCTCCGTCATTCCTCTTTTGCTAGACGTTTGACAAGTCAAAGTTGGCCTCGTAATCCTAGCGTATGTCTGTGCTGCGGGGTAAATCCAGGCTTTGAACTTTGGCTCCAGCCTAAACCCACTTCCGTCTACACACACACCAGGCTAACCCAGGGCTCAGTTCCAGGGGTGGAGGATCCCACAATCCCATGGGCCAACTTCCTTTGTCCTCTGGACAGTCAAGTTTGGTGGACAATCAAATTTTCCCACAGTGCACCATGAATGGAGGGCTAGTAAGTCTGGGATAGGGGTGGTTGGACTTGGGGCCATATAATACAGTGTAGATGCTGGAACCCCAGGTTGGGACCCAGGGCTCAACAGTTCCTAACCTGGGGTTACAAACAAGTATTGACGCTCAAGCCCAAGGGTCACACAGCGAGGATTTGCAAGCTCGAATTCCACTAACCCTGGGCTTCCCCCGCCGTGTCAACGGGACCCATAGCGACACAGATTTAAAGGCCAGGCGGCCCCAGGATGATGATCGAGTCTGGCCCCCGGCAAAACCCAGGCTAGAGGATCCACAGCCACCCCTGGGTCTCCACCCTGGGCTGTGTGTTCCAAGGGAAGGTGGTCACTATGGCCGAGAACAGAATGCCATGCTGTCATATGGAACGCGGCTCCTCCCCGGCCCCGGCCAGCAGCGTTCTCCAGGTCCCCGGCACGCTTCTCCTGCGGCCGCACGCTGATTGCACCCGGCCCACCAGCAGCGCAGGATGAAGGCGGCGTGGGCTAAGGGTGTCGGGGACACGAAAGCCGTGCGGGGTGGCAGCCACAAAGAGGAGACGGTGGTGAGGGTTTTAGCGAGCCCGATAGGCAAACCTGCTAAACTGAAGGGTGAGAAAGACCTTCCCCGCCTGGCTGGCTCGGGATTCCTTGTTTCGATGCTTGTAAGAAAATACAGGGGAGGTGCGGGAAGGAGATTCACAGCTCAGGTGTCTCCCTCTGGTACTCACATGGCCCCTATTTCCCTAGTACCTCACACTCTTTATGAATTTATCGTCCCTGGTGCCACTCTCCCCACTGTACAGCTGGGGAACTGGGGCTCAGCGAGACTAGGGGACATGGCCAAGGTCGCGCCGGGAGCCTGTGTCAGAGCAGGGAATTGAACTGGGGTCCCCTAAGTTCTAACCATGGGTCATCCTCCCCCCCCCCTTTCCTCTTCTGCTCGAACGTGAACCTAAGCCCACAAGCGTCCAAAGCCCATCCCTTTCCTCGGTTCCCCCAGGCCGTGGCAGTGCTGGTGGCACACCGGGCTAGGCCAGTGAGAGGGCGGGTGTGAATGCACGTGGCAGAAGAAAGTCTGTTGCACTGATTTGGCATCCGTTGGGCGAGACCCCTTGGGGCTAAAGTGTTAGCAGGTGCAAATGCCATGGAAGACAAAGGGGCAAATTCTGCTCTGGTTCACAATGGTGTAAATCTAGGGTAAGTCCATTCACTTTGGTAAATAATGGCAGGATGGGGCTGGCGTAAGTGGGGGAAAAATGCCGTGTGAGGCTGCTTTAGCTCATGTCATCCTCTTAATTGTTCTTGCTTCTGCCCTGCACCTGTGGCATTGCTCACATCTGTGCACGTCGGGTGCCACGGGATACCGGCAGACAACGGTTGTGTTTCACGCTCATTTTGAACCAGTGTGAATGGGAACTCAAAGCGCAGGGAATCAGACCACGTACTCGGAGATGAATTGGGCATGAGCATTTTGAGACGCAGAAAGTTTGGCCTTTGCTTCATTTGAACGTACCCGGAGTTACCCTGATATAGCGCTGTTGTGCCTCCTTAAAGTCCCCGGCCGTTTCAGTTGAATATGGTATTGTTTTTCACTTCCTGTCAAAAACCACTGCATAGCGGAGCTGTCCACTGGGGTAGATGACGTGTTTTTTTAACACCCCCCCCCCCAATCCTCTAAGATAAAAGACACTACAAATAAAGGTGATTATTACTAAAAATTGAAATCGGTAACGTCGTTGGCCGCAACTAGAGCTGATCAGAAAATATCTGGGGGCTTTTTCCCCCCGCACAGAAATTTCAACTGCGTCAGCCAAACAAATCAAAATCTGACATATTTCATCCAAACCCAAAATATTTTGAATCCAGAAGCCTGGCCCAGTGCCTCATAGACATTGTAGTTCAGGAACCTAATGCTCCTATTCTCCTCTATGGACCAGGCTCCTTGGTTGGACTACATCTCCTATGATAAATCACTGTCTTGCCTTAGGGGAAGGGGAGGCAGTGCCTCTTGGAAGTCCCAGACTTTGGTGTGTCATGGGAGATGAAGTCTAGCTCACAGAAGAGAATACAGCCATGAGGCAAGGGAACTACCACTGAGGCGGAATGGCTGAGTAGATATTTTTCTAGGCATTTGGGTTTTTTGATGAAAACAGTCTTTTTTTCAGGAAAAAGTCAATTTAATCCACAATCCGATTTTCTGTCACAAAACAGTTTAGATGGAAAACTGTCGAGCCGCCTAGAGCCAGCGTTTAGAAAGCCACGAACCTGTCGTGGGCACGAACATAAAGAAATAATAACAGGGATTGCATAACCTGCTGGGTATTGTCTGCCTGTCTTTCAGCCTTACAGGATGCCTTTGAGATCGTCAACAAGATCAAAGCGGATCACGTTGAGGTCGGTGAACTGCACAGCACGCTGGAAACCATGGGGATCCCTTTAGCTGATGAAGAGTTCCAGGAAGCTCTGCAGAAAGTGACGCTGGAAAGTGAGTCTTTCAAGCTGTCTGTTTGTCTTTCTGTCTTAGTCGAGCAAGTGTGAGAAGAAGCACGTACGCACATCCCGATACAGCCAGTTGGTGCGTGCAAGCTTTCCAGCCCCTATGTGACCCCTTTGACATAAAGTCTCAGGGTTGGATTCTTATCTCAGTTAGACCTCGGTGCGGTCTAGGGCGTTACTCCAAAGCTGCACCGGTGTCGCTGAGAGCAGGACTGGCCCCTGCGCTGGAAAGCAGAGGATGATGGGTGCTCATTCATCCCAAGCTGTCATTGCTTCGCTTTGACTGGACTAAAACATTGTCTCCATGCAACGCACGTGCCTCGTCCAGGCAGCATTCCTTGGCACGCAGAAATGCAAAAGACCGATGTCGCAGAATTCAGCTTTGGCAATCATGACTTGGATTGACTCAGCTGCTGTCAATTGGAACAGCTGCGCTGAAGTCCGTGCAGCGAAACCTCTTTACACCCACTCAGGGTCTGACCCATTGATGGGTTTGCCCTTTGCTCGCATTGACCTGGAGTTGCCGTATGTTACAGCAAGGCCTTGTGTACATGAGAAAAGTTGCACTTTGTTATCTAAATTGGTTTTAAATCAGTTTAGTTAAACCAGCGCAAACCCTTAATGTAGACTCAATGAATCTGGTTTAACCCTTGCTTAAATCGGTTTAGCGCAATTCAGTAATTTACTGGTGCAAGCTAAACTGATTTAGACAGGTTTAAACTGAGTTAAGTGCATCAAAGGTGTGTTTAAAATCAATGCAGAGAGCCCACTGCAGGTTTTCTAATTATAGACCAGCCCTAGATTCTCCTCTCACAGCACTCAGATCCTAGTGTAACTCTGCCGACTTCAGTGGAGTGACTCCTGATTCACACCAGTTTGCAAACGCATCCAGAGAGCTGTCTTCAGGGCATATGGCTGAATTGAGTAAAAAACCCAGTTTATAGAGTATATCGATGAATAATACCAAACAGGTCTTTCCTGTCCCTCATTAGAGCAGGTATGTTGTCAATCATACAATAAAACTACGGGAGAAAATGGCCAGACAATAAAAGGCCAGGTCCTCTGCTGGCATAAATCAATATAGCCCCATGGGGAAGTCAATGCACCTACACGGCTTTATAGCAGCTGAGAATTTGGCCGAAAATGTCTATTTCAGATGTTGGCCTTACTCCAGTGCATTGCACGGTCAACCCCTCTATGTGTGTGTCTGCTCATGTCTCTGGGTCCTTCCCCATCACATGGTACTTTGAACTGTTCTTTCCACCGCAGAAGACGGGACGGTGAACTTCAGTCACTTTATGATTGCCTTGGCCAACACCCGGCGCTTCTCTGAATTTTCAGGTGAGTGGGGCCCCACTAGGGCGGGCAGGTGGAGAGTCAAATTGTGCAGCGATCACAGCTCCGCTTTGCACCTCGCGCACGCCGTCGTGCTGGTGCAAACTGGGCGCATCAAAGCCAGGCCAGGTGTTGGTCACACTCCCTTTGCACGGGTGTTGCATGACGGCGCAAGGAGCAGGCGGCCAGTGATCTTGCAAGAGTTCTGCTTTATTCTGGGTCTGGCTGCAGCCGGGTGTGCATGACAAGAGCTTCCCAGCCCCCGGCCCCGACTATGTCTGGGGAGCTCAGCCCAGCAGGATAAAGGAGAATCAGATACCATGTGATTTTCGTTCTCTCTGTGTAGGAGTACGATAGAGTGGAGGGTCCCCACACACAGGTGCTGGCAGGGAATGGGTTAAGCCCCTTTCTGCAGATAGCTAAGGGGCTCTGCAGATGGCGAGGGGTCCCGTGGGTACTCTCTGGGGAGGAAAGGACACCTTGGCAGTAGGTGGCTGGTTGCCTGATAGCAGGGTGCACAAGCTGGCAGCAGTGGAGCTGAGGGGCGGAGGAGACGGCAGGAAGAAGGAACTGCTTTAGGATAGCTCCAGTAAATTCACGGCTCTCTGTGCCGGACCCCACGAAGCAGGGCATTTTGCACTCGCTCCTGTTTGCGCCGCTGGGTTGGTTGGGTTCAGGGGAAGCATGCAGATGGTGGATTAGTATTCGTCATCTGCACTGTATTAGCACCTGGGAGTCCCGGTCGTGGACCAGGCCCCCACTGCGCTAGGTGCTGTACAAACTTGGAACAAAGAAATGCTCCCTGCCTTAAAGAGTTTGCAATCTACGTAACGTGCAGAGCCTCCTGCTTGATCTAACACCTCCCGCGTCCCAGGCAGTACCAGTCTATGATTCCTTAACGTGCCATAGGGCTATCGCTATTTGGAAGGACATCCCAACTGGACCCAGGTCACATCACTAGTGCGTCCCTTGTCATTGCACACGCGGAAGGGCTTAGTTTCCATTGAGGCACCCAGACAAGTGGCCGGAATTGGCAGAGCTCTGTACATCAGGTGCCCTGTGGGGATGTTGAGGAGTTATGGAAAACTGGGCCTCATGTAAATGCTTAAATGGGAGCAGAACCGTTTGGAAATCCTGGCCCCAGC
Source organism: Mesoclemmys tuberculata (assembly GCA_007922155.1). NCBI lineage: Eukaryota > Metazoa > Chordata > Testudines > Chelidae > Mesoclemmys > Mesoclemmys tuberculata. The sequence goes on from ML675642.1 coordinate 4,453,858, forward strand.
TGAATAACTTGGCCGCTTGTTCTCTCTGCAGTGCTGAAAGATGCCATTGGCGCCATCAGCAAGATCGAAGGCGACAAGGTGGCTGTGAGTGACGTGCTGTCCTGCGTGAGGAGCATGGGGATCCATTTATCCGACGGAGAATTCCAGGAGGCGCTGAAGCTGGTTTCTGTGGATGGTGAGTGCGTGGGGAGTCGGCCAAGAAATTGCCTCAGGATCACAATCCCGAGGCGGCGGCGCCAATTCTGACGGTATTTGGTGCTTTTCGTAAAGCCCCAGCTCCCCGAGTCCTGTGATTGTGAGACTCCTGGCTTTCGTTCTGTAAAAACGTACGTTTCTAGCCCTCATGGTTGCAGAGAGAAGCTTGAGAATGTGACCTGGGTGCAACCCAGAGGTTCAGAAACTGGAAAAGAAATTCGAAACACCTAGCGTTTCACTGGCTATTCTGCGGGAAGCCAGCCTAGGAAGCAGAGGACTAGAATGGTTAGTTTGTGGCCCCCTCTTTTGCTGGGGAGATTGGCCTCAGCGTTCTGGCCCAGCAGGCGTTTACTAAGCACTGAAACCCCTCAGGCCGCGCTTCATGCCACGGCATGGACGCTTTGTCTACTAGCTTCTTCCGAGTGAAGCCTCCTGGCCTAGGAGCGGGCACTAGACTAGGACGATCTAGTAGACTCTAGAGTCTGGTGCTGTTTCCTTTTCTCCTGCTATGTGGCCTGCCTGCGTCCCGCCTTTGCTTCTGTTTCTCCATCCGCCCACCCCCAGCTAGACTCGAAGGGCCTCTGTCTCGCTTCGCGTTGGTCCAGCGCCTCAGCGTGCTGTCGGGATACAAATGATTTGACGGTAACCTGAGCTCTTCTCTCCATTGCAGCAAACCGAAAGGTGTATATTAAAGATTTCATTCAAGGGCTGACCAAAAGCCCGCGGTTCTCCGAGCTGTTAGGTGAGTGGGCGTTTGGGCGGACGAGAAAGAATGCGTGACATGAATGTGGGCTCTGAGTTCATTCAACCCATCCATTTCCGGCGTTCAGTGATGCTGGGAACCAGCTCCGTTAGTAATTAGGGGCCCGAATTTCCCTCCTTGTAATGGCCGCTCCAGGCAATGAGGTGTGAAACAGGGCTGAATTTGGTTAGAATAGCTCGGTAGACTTCCAAATTCTTGCGTGCCATCTGGATGTACGGTCCTGGGGCCAGATTGTCACCTGGTGTAAATCAGCCAGAGTTCCACTGAGTTCAATGGGCCGGCATTGCTGCATTCAAGTCAGTAGAGCTACACCGATTTATGCATGATTTACATCTGGCCTCTGGAGCCTTAAAATGGCTCCTGTCTTGCGGATTAAGGGGTCTTTTCGCAAGAACTCAGTGTTGTTCAGCGAAACTCTTCCTGTGGAGCAGCAATCCTCCTGCAGGACAAGAGGGATTTTACAGCTCTGGGACTGCACAAGAAATGGGAATTGGGCAAGCAGAGGCATATAATGGACTCAATTCGGCTCTCAATCACACTGCCGCAAATCAGGACTGACTTTAACAGGATTATCCCGGAGTTACACCAGGGTGAAATCAGAATCAAGCTCTTGATTTCTAAGAGCGTGGCATGGCGGAAACTTTTATTGCTCTTCCATTAAATAACCAAGCCGGAAAGGTAAAAAGGTGGATTCATTTGCCAGAGGAACCTGGTGTGCGTTTACTTGTCACGGAAGACAAGCTGAGCGCTTTGATCCTCTTATAAAAAAAGCCTCTGAACATCGCCATCTATCTGCTCCCGACGGGAGGGAGATAGCGCAGCGTGCATGTGTCATGTACACGTCACTCACCTTCTGCCAAATGCTATGTCGGAGCTGCTCGCGTGTGTGTGTGTTTGTGTCGCCGTTTAGTGTCTGCACCCTACAGAGGCTGTTAGGTCTAATACCAATTGCACCAAGGGAAATTCTTCTTTGGCTGGCACACTAGAGGTTTGGGCTATTGAAGCAGAAGACGCTCAGGTCTCTCACCAGTGCCATTAATGAATTCTGTGCCCTTTTTCTTCACTAGCAAAAGAGCCAGGTTTGACACCATGTTGGCTACCTCATGTTCTTTCTCATGATTTCAACCCCCTTTCGCTCCTGGCAAACATGTTAAAAAGCGTTAACGTCTGTCTACACTAGAAGGAAAATCACGGTAGCTCAACCACAACCTCGTTCCCTATTCGAGACCGGGCCAGTGCGATGCAGCCGATGAGAGTAAAGTCTGTATCGGCCGGTCCGATAAGAGCAGAGAACAAACTGGCCAGTTTCCCTTAAGCTAGTGAGCTTCAGTGCGCAGAGTTCAGTGGTCTGGACCTGGCAGCGGGTGTCCCATATAGGGAATTGACTCTGGATTGGCTGCCAGGTTCTTGCTACCGTTCCTCCGGGCGCTTGTTTCCTACAAACGGCCCGGCTGCTGTGTGCTTTCTCCATGTCTGCAGTGGCGCAGGACACCATTAAAGCCATGAGCAGGATTCGGGGGGATCTGGTCGACGTGCAGGACCTGAAGAAGATCTTGACCAACATGGGCATCCATTTAAGCAAGGCGGAGTTCCAGGAGATGCTGACGTCCGCGACTGTTGACAGTGAGCGTTTCGCTAGCTGCCCTAAATGCTTGGGGGAAGCAGGGACTCCCGCGCCTCAGCCTCACATCGCAAGGTGACACAGAGCCATGGAGGGCCGTGACCCCCATGCTGCATGGGAGGGGAGGGCCATGGCTCTGAGGCTGCCCATGGGGCACACGGGGGATTGACACCAGCCTTAACCAGCCAGTATTCCTTTGGGGAAGATCAGCCGCAGCGGCGTTCCCCTCCCACATTGAGGCCAGAGGCAGCGGGGCAGCTAAGATACCCGGGTGGGTTGCTCTGCCCTATACCCCGCGTACGCCATAGCAGGTTGAAGAGCAGTGGGGAAAGTGCTGGGCCAATCAGAGTTATGGCGACGGACTGATCTTCAAAATGGGGTCCCTACGTCACACTCCCGGGTGCTCAGTTTGAGGGACCTTTGAGCGCCGATCCAAAGTCCATATCCACCGCGGAGTGCCCTAAGGCCGGCCGTTTTCGGTAGTCAGCCCCGGAGCGTCTGTGACCCTCCTTTGCCTTGCAGAAGACGGCAGCGTCAAGTTAGAGCAGTTCATGACGCTGGTGTCCCAAATGCGGCGCTTCTCTGAGCTGGGAGGTGAGTGAGGACTTGGATGGAAGAGAGCGTTGAGGGGGGAAAGATGCCCTAGCCCCTGACGTGGCCAATTTGTGCCGGGGCAGGGTGGATGAATCCTCAGATGGAGGAGAGTCAATGCAGCCGGCCAGACTCCAGCCTTTTCCCCATACAGGGGAGTGCCTGGGAAGAGAGGGGGCGCCTGGGCTGGCAGCCAGGACATCTGGGTTCTATTCCCAGCTCAGCCACTGACATGCTGTGTGCCTCAGTTTCCCCTCCGATCCTCTGGCTGTTCAGTGGCCAGCGCAGCAGGGTCTCGGGCTCAGCCGCAGCCTTTAGTGCCTCTGAAATACCAGTTACTGAACCCGTGTTCCACAGAAAGGTCCTTCCCTGACTCCCCAGGCCTTCAGAGCTGAAATGCTGGCAGAGTTATGTCCCTGGAACCTGCTTCTTCCCTGCTCATGGCTTTCTGGGGCTGGCTGAACATGAGTTCTGCAGGCCTGGACTCCGTCTGCCCCTGGTGCCCTCTTCTTGGAGGGCGGGAGGTGGTTTCCTACCAGAGGTAGCAGCCCTTACTGCTTTCTGTGCCTTGCTTTGCCCAGTGAATGTCATCCCTTTTCAGTTAACAGAGCTGTAGGCCTCGGAGGAAGGGTGGTTCAGTGGTTAGGGCCCTCAGCTGTGACTGGGAAGATCCAGGTGCAATTCCTTCCTCTGACTCAGACTTCCTGTGTGCCCTTGGCCATGTCTCTTCACAGCTCTGTGTCTTTGTCCCAGCTGGGGACAATGGGGTATCAGCCCTGCCCAGCCACACAGGGGGGCTGAGGTAAAGCCATTAAAGACTGCGAGGGGCTTGGGCACTGTGGGGATGGGGGGGGCCAGAGACAGGCTAATCCATTTTGCCAACACACCATGGTTCCAGGGCGTCTAACCCAGCTGCCTCCCGCACAGGGACGAGCCTGGTGTGCATCCCCTGGATCCCAACGTAGCCGTTCTGGTCTAATCCGAGGAAAGAACCGAGCCCTCTCTTCTCATTTGGTGTTCACATGTCCATGCCGCAGCCAGGGCTTCGTCCATTAGCTGTGTGGGCCTGCGTCTCCATCGCCCTGCCCCTCGTGTCGTGACTAATGGTGGCACAGAGCTGCTTTTGCGCCGGTGCGATCAGCTGCATGCGGGGCAGAGCAATGGAGACGCAGAGCCTACGCTAGACACAAATGATGCCTCTTACGGTCCGCAGCACTGAACAAGGCCATCAAAGCCTTCGGACAGATCAAAGAGGACAAGGTGAAGATTTCGGAGCTGGAATCCTGCCTGCAGAGCATGGGGGTCCATTTAGCCAAAGAGGAGCTAGAGGAGGCGACACGGTCCCTTTCGGTTTCCAGTGAGTATTTCAGCGACCGCAATCGGTGCGTTCCGTAAGTCCGGCATGTGCTTCGGCGTCCCTGCATTTAGCTGAGTGCAGAGGCTCTCAGCATCTTTGCACGGCCATTTTATGCGTCTGGAAGGACAAACTGACCCCTTAAAGACAGAAGCCTTGCCTTTAACGAAAACCTCATGTTTCTGTGGTTAAAATTCCTTGCTGGTTGGAGTATGAAATTGCCTTGAGTCCTTCAAACGTCTGCAGCTTGTGGGATTCCTTCTCCTCTAAAAAAGTGGAAATTCATGTGGATAAATGAGAGCCACAGAAGGAAATTCCAAGTCCTAAATCCTCAAGGCTCCTGCCCCCCGCTTTGTGCCAACATTTTCATCTGCATAACCCGGGACAGTTCCGTTTTGGGGGCTGCCCGGTTTTACATGGCATGAGATGCAGCCATCTGAGACCAAGAGTCTAGTTCATACGTCAAATCTGATGACGTCTGTGCCTTTCTCATCACTTGGGGCCTCATTGTGGTCTGACACTGATGTAAACCTTAGATTGACCCCACTGCCACCAGTAGGGTTACTCTGGATTGGCACCCGTTGGACGTCAGAATCGGGCCCTTTGTCTTCCCTCTTGTCACTCCTTTCCCTGAACGCCTGAACTGTGCTTTTCCTCGCAGAAGATGGGACTGTGGACATTAAAGAACTGATGTCAGCCTTGACGAGCACCAGGCGGTTCTCCAACTTTGTAGGTAAGAATTCCTAGCACAGACTGGCGTGTGGAAGGCCTTCAGTGGTGTCCGTGGAATTGGGTTCGCTGTTATTTTATAGATGGGGCCGTATCATGGGCTTAAGCTGCCCGACACTTACGCCGGTGGAAGTTAGGAGTAGATGCACTGTAGCCAAAGCAAAGCCGGTGGGAAATCAGTATCCGGCCTTTTGTCAGTTTGGTATTTCAGCTGCAGCCCAGAGTGCAGTTTGATCTCTGCGTTTATGGGGAGCGTGGAGCACGTAGGACATGATTCTCCGTTAACTAGCCCCTGGGGCAGCCATCGACCCCAGTGTGAAACGGGGCGGGGGGCAATGCTACACTCACTTCGCTCCAGCGTACGTGGCCGCACAAGCTGCAGAGCACAGCAGGAACAGGCCCAAAGTGGAGTCGCTTCCCAGACTCCGGGGGCCCGGCTCTGACGAATGCAGAGGGCGTGTCAGCACTGCAGTCGTGGGCTGTGGCCGCGGCTCACGCGGGCCGCTCCGGATTGCAGCACAGACACCCTCTGCGGCCCTCTGCACCACTCTGACAGGAGTGAAGGGACCTTAAAGTGAGTGAGCGTGGAACTGACCCCCATCGAAGGGCCCTTGCGCTGCCAGCCGGGGGACAAGTGGCCTTAGTGTTAATGAGACCCAGGGCGAGGACGGAAGCGTGCGTCCCGTTGGATCTATGCCGATTCGAAGGCGAGGGCTCTTCTCTTCTCCCCATTACCCCCGTCCACATTTTCCTGCTCTGCCTTGCATGAGAAAGGCACTGGCTGTGTGTGTTGAGCCATTGGCGCGCTCCCTGGGCAAGCTGGCGTCCGTGTGGAGGGAACTGGAGACTGACTCCGTCTTGGGGCCAAGATTCGTGGCCGTGCCCGTGTCTAGGTGGCAGCCCCTCCCGTGACGACCTGCCTTCTGCCGCATGCCAGGCCAGGGCCAAGACCCCTGACGTGTTACCCTCCCCTCTGACTTCTGAGGACGAGTCTGCTCTTGCGGCTTCCTGGTGATCCCCTGGGCCCTGCTGGGACCCGCCGGGGATGGAAAGCGGCTGCAATCTCCCCTCGCGGGCAGCCCTGGCTAGGGAGTGACTGGGAGAATGAGCCGATTCAGTATCCTACGGGGGGCTTCTACAAACCTGCACCCCCAGCTCCTGGCTGCCCTCCTAGGCTGGAAGCAGCGAGGCGCGGACAAGTGACAGAGCCACGTTCAGGGTGGGTCTCGCTCCAGGACACGGGGGTGCAGCTTGGGGGCTGTGGCTGGCGCCAGCCGGGGGCTGGATCTAGTTCTGCTGGTTTGGGAGCCCGAGCGCTAACGTCCCCCATGTCCCGTGATCCTCTGCAGCCGTGCAGGAAGCCCTGAGGGCCGTCAGGCACATCAAAGAGGACGCCATCGAGGTGAGACACCTGGCGACCAGCCTGAGCACCTTGGGGCTGCGTCTAGCCAACGAAGTGATCGGGCAAGCGCTGGAGGCAGCCTGCGTGGACGGTAAGCAGGGCGAGGAGTGGCGTGGGCCTGGCTGCTGCTATGCGGGCGCTGCACAGCGGCACCGCTCGCCCGAGGGTCTTGGAGGTTTGCAGCCCTCACGCCCCTGAGGCAGGTGTCGCCATCCCAGCTTTACAGGCGAGGGGGTTGCCTGCCGTAGCGAGGTCACAGTGGCAGATTTTGTCCTGGAACCCCGGAGTCCTGACTCTTCTTGCACTAGGCAATTATGCAACCCTCCCTCATGGAGCTTGGCACCGGGCATGGGAGGCCGTAGGCTCCGTCTCCTGCTCTAAGCGCAGCACTGTGCTCCTGGGAGTTCACGCGAAGACACGCCAGCGAAACCTCTCTGAATTCTTGCTGTTTGCCCTCCAGGTGAAATGTTCCTTTGGCGAAATTTGCCAACTCAAAATCCGCTGCGGCCTGAAGGCAGCCGGTGTGGTAGAGCCATCAGACTGATATCGCTGAAATAGAAACTGGAGTCTCTCATGTCTCCACACCAGGTTTCACTTCTCAGTGACACCTTTCGGTGATTTCCAAGTCTGAGGAGTAATGAGAGAATGAATTTGGGGAGGGGATTTGTTCCGGTTTTTGGCTATAGACCAAGAAAGGAATCCGATGAAGAGGTTTATACCTGTCCAAACGTTTCCTAGCTTCTTGTTGTTGGAAATGTGAGCACGGAACTGCAGATCGGGGCTCCTGGGTTCTGTTCCCAGCTACACCGAGTTCTGGGGTGATGGCGGGCAAGTCGCTTAGCCCCAGATCCTGAAAGGTATTTAGGCACCTAACTCCCATTCAAAACCAATGGGAGTTAGGCACCTAAATACCTTTGCGGATCTGGGTCTTAATTGCTCTGTGCCTCCGTTTCTCCATCTGCAAAATGGAGGTGGTGGTACAAGCGGACCCCCCAAGGAGTATATAAAATGTTATGCGCCACGCATCAGAACAGCTGTGTGGGGCCAGTATGGGTTCCCCTAATGTGTGGGGTGAGCGTCCGAAGGATTAGGATTTTGTTACTTCCTCCAGTGGTCCGAGGGGGCTGAAGGTGGGTGTTAACAGGCAGGAGAGCACAAGAGACAAGAATGGAGTTTCCCTGCTAAAGAGCAGCGTGAAGCAGATAAACAGGGTGCCCGGCAGCCGAATTTGACTTCATGGGAGAACGCTGCTGGTGGCACGGTGGAAGTGATCAGCTGTGCTTGTTCTCTGGCGGATACCATGGCCCTGATCTCCCAGCTTTCCATGCAGATCTGCATTCAAACTTCCCCAGACTGCAGGGGCATTGGGCATGGTGCTGTCCAAGCACAGGCCATGCAGGGCCTCGCCTTCCCGGACGCCCACCTTGCGTGCTAGTTCTCGTCACGGGTGGACGCCGGCAGGCTGTGCTGCTGGCCCCCGAACTGGCAGTCCGTTCCATGGGTTTCTAAATGAACTTCCTAAGGAGGCAGCACGATAGGACTCGGAACGATGTGAGTTCAAAGCTCGCTGTCCCTGGGAACAGCCGGCGTGATTCCAGCTCCCCTGTGGTGCACCCATCACGCAGAGTGGTCCCTCGTCCCTTTCACCGGGCGGAATGACAAGCCGTTTGCCAGCGTTCTGGGCGCTTCTGGGTCGCATCTAGTGTTTGTTGGGAGCTGCTCTGTTCCCTTCCTAGCTGTCGCCTGTCTCCTTGCAGAGGCCGGGAGGGTAAAATTCACCGATTTTATGAGGGCTCTGTCCAGGAGCCAGCATTTCATCCCATCTTCAGGTAAGAGCCAATCTCCTAATAAAGGGTAGACGATGGGCTGGGAGGCCAAACGGGCCATGTGTCCTTGGAACATCTCTGTTCTTTGTGTGCGCAAATAAACCCCACTCTCCTTCGCTCTGCTGTGCTCTGAGTGCCAGGGCTCCTAAGACATCAGCATAGCCAAACAGAGAGACACGAGCATGCAGCTCATCCCCCAATGGTCCTGCAGCTTTGGGTCCTGGCAGTGGTGAGTTTTGCACTACCCACGCCAGACAGGGAGCTGGCCATAGGGACCCAGAGGTCTTTCATGCTGGTAACGAACGTGTCCCGGTCTGTTTCTCTTTAGCGGCACTGTTGCACATGGGCATTCATGCCAGAAGGGACTGTCTAATCAGATCTCCTGCCTGACAGCGGCCTGTCCCGCTCTCCCTGTAGCGACCGCTGTCGCCCCCCTTTGCAAGAGGTACATTCTGGCCGCTCGCTGAATCCCTCCGCCCCGTTGTCTCTGCCTGCAGCCCTGCAGGACGCCTTTAGCATCATCAGCACGCTGGAGGGTGAGAAAATTGGCGTTGAGGACCTGCGGGCCGTCCTGAGCAACTTGAACGTCAGTTTGTCCGGCAAAGAGTTCTCCGAGGCACTCGAGTTATGTGACGTCGATGGTGAGCGTTTCTCTCGCGGGGTGCCCTTGCATCTGGTTTAAGTGCATGTGTGGTCTCTCTAACGGGACTCTCCCGAACAGCCACTGTAGACAATCCCCTCCCACGATGCCGTGTGCTTCCTAAGGTTCCCACTCCTCTTTCCCTAGTGTAATGTATCAGCTGGTGGGGACGGGTCATTGCTGCCCTCTCCTGGGGAGAAGCAGTGCTTTCCTGGACTGCTTCATAGACGCTATACTGCTAAGGAGACTCTCCTCCAGTTCCAGTGGCAGGGGTCTGGGCTTGTGGAAACAAGGAGGGTCTGAGTCCCATCGCCGCTGTGGCGTTTCGAGCTGCTGTGGCGTGCATCCCAGCGCGAACCAGACGTGCGTTAGTGCATCCTAATCGCAACCCCCCCGACCATCTGTGTTCTTTACCTCGCAGCCAGCGGGAAGGTGAACCTGAAAGATTTCATCCGGGGCGTGACCTCCACCCGGCGTTTCGCGGAATCTGTGGGTGAGTGAGCGTGGCGTTGGGCAGAGAAGCAGCTTTGGTGGAAGAACAGATTCACGGACGCGCTCTGGCAGTGCAAAGCAGCCGTGAAGTGGCTCCAGGCTGCTTTGAATTGGGGAAGTAGCCCAGAGCTACTGGCGCAGACTGGTGAATCTGGTCCCTAGCCTGCAATTGACGTGTCACATAATTGTCACTCTTTCCAGTGAGTTCACACGTGCAGGGACTGCCTGGCCTCATGCATTCTTGTGGAATAGTCTTCAGGACTATTTGAATATGCATCTTTCCCTTTGAGGCCACTTGGGGGGGGGGCTCTTAAATTTCTCTACTGCCCAGAGCCTTTTTCACGTGCAACACCATAAAGATGGAGCCAGCCCCAACTCCGTGCTCTCTCGCCCTTTGCTTGTTGCGCAGCCACTGATATAAGGGCCTAATCCGGCACTCGCTGTGGTCAGGGGGGTCTTTCCATTGATTTCACTGCAGCTGGGTTGAGAGTAACGCACACAGGGAGAACTGGGGCGGTCACCGCCCTGGTTGCCTGCTTTCCGTGGGGTGATAACGTTTGATGACGTTCTGGATGACTTTGACGCCTTAGGAGAAAACACCCTAATAAAAGCTTTGGAGATATCAGGAGGAGGCACTTACAAAATGCCTGGCAACTTCACGATGCCGGCTCAGATGCTATGAGGAAAATTCTCTCCTGTGCAGAGGGCCCAGAGCGAGCTCTGTGCATCACTTAAGTCCTCAAATGGAGCGTCGCACGGGCCTGTGGATTTCACCCTATAACAGCAAGAGCCTCCCTTGGGATCCAGTTCAGCGGAGCACTTGGGCACGTGCTTAGCCTTCAGCGTGGGACTCGCGGGCACGCTTAAGCTCTTTGCTGGAGTTCTTCCACAGTAGTCCGTGTGCTGGCATTGCCAAGGACTTGGCAGATCTGGGTCATGCCCCAGTTCCAGAATCAGTCCTCCCAGTGTAGAGAGAGAGACGTCGGGCCGAGGCTGTCTGGACCCCCATCCCCTTCTCTTTGCTGTCCCTGATATATATATTAGTGAAAAGTGCAAGGTCATGCACTTAGGGATTAATAATA
>ML675642.1:4485458-4515870 GCA_007922155.1 Mesoclemmys tuberculata
AGATAAGTTTGAGGCGGCATGGGACCTGATTGTCATGATGGCACAGCTGTCCCCAGTCTCGGGAGCGAAGGCGCCAGATCAAAGACCTCCAGCACCGCTACCCGCAGCACCATGTAGAGGCAAGCCTCCCATGATGCAATGCAGGTCGCCTTTGTCCAGGCATCGGTCACCATCTCCTAGGCACCGGTCTCCGTCGCCCCAGCACGGGTCACCCCCGTAGTCAGAGTCCAGATCATTGGACTCAGAGGTGGACTCCGGTGCCTCGAAGAGACACGGGTTGGAGGGACGATATTCTAAGACGGACAAACAGCCAGCCCTTCCTGCTGGACCTTGGCCTGTGCAGTGGCAGCCACCTCAGCAATGGCCCTTTTGGACCCCGGGAGCATATTACCAAGCCCAAGGGTCCCAGCCCAGATCACCTCAGGGAACCACACAACTAGGCCCCTCAGAACGCAGCACTAAAGCCAGCGGGCGCAGGGGGGCACTGCCGCTGAGGGCAGTTAATACGGCACGTGGTGTGGAGAGGAGGTGGATCCGGGCACTGAGGCAGAACCTGACGCCTGGAGGGAGCTCCCAGGTATGGAAGACCCAACGGGCCAGGACATTCCCAAGGTGGAAGGAAGACCCTGGGCCTCTTCATCTTCCTCCCCCGACAATGTGGTAGTGGGGACATTGACCACCGTGCTTCCCATGGACAATGGGGCCAACCAGGAGCTCTTGAGAAGGGTGGTCCAAAACCTGGAACTGCAGGCAGAGGAGGTTCAAGAGTCCATAGACCGTATAGTGGACATTTTGGCTCCAGAGGGCCCTCGAGAGTAGCCCTGCCACTGATTAAAATGGTGCAGTCCATGACGAAAACACTGTGGCAGACTCCGGCCTCTATCCCACCTACAGCAAAAGGGATAGAGTGGAAATACTTCACCCCTCTCAAGGGATATGAGTATCTCTTCACCCAGCCACAGCCTGGTTGGCTCGTCGTGTCTGCGGCGAATGAAAAAGAGAGGCAGAGACAGCAGGGCCCAACCCCAAAGGCAAAGGAGCCTAAAAGACTGGACCTGTTCAGGAGGAAGGTCTACTCCACTGGGGGCCTGCAGCTGAGAATTGTCAACCAGCAGGCGATCCTCAGAAGATAGAACTTCAACTCGGGGAGCACGATGGTGAAATTTAAAGACCACCTTCCGGTCAAGTCCAAAACAGAGTTTGGAGCCATGGTGGAGGAGGGAAAAGCCGTAGGCAGGACATCGTTACAGGCTGCGCTAGACACCGCTGACTCTGCAGCAAGAACTACGGCTTAAGGACTGGCCATGAGAAGAAGTTCTTGGCTGCAGGTATCAGGCCTCCCTCCCGAGGTCCAGCCTACCACCCAGGACCTTCCCTGCAAAGGAAAGGGGCTATTTTCGGTGCAAACACTCCAAGCTCCACAGCCTCAAGGACTCTAGGACGACCCTGAAATCCTTGGGGCTACATATGCCCTTCATGCAGAGGAAGCACTTTAAGCCCCAGTCTGGGCTAAGGTTTTATCCTCAGCATCCTCGGCAGGACTTCTCCAGGAGAATGGGCAGGGCGATAGGTGCAGGACGCCCCAGCCGCCCAACCCTGGCAAAGGTGCAGGGAAGCAGCTGCCAGGGCCAAAACAAAACTTTTGAAGGATCAGTTACCGGATCCTGCCCTCCCTCCCCACCCCCCCGCAACCGATTATCCCATTTCTACCGTGCCTGGGCCCGAATAACATCGGACAGATAGATGGGTGTTGTGCATGATAAAAGTGGATACTCCCTCCAATTTTGGCACCACTCCCGGGGGCACATGCATGGACCCAACAGGTACTGCTAGGGGGAAAACTGTCCAATGATTGCGCACACGGCGTGCGCGCACCTGCTGGAAAGACATGAGCAACACGTCCCGAAGAACAACAGTTACAGAAGATAAGTAACCGTTTTTTTCTGTGCCAGGCTCTCGTGCACAGGAATAAGGAAATGTAGCTGGTGAGCCCTCCAGTGGCACTCACCGTGTTGTGCGTCTTAGATGCTGCTACAGCCGCGGGATGTATCTTGTGTGTATGTTGCATGTTTGTGTGTCGTCAGTAAACACAGTTATTAAGGACCCAACAATGCCTTTGCGGTTTCTTCGTGGCGTTGGCTCGCTAGGAGTTATTTTGGGGAAGGTCTGTGGCCTGTGTTGGACAGACTAGATTGTTGCAATAGTCCCTTCTGGCCCTAGAATCTGTTAATTTGTTGTTGTGTGAACAAGTTACTTTTCTGTAAACAGAGCTGCTTGAAAACCCCATTTCAGGGGGGGAATTTTTCTCCCACGCTTTTTTTTTTTTGCTTTGTTTTTCATCAGAGCGGAGACATTTTTCCTGAGCAGCCCCAAAGCTGCTGGAAGAACAAGGTGAACCATTTCAAGAAAAGGGGGCGCGCACACATTTTTTTTTAGGCCTTTTCTTGAAATTTTGACACATTGAGAAATTTTTCCAACCCGGGGTGCTGGGGGGTGGAAACTGATAGACCCATTTCAGCACTGTCATTCATGATTTTGAAGATTATGGTTATTTATTTGTATTACCCAGAGGCTGCGGTCGTGATCGGGGTCTCGCTGGATTTAGGGCGCTGTACGGAGACATAGTGAGAAATGGTCCCTGCCCACAAAGTATCTGAATAGATAAAGGATACAGGAGACCCGACTTCTGTTCCTTATCCTCTCTGAGTCCCAGTTCGTTGTCCAGCTGGTGGAGAACTCTGCCTTTCCTGCTGCTCTTGCTTCATTGGTGTGACACAGGCTGGCCTAGATCCCTGAGCTCAGAGCATTAAAAATTGCACAGGCTCGAGGGCTATCAGGCCAAATCCCACTTCATTAGCCACAAGGAAAAAAAATACCAGGCCCAATCAATCTCTTCACCCTGGTTCCCTGAGTGCCACGTTTGCAGGCATTTCCTTCTGCAGGGTCTACGCCAGCTGGATTTACGTCTGCCAACCCTTCCTGTGTACCCATCCTGCCCTGCTCTTAATGGGGCAGCACCCTGTTACACAAACAAATCACTCCTCTGCATATTGCCAGGCCATCGGATGGCTCCAGTGCGAGCAGCCATAGCCAAAAGATTTTATCTGAAGAGGTGTTTGGGGCCGGAGTCTCCCCTCACTTATGTCAGTGTAACGCCATTTACTCCAGTAGCGTTACTCCTATCGACACCAGGCATAATCGGGCCTGTTGGATTAAATCCAGCACCTCTTAGAGGGCAACGGGAAAGGGAATAAAGCAATGAAAAGGACAGAACAATCCTGTGCAGTCTGTGCGATGCAGCGCTTCAGAAAAAAGAACTCTGTTTTCAAGCCCAGGTTTCCAGACGTTCATAGGTGCTATTTCTTTCCTTTACTTGTTCAAGGGGACAGGGTTGATGTCCGTAACCTGGATTCCATTCTGGACCACATGAGCATCTACCTGACGAACGAGGAGCTGCAGGAGGCGCTGAAGCGTGTCACAGTTGATGGTGAGCGTGGGAAACACGCCGTGTATTTCGGCGCGATGTGGACTCCTGCGGGGACGCTCACAGCTGTATGCGTGTGACGCCCTGTGTGCGCCATCGGCAGCAGTATGGAAAAGCAGTTCTGGCTGCCCCATGGCGGCCCCCCGTGCACCACATCACAACGCTGCTCACTCTGGAGGGGCCGTGGGGCCAAACCCGTCCGGTGCTGCAGCTCTTCCCTCCTGCCCCAGGACTCCCGCCTGGGGGCCTGCCTGGCCTCACCCCACACCCAGTAGCCCGTGTCCCCTCTCGGGAATGGGGAGTGACACTGCACCTGGTGGGCCCCTGGGCACACCACAATACAGGCTGCACCCCGCAGCCCCACCAGACAAATTACTAGGGCAGTTCAAACCTCTCCGAGCCATTGTTTCAGGCTCTCTGCAAACTCAGGCCGACTCCACTGCAACACTTACACTTGGGTCACGCTTTTCAAGGTTTTCCGATTAACCTTTGTGCCAGGAATGTACTTTTTAAATGAAGCTGAGGGTCTAATGTAATCACGTGACTCCAGGACCTGGGGCTGCAGACGTGGGTCTATAATGCCTGTGACTTAATCTGGCTCTGCTCGGGTTTAGTGCAGGGAGGGGTGTATTTCGCTCTAACCCCCCTCCTGACGTCACCCCCAGCTGTATTTAAAATGCAGTGCAGAGGCACTTTGTCAGTGGGCTGCCCCCAGCCCCGCCAACTTCTCCTTTGTGCTCTGGTTGGCACGTGCAATGGGCCTGCCTGTCTTAAGCACCGTCTGTTGGCTATAAGTGCAAAATGCAGGTGCAAATGCCTTATTCGCATGCACAATTGCGGGATTCTTACGTGCAGTTTGGCAGCACCTACTTAAAAGTTTCCAGAGGGAAATCGGACCAAGTGGGTTGCAGCCCATGAAAGCTTATGCCCGCAGAAATTTGTTAGTCTGTAAGGTGCTACAGGACTCTGGTTCTATTTAAAAATGCCAGCCACCGTATCTATATCTCCTCTTCTTTAACCCTGCCCTCTTTTTCTTTCACAGCGGACGGGAAGGTGTATTTGAGCAGATTTCTGAAGGGCGTGAGAGCTCTCCGGAGATTCTCCCAAGGTGAAGGTGAGCAGTGAGGACTTCCCGTCAAAGAAGGAGGGGTCATGATAAATAAAGCATGCTGCAGATGTATTTATTTTAATTTGCTTCCAGCTAGGGGCCCCTCTCCCCCCAGCACATGTGCTGTACACTCAGTTGAAGTCTTTAATATCTTTGAGTTCTCCCCTATTTTACATTACATTCCCACAGTGGCGGCCAGTCCTGCGAGGTGCTGGGCACCCGTGACTTCACTGGCAGCTGACGGCACTCAGCGCCTCACAGGATCAGGCCCATGTACTGAGGAACAGATGCATGACGGTACAAAGATTCGGCAGCGAAGGCACTCTATTCTCTGAGCCAATATTCTCTCTTCTCTGTTCTCTGAGCCTCATGGTGCTGGTGGGGGGCTCATGTGAGGCCAGAGGTGCCACCTTTGAAAGAAGACGTAAATCCAAGGTCCTGTTTGTTCAGCGCTCCATGCCAGCAGCCATTTGAAGCGCGTACTACCAGCTTTATTGAACCTGTAAAGTTATGAACAATACATAACTTTTCCTTGCGTGTGACTAGATGGTGATCTCTATATATACAAATTGTATGCACCCCATTATATAGAAAGATACCATTTTTATAGGCCGCTCTTGTAACGCTGATGGTTTACCACATTTAAAAAGCTTTACGCAGGTATTACCCAAATGCTCTGGCTATTACATTCTGACAGTCTACAATTCCCTTCCGGCTGCATCTGGGTAGAGTATTTTATTCCTTCTTTGAGAGAATTTGCCGTTCACTTATGCCTTGCAACTCCCCTGGCTGTGGTATATTTGTATGGCATAAATGAGAGTAGAATTGCGCTGTCTGTCTGTGGTGCGTGATTGCTAAAGCTGCAAAGGCGTTTCTGTTCGTACCCCATGTTTGCATCTGGTCACAACTTTGTAAAACTTTCGGCCCCCAAGGAGAATATTTTTGGAAAGTTTGAGCAAGCTCCTTTTAGCCATGTTTGAATGTGGAAACTAATACCAATGCAACGTGACAGAAAAATGCAAGCATCATTGTATCTAATGTCAAGCAAACCGCTTCCCAGAGCGGTGCAACCAATGCAGTAGCCAGTGAATTTCCTGCCAACGTGCTATGAAAATTCAGGCATTTTGCTATTTTATATATTTCTCTCCATCTATCCCAGGGAAAAAGGTTGATATCAGTGAGCTAGACTCGCTTCTGGCTGAAATGGGAATGCACTTAACACACGAGGAGCTTCAAGAAGTGCTAAAGCACGTCATTGTGGATGGTGAGCATCTTGGCACGGCGCTGTGTTCTCGCTAGAGCTATCCAACCAGATCTGTTAGCACCAAGATTTTGGGGGGGGGGAAATTGTTCAAAATCAGAACAAGAAGCTGACATTTTAAAGATTCTCATGGAATGAAAATTCAGAAAAAATTCAATTTGGGACCATTGAAACATTTCATTTCAATGGTCTTTTGATTCATTTCATTTTTACTTTTGTATGATAGTAACACAATAGTTACAATATATAAAGCTCTAAAATAATATTTAAAAGATTTAAAATCATATCTTAACCTCCTATAAGTCTAAACAAAATGGAGCAAAATATTTCAGCGTTGTCAGAACAAAACACTACAACTTTTTCCCATCAAAACTTTTGCCGAAATCAGCACGTCCCCACCCAGTGTTTTTTGATTTTGACAAACCTGCCTTTTTCTGTGGGAAACTGTTCCATTGACCATTTTCCAAGCAGCTCCAGTTCTTTGGCTTAGCTTGGGGGAAGTTAGGTGATTGGTGTTTAGGGAGGAGAGCGTCTCTTAAACTCCCAAACTGTGAGGTATGAGATCTCGGCCATGGAGCCCCTCGTGACACGCTTGCTGGGACGTGAAGTCATGTGTAGGCAATTGCCGCTTCCAAAGGCTGACGACTCACAGAAATGGACGTGTGGCCATCAGTGCGATAGAATGAAGAGCACCTTGTCCAGCTCCTGTGCCAGGGAGGGAGGGAAACATGAGAATATTCAGGAACGCTGTCGTGTCCCTTCTCGTAGAGAACAGGCAGGGATTTTTATTGAGGATGCTGGACGGAGAGACACCCTGTGGTTCACTCGGGCATTCTAGCATCCAGACGGGCTCCTGAGTTTCATAGTGTCTCTTCTCAGTGATTCCCTAAGTTTTCGTCAGGAGCAAGTGATGTGGAAGGGGCTAGTAGATGTAAAATGTGAATGTTCTCTTCTAAAATTAATGTCAGTGTCGTTCCACTGATGTTACTAGAGCTACATGGAAGTTCACGTTTATTTGGATCTGGCCCCATGATTTTAACACTGAAGTTTGGTCTACACTACCGGCTTGTGTTGGTAGAACTACATCACGCAGGGTGTGGAAAATCCACACCACTGAGCAACAAGGTTATATTGTCCTAATGATTTAGTCAGTGTTCTGTGGAGGGGAGAGCTTCTCCCGTTGAATTAGCTACTGCCTCTCGGGGAGAAGGAGTGCCCATGGGAGAAGCTCTCCCGTTGGCACAGGCACGTCTTCACGAAGCACTACAGCTATGCCGGCGCAGCACAGTAAGTGCAGGCAACCATTTAGACATCAAGGCGCTTTGGATCAATCCCATAGACCTTCAAGGGGCTGCCCCAGTGTGACTAGCAGGAGAATTCGGCAGTCAGTCTCTGCCTTTCAGAACAGCCCGCCGCCTCTTTCTGCCCGCCTTGCCCTTTCTCTTTGCAGGAGAAGGGAAGGTGAATGTGAGCGACTTTACGAAGAGCGTGATCAGCACGCGGAGGGCGTCCCGAGCTGAGAGTGAGTCAAGACTGGTGATACAATTGGACTAAATGTGGTTGCGCTACGCCTGACTCTCATTTCTCTCTCAGCAGAGGCCATGCATAGGAGCCACGGTTCAACAGTGTATCTGTAACCCAGGCTCACCCATTGTGACTTTGTCCATG
This sequence comes from Mesoclemmys tuberculata, assembly GCA_007922155.1. Lineage (NCBI taxonomy): Eukaryota > Metazoa > Chordata > Testudines > Chelidae > Mesoclemmys > Mesoclemmys tuberculata. The sequence goes on from ML675642.1 coordinate 4,492,980, forward strand.
TCCAGAGGTTTAAGATCTGCTACTGCCTGGGAGCTAACCGATCTGGCCCTTTAACTCAAGTAGTGGAGGCTTTGTGCTTTCAGATCGAACATGAGGCCTGCCTAATTTTAATTTCCATGATCACTAGCCATCTAGCCCCAAATGTGGAACCTGCCCCAGTGCAGAGAGCCCGGCACAAGGTCTGCACGACACCTACGTCGGACTTAAACTCTCCACCGAGGGTGTAAGTGGTGCCCTGCATTCTGCACCTGGGAGGATTTCACCCAAAGCCTCTGCTGATTTGAGGGGAAGCCCAGGGACAAAAGAGCCAAGAGCATTTATTGATCAGCCCCCTGCTCTATACGTTTACTGGGCCACACAACGAGCAGCTCCACAGAATCCTAGAAGAGGAGGTTGGTAGGACTCCAGGAGGTGTCTAGTCCCAGCCCCTGCTCAAAGCAGGATCAACCCCAACTAACTCACCCCGGCCAGGGCTTTGTCAAGGCGGGCCTTAAAAACCTCTAAGGATGGAGATTCCACCCCCTCCCTAGGTAACCCATCCCAGTGCTTCACCACCTCCTAGGGGAAAAGATTTTCCTAATGTCCAACCTAGACCTGCCCCACTGCAACTGGAGACCATTGCTCCTTGTTCTGTCACCTGCCACCACTGAAAACAGCCTAGCTCCATCCTCCCTGGAACCCCCTTTCAGGTAGTTAAAGGCTGCTATCAAATCCCCCCTCATTCTTCTCTGCTGCAACTAAACAGGCCTAATTCCCTCAGCCTCTCCTCATAAGTCTTGTGCTCCAGCCCCCTCATCATTTCATTGCCCTCTGCTGGACTCTCCAATTTGTCCACATCCTTCCTGCAGCGAGGGGGGACCCAAAGCTGGACACAAATCTGCAAACGTGGCCTCCCCACTCAGTCTGTCCATGCTGCAGTCAGAGGTGGGACCTGCAGCCTGTGTCGATCTCCCCAAGCATCGCTTTGGTCTCTCTCCTTCCAGGACCAGGGACAGGGAAGTCACAGCAGCACGGGCTAGCCACTGGCGTACGTACCCAGAATCCTAGGCGGGCTTGTTCAGCCCGTGCTGCTGGCGTTGAAGCTAGCTGAGCATGTCTACACTGTGCAGCGGTCGCACCTCTGACCGCAGAGTAGACGTGCTCTTCTGTGCGGGCTGCTCTGGGTCAGTTTAGTGTTTTCCAGCCTCGCTGGGATTTTAGCGATTAATCCTTTTGTCTCTGCCCAACCAAGGGGACAGAGTTGCTACGAGTCACCTGGACTCCATGCTGGGCCACATGGGGATCTTTTTAACCGAAGACGAGCTCCAGGAGGCGCTGAAGCACACAAAAATAGACGGTGAGCATGGCAGGCCTCCCCTGGAGGCTTTCGTACATTTAAACACCAAATGCACGCTGATACATTGAACAATCACTTTGATCTATGCTAATACACAAGTGAATTGGCCTGGGGCTCTGGCATGAGCTGGCACCTGGTCAGACAGTGTCACAGCCTGTCCAGCCCAGAACACACATCTTCCCAAACATCATATGGTGATGGAAATGCAGACAAATCCATTACAGCCCCATGTAGGACACGGAGGGCCCTTTTCCCTCCCCTGCCTCTCAATCCCTTTCCTCTCCTGCTTACCCCAAGGATGGAGGAGAAAGAGAGCAGACGATTCTAAGCCACCTGAAGTTAAAATATCTAATGCAAATTTCAGTGGGTCCAACCTCTCCTTGCATTTCACCAAGTGTAGCCATTCATACCAGTGCAAATTGGGTGTGAAATGCTACCAGAATGGCATATAGCCAGTTTGTAATGTAGGGGGCGAAGAAGAATCGAGCTCTGTCACTTTCATTCTTTACATACATTTAGGCCAACATTTTCCATTCTGCGGGAAATTCCAGCTCTTCAAAAACATGGGTTTGTTTCAGAGTGGAATTCAAACTTGAAATTTGTTGCAGAATGGAAAATCCAAATAAACTCTGTTCAGAAACATCAGAACGTTTTGTTTCTGTAACACCAAATCGCTTTGTTAAAACAACGTGAAAATGTTTTGTTTTGATAGGGCAAAAATATTCATTTTGATAACGTCAAAACGCTGTCATATAACGTTAAATATACTGTTTTATTCTATTTCATATTATACTATTAAATTAACATTTAGTATAATATAAAAGTCCAAACAAAATGAATTGGAAAGAGTCAAAACAAATGCTTTTACCTTATTGGTTTGAAACCTTTTGACATTACCAAAACAAAATGAGAGAGTCGGAATTATTCATTTAGACATTTTTCCAATAGAAAATGTCCCTGACATTAACATGTTCCCATGAACGATTTTGATTTTGACAAGACTACATTGTCCATTGGGAAAACTGTTCCCTGTGAATGTTCCAACCAGCTCCCCTGTTCTGCCTTCATTCATCTTTCTCTCTGCCTATTCTCCCCTGCAGCGGAGGGGAAGGTGAATTTGAGTGAATTCATGAAGAGTGTCCAGCGATTGTCTGAAGCCGAAGGTGAGTGAGGACTGTCTAATGAAGATGGATGGCAGAGGATGGTCAGAAGGTGCCACGTGCTATTCGATTTCAGTCGCTTTTCTCTGGGTGTATGTCAGGCAATTATACAGCGTGCAATCTCCTGTGTCTTTTCTCTGTACTTACCTGGAGACTTCGATATAATTTGACGTTAGCAAAGAATAAGTCTTAACGGTTTGGAGCCACTTGACTGGTGGTTGGTACAAAGACCGAATGGCCTGCATTCTTCCTTCAGAAGGATATGTCTGCATTGCAATCCAGAGTGTGATTGCAGCCCCCGTAGACATACCCAGACTAGCGTGGTGTAAAACTAGCACTGTAGCGGAGGCAGCATTGACTTCAACAAATGCTGCACAAACCCATCCCGGACACTGGGTGCCAAAGCCCTTGCTGTTGTATCGACGCAGCTATGGGTAAAGCTAGCACAGATATGTCTACCCATGCCACAATCACCCCTCTAATTGCAGAGCAGATACACCCACGGACAGGCCTGTCCTGGTGTCTGAGCGCAGCATTAGGAAGAGATGCTAGGGAATCAGTAGGTGCCATGTTCCATGGATCTTGGCTTTTGTACTGCACACATCGCCATGGCACCTGAGCACATACGACATTGCTTCGCCACAGCCTCAGCGTGGGATTGAAGGGTTGCTAGAGGTGCCGTCTTTCAGACCCGAACTAAAATCGAGGTCCTGCCCCATGCTGTGCAACCCCCCACAATTACAGCGTGTGAGGTCTGTGCATGTCAGGGCCAGCTTTACAGTCGCTAACCAAAGAGCAGGGGGCTTTGGTCCAGAGCAGCATCGTAGGATCGTCAGCTGAGATTTTCAAAACCGATCTAAGGGAAATGGAGACACGGTTCCCATTGCAGTGAATGGGAGCTGTGCCGTTAAATCCCCTCAGTGGCACTGAAAATCTGTCATCACCTTTGTGGAAACCCCTTGGGCGGGGGACACAGTTGGGTACCGCTTCCAGCATTTACGGTCCTAAACCGCTGCACGGTTTGACGTCCTCCTGAGAGACGGGATACCGTATTATGCATTCTTTTCCCCCCTCTATCCAAAGAGGAAAAGGTTGCTGCCGATAACCTGGACTCCGTTCTAGCCACCATGGGGATCCATTTAACTGATGAGGAGTTCCAGAAGGCACTGGGGGGTGTTACTCGTGGTGGTGAGTAATGCAGCACGTCCCTCTGGGTTCTTCCGTGGAGTCTCTGCTGGGGCCAGGGGGTGGCATGTGCGCACGCAGGTTAGTCAATGACCTGGGCCTAGTGGCTGGGGCAGCAGTCAGTGGTCAGGAATCGGAGCCCAGAGTCAGGACTGGGTCACCTGCATGAGGCATCTTAACAGCTCGGGCACGGCTGCGATGACTCTCACCGACGCGCTGTGTCGTTTTCACGCAAGACTCCCCGGACGGCGGGTTCCATAGTGCAGCTCACAGAACCCAGTCTGCAGTGTAGCTAATGAAGCTCTCTAGACCCAGCCGGGCCTGGAGTGCGCCGATGTGACCCGGCGGCTATACTCCAAGACCGGCACGGAGCACAGAACGGATCCTCCGCAAACACTACGCTGGAGTGAGGCCAGGCTAGGGCCAAGGCAGGAGCAGGAACTCTCACGGTCCTCGACATGTTTTGGAGCCGGTCTGTTGAGCCTTTCTGCCAATCGGGCAATGGAGCTTGCTCCAGGGATGGCTGATCCGTTTCAGCTCAAACCCTCGGCTGTGAGGGGGGTGATTCCCCCGTGTGATCTCTTGCTTTTAGTCCCTTTCCTGCGTTCCCACAAGTCAGATTTCCTCTTCTCCTCGGACAGATTGTTTGCACGTTTCCTGCTTTTTAACACACAGGGGCAGCTGTGTGAGTAAATCACTAAAGCTCCCTGGGTTAACACAGAGATTTCACCCCCTTCTCCAGCCCCACCTCACTGTCGGATGAAAAGATCAAGGGGAAAGTGTCGAACCAATCATGGGAAAATCCCAGTTTCCCTTTGCAGGGTTTCATGATTTTAGTGCCAAATACACCAACAATATGATTCGCCCCCGCTCCCACAGACACTGGGGCGAATCCTTCCTGTAGTGGAGTTGCTCCTGTTTGACCATCGTCTGAGATCAGAATCGGGCCCAAGTCCTTTTGCTTCTTTGGCTGCAAAGATTCCCATTGCCTGCGCCAGGCTGTAGATCAAGTCTTTGGAGCATCTGGCTGAGAATGGGGTAGGCAAAGCCAGTGCAAAGAGACCCCAAAGTGTGGGTGAATTAGATTTTACACTCACTTTAACTGAAGGTTTCCTGTATGCTGCCACAGCAGAGCAAATGGGCCGTAGCCTGGGGAGCTGACTGCACTTGGAGCTGGGGATTTGACTCCCCCCTTGAGGAGAAATACACTAGCTCTCTTGGAGCTAGCGCTAAAACTAGAATGTAGCCGTGGCAGTGCAAGGGGTGGGACGAGCTCGCCACCCCAAGTACGTGCCTAAGGCCTCAGACTTATTCGAGGGTACATAATCTGGGTGGCTAGTCCTCCTGCTGCTCGCGCGGCCCTGGCCACGCTCTGGTTTTAGCATGCTGGGTCAATCAGTGCTGGCGTGAGTCTGTCTCCTCGAGCTGGGAATCACGCCCCCCGTGCCAAGGGCAAACAGCCTGTCTCTTGCAATCTGTCTCTGGTCTGCATTTCGTCTTGCAGCGGATGGAAAGGTGGATTTGAAACACTTCATGGAGAGCATGTTGGGCACCCGGCGGCCTTCCCAGTTTGAAAGTAAGTGAGGGCTACTACAACCGAGGTGCTAAGGGCGGATGGGTGGAAAAAGTCGCGTGTCAATGGACCAATCAATGTGCCATTTTGAGACCGGTCGGCGTGACGTTCCACGCTTGTGGGAGACACTGGATTCCTGCTTCGACTGGCCGGAAATGTTGCCTCAGCACTGAGACCCATGCGGCTGCTGGCCCAAAGATTCTCACAGGCTGAGATTTTCAAAGGATCCTAGAGGATTAAGCGTTCGCCTTGGGAATCAGTGGGAGCTGGGCATCTAACTCCCTTAGGCAAACTGGAAAATCCAGGCCTAAATGGCGGCCTACCCTAAGAGGCCATTATCCTGTGGGCACTTGGTAGTAGCTGGGAACATTCAGCACGTTTTAGGAGGTGGCCCAAAGACGGCAAAGAACCGCAGCATGGCTTTCAGGAGCACTGTGCACGCTGCGTGTTTCCATTTCTGGGAAGAGTCATTTAAGGGAAGCCCCAGCCCGTACCCCATTATTACTCTCTCCTTACTCAGGCAAACCTCCCCAAAGATTAAATCTTTCCCACCTATTGTAGGGGATACGGTTGATCTCCGGAACCTGGACTCCATCCTGGACACCATGGGGGTCCATTTAACCAACGAGGAGCTGCAGGAGGCGCTGAAACAAGCGACTGTTGACGGTTGGTATTTCAGATCTCGCTCTGTGTTCTTTGCGGGGGGACCCTGACGTCCGCACAGTTGCTAATGGGGATTTGAAATCCTGCTTGTGCGTTGTGCTTGTCAAAACACAGCAGTGTCATGGGTGCGATAGGGAAAAGGGGAAATTGATCTGTTTATGAGAACTCTTGGGTTCAGATTCTGCTCCCACTTACGCCGGGCTAAATCTAGATAAAGCCACGACCGCCCGTGGATGGATTCATTGACTGATTCCCATTTACACTAAGGCAGCTTTAGCCCCTCTTGGCAGTTTAAAGGAGTCTTAAAGTTGAATTCAATTACATTTGCACCCACAAATAGTGCAGCCTAACGTGACCATAGTGTAAATGAGAATTTGGCCTCATGGGGTTAATCAGGAGTCACACTCCTTGGAAAGGGGATCGTGATTTGACCCTTTACATTTCATACCATTCCTTTTCTGACCCTATATTTCTGGCCCCTTTTCCACGATCCCATCGAGTTGGGGGTTTTTTAGAAAAAAAGAAAGTTCTTAGTAACTTATGTGAAGTGTCTCCTTCCGGTGCTACCTGTCCTGAAGGTAAGCAGTCAGGTCAATTCCCATCTGCCTCTGTGCACTGCAGTGTCTGTTGCTTCCTTTGACCCTGACCTGTGCTTTGCCTCGCAGCCGACGGGAAAGTGAATTTGGGCGAATTTATGAAGGCAGTGAAGACTGTCCAGAAATTGCCCCCAGCTCAGGGTAAGTGAGAATCTAATCTCACAGATGGCTAGCGTATTGCGCGCTGAAAGAGCCTGGAGACACGTGGGGGAAAAGTGCTATGTGATCAGGTCATTAAAGACGATCTCCAACTGAATTCACGCAAGGGGGCAGAGTTAAGGTTACACCAGCGACCTCCATTCCTGCCTTTCCTCGCTCTAGAGCGGCGGTTTTCAGTGCTTGCGGCCCAGTTAGCCCAGCTGTGTGCTACAACATTTGAAGTTTGCCGTGCCAATGCCTCGTTCCCGGGTCCCAGGATGGGGCCGGGGAGGGTAGACAGCACCACGGAGCCCTGCTGGAGCGCTCCCTGCTAGCGGGGAAGGCGAAGCAACCCCCCTGGGGTTGGGGAGGAGCTCATCTGGCAGGCAGCCGGCTGTTTCCTCTCTCCCGGCGCTGACGGGACACCCTGGAACGCCTGGCAGTGTCAGGTCAGCGCTGCTGATGGGACACACACAGTCCATCTGCCACAGGCAGGGGTAGGTGTGGCAAATGGGATTGGTTTGGGGGCGCTTTGCCTCCCCGCTCCCGATTTCTGTGAGCGCCCAGCAGGGCTTGCTCTGCACAGCTGTAAGGGGGCCTCTGCCCTTCCCACCTGCGCCCGGCTCGCTCGCTGGCAGATCCGGGATGCTGCCTCCTGATTCCTAGCGCCTGTCGTCCTCCTTGGCTCCGTGCGCCGGGCCCTGTTTCTGCACAGTGGTGAGTGCCCATGGGGGGCAGGGCAAGGGGGGGAAGGAAAGGGGATGAGGCAGGGAGAACGGGGGATGACTGAGTGTGCCACCGCCCGGGGGAGCACAGCCTCCTCGCTTCTGGGCATCCCTGCCAGAGGCGTCCGTAGACACAGGGGTGGGCCTCTACGTGTGGCCTCTGGGGGAGACGAGCGTGCTCCAGGCTGCAGCGCACCCTGGGCTACCGTCTGCCCCTCCCACGCTGGCCATATCCAGCCCCAGAGCTCACAGCTAGAGCAGGAGGCTGTCCTGTAAGTCCCATCTCTGCAGGGATTGCTCATGCGGGGTGGAAATTTGTCCCATGGGCGGCTTCCCAGCTAGGGTCCCCTATGGCTTGGTGGGTGGGATCACTCTTGCCCCAGACTGTCTGGGAGCAGGCGTCGAGGGACAGCCACAGCAGGCAGGGTGGTACAGATATTGCATGGATGCGGCTCACATAACAGAGAGCTGCGCACGCGGCCCCCAAAGGTAAATAGCTTGAGAACCACTGCGCTAGAGTATTTGATTCGTAATCTTCGGCTTTCACCCTGCAAATACGCACAACCTCCTACTCCTTCACGTGAAATCTCAGTGAGTCACGGCTGAAGTTAAACGCGTGCTTTACATCTGTGGGATTCACATCCTTTAAGTGAAGTTTTTGAATGTCAGAATGACGCTAATACTAGTGAGCTCTCAAGGCTTCAAACTGAAGAGAAACGGGGCTCGCAGAGAATTACTTCCCTAATACGTACAGTGTGAAACAACGGATTCAGTTAACTAGCTTGGAAAAACTAGCTGGAAGCGCTGGATTCTTTTCACCTCCAGTTCTTTCTTAATCACGTTGGGAATTCTTGCTTTGTTCGGTGCATGAGTTGAATAACGTACGGTAAGTTCGCTGTGTAGTTGCAAAGAGGCAGAATGATTTCAATGCCAGCCTAAAGGACATGAAAGAGACATTCCCATGCTGTCAAATATACTGAATAAACAACACCGAGAGCCAAATTCCCTGCTGTAATTCCCTTAGACGTCTGTAGAATTGCACTAAAAGCTCAGTCTTTTCAAGTTGCTGTATTATTTACAATGTAGTACAGACAGGGAGGATGTGACCTTGAACAAATCACTTAATCTCCCTGTGCCTTGGTTTCCCCTCCCAGGGGGAGTGTGAGATTTATTTGACAAGTGTGCGTTAAGTGCTTTTTAGATCCTCCCGTGGAAGGTGCTAAAGAAGAGCAAAGGGTTATTGTTACTATTCCTATCTCATCAAATCTCACTCACATCTTGGCTGCCTGTAGGGGAATGATGCCTAGCTGAGTTGTTTGGGATAATTGTTAAATGTATGGGTCCTGAACCTATATTCCGATATTTTCTCTCCGTTCACAGGGGACAAAGTGGATGTGGGGAGCCTGGGCTCCGTCCTGGCCGACCTGGGGATCCATTTAACCCAGGAGGAGCTGCAGGAGGCGCTGGAACACAGCCCCGCTGACCGTGAGCCTCTCCACTCTCTCCCTGGCTCCCTTTGTGCAGCCGGAGCCGTTGTCAAAGCCCCCGTTGTGTGGGCCGAGGCCGTCTCCTGCCAGCATGGTGGTTGGCGGAGGCAGTGGGGGAGTCTGCGCCCTCCCTGTGCTGCCTGGGCACGTCAAAGGTGCTAACCCCACCCTCATCTCACCTCAGCTGCTTTCCGCTTTAGATATAAAGGCTGCTGTCACTTACACACAGCTGCCTTGGCCTCAGTGGGGCATCTGGGAACAACCAGAGTACAAAAGTTCCCAGGCCTAGGCCCTTCCCCTCTCTAGTAGTTCCCACTACCCCCTCTCTGCCGGACATTGCAGTAGGGCAGGGACATAAAGCCATTGCCCCACATGGCCGTTTCCTCTGTGCACAGGGATTCCCAGAGAGCTCGAAGCTGCCTTTGTGCCACCGGGGCGGCTGTAAAGCCGGAGGAACCGAACCCAGAACCCCAGGCCCCACTTGCTCAGCTGCTTCCCTTCCCGTGGCCGGGTCTGGCCTGCGTCTCTGATTGTTGCCTTCCCTTGCAGGAGACGGCAAAGTGGACCTGAGTGCATTTATAAAGAGCGTGGTGAATATGCGAAGACCGTCCCAAGCCGAAAGTGAGTCGAACAGTCGGTGCTGATGTGCTCCTACCTAGCCTGTTAGAGGGAGGCGTCGACATGAGTTGGGGGCTTGCAAATTCTCAGTGTCAGCCAAACCCTGAGGTCCTTTCTCAGTGCTTAACCTCTCCTCACTCAGGTAAACCTCCCCACTGACTACATGAAACCTCTTTCCCACCTGCTGTAGGGGATACAGTTGATCTCCAGAACCTGGACTCCATTCTGGACAGCATGGGAGTCCATTTAACCAGTGAGGAGCGTCAGGAAGTGCTGAAACACGTTACCGTTGAGGGTTGGTATTTCAAATCTTGCTGTGTTCTCTGGAGCGGGTGGGTGGGTGTGAAATGAGCAGAAATTGATGCTGGGAGTTGGAAATCCTGTTTTGCTTGCTTGTGCTTTTCACTTATGATGGTGATGAGCTGTGTGCACAAAAAGTCCAAGGGAAAATCGATCTATGTAAACTAAAATCCTAGGCCCTGAGTATGCTCCCATTTATGATGGTGTAAATCCAGAGTACCGTCACTGACGTCTGTGGCTTGATTAATTCTCATTTCCCCACCCAGGCAGTGTAAAGGGTTCTCTACGCTGTATTAAATAGGCGCATTCCCAAGCACAGCAGTGTAAACACAAATCTGGTCCGATGGAGTTAATCTGGATTCACACCAGTGCAAGTGGGAGCAGGATCTGGCCCTTTGAATGCCCTCCTGTCCCTTTTCTTATCAAAACACCATGACCCGTTTCAAGGATTCTGTCACTTTTTGTTTAGAAAGCAGAAAGTTCGAAGTAAATTACGGAAGTGTGTCCTTCCTTTGCAACTACAATACACTTCCTCACTTACAGCAATTCCCCTCCTCCTCTCTGTCCTTTGGTGTCTGTCTGTCTCATTTCCATTGTGCTTTCCCTTGCAGCAGATGGGAAGGTGAATTTGGGAGAATTTATGAAGGGGGTGAAGAATGTCCAGAAATTGCCTCTAGATGAGGGTAAGTGAGAATCTGTTAATACAAGTGGGTAGATGAGATTGCACTGAACGAGGTAGGAGACGTGTAGGGGAAAAGTCCCATGTGATCACGTAATTAAAGACTGTCTTATAATGAAGCCATGCAAGAGGCAGAGTTAAGGTTACATCAGTGACCTTCAATCTGGCATTTTCTCTCTCTCGAGTACCTGACTTTATCCTGCAAACAGGCACAAGCTTCAGTCTTCTCACATGAAATCTCAGTGACGTCAGCAGGGTGAAGTTAAGCACGTGTTGGTGTTTGTGGGATTGGGGCATTAATAATAATCTTTTACCTGAGGTTTTTGTATGTAATAATAAAAATACTCTTTGTGATATGCTAGTGAGCTGTCAAGCATACAAAGCTAAGAGGAAATGTGCACACACATAAGGTCTTGTGTAGCACAGAGGGGTTGTACAGAGTGAAACAAAGGATTCTGTTAACTACCTTTAAAAATTAGTTAGACGCACAGGATTTCTAATGGGCTGAATTCTTTCAATTTCAATCTTTTTCTTAATCATAGTAGGAGTTTAGATGCAGATGTTGAATATTGTGTGTTACGTTCTCTGTGTTGAAAAGATGCAGGATGATTTCCGTGCCATCCTCAGGGATAACGAAGAGAACACAAGATTTGCATCAAATGTACTTTACCAAACGTTGCAAACATAACACCTGGGACTAAATTTTCTCTGCTGTAACTCCCTTTAGCTTCACTGGGATTGCACCGCTAGTTTTTAGTCTTTCAGGTTTCAGTATTGCTTGGCGGGTAGTACACTAAGACACTTGGGTTCCCACAACCGCTGCAAACTCTTGAGCCAATCGCTTAATGACATGTGACCTGGAACATATCACTTAATCGCTCTGTGCCTCGGTTTCCCCTCCCAGGCCAAGCATGAGATTTATTTCTGTAATTTGTGTAAAGTGTTTTTAGATCCTCTCATGGAAAGGGCGAGAGAAAAAACAGATTTTTTTATTTATTTATTAATTAATAATTGTCAAATCTCTCTCGTATCCTGGCTGGCTGTCGGGGAATAATGCCTAGTTTAGCTGTTCAGGAAGACTGCTAAATGTACAAGTACCGAACTAGTGCGGATTCCAGTATTTTCTTTCCATTCACAGAGGACAAAGTGGATGTGGGGAGCCTGGACTCCGTTCTGGCTGACCTGGGGATCCATTTAACCCAGGAGGAGCTGCAGGAGGCGCTGAAACACTGCCCTGCTGACCGTGAGCGTCTCCACTCCCTCTCTGGCTCCGTTTGTGCAGCTGGAGCCGTTGTCACAGCCTCGTTGTGTGGGGCGAGGCCTCCCGCTGCCGATGTGGTGGTTGACAGAGGCAGTGGGGAAGTCTGATCTCTTAGTACTGCCTGGGCATGTCAAAGGTGCTAACCCCACCTCACCACTGCTGTTTTTTTCCTCCTCAGACCCACAGGCTGCTCCCACTTACACCCAGCTCCTATGGCCTTAAAGGGCAGCTGGGGACAACCAGAGCACTGAGGTTCCCAGCCCAGTCCCTTCTCCTCCAGCTATTCTCCCCCCTACATCCTCTGTGCAGAAGGCGGCAATCAAGCAGCGACATAGAGCTATACCCCACCTGGCCCTCTCCTCTGTGCACAGGGGCTCCTGGGTAGCCGGGAGCTGGTTCTGTGCTATGAAGGAGGAGGAACAGAACCCGAGGCCCAACTCGCTCAGCTGCTCTCCCTGCCCATGAAGTGTCTGGCTTGGGTCTCTGAGTGGCACTTTCCCTTGCAGCAGACGGCAGAGTCGGGCAGAGGGCGTTTCTGAAGAGCGTGATGAATACGCGGAGACCGTCCCAGGCCGAGAGTAAGTGAGAACAGACGCTCTCACTCAAGGCTAATGAGCATCCCCCCCCCATAGATGGCTAAAGTCGTAAGCAGAGGGTCTTGCAAGATTCGTGCAGGCCAGCCCCGAGGTCCTCACTCCATTATTACACTTCCCCAACTCCGCCAAACCTCGCCATTGACTAAATTGTACATCTTTCCCATGTATCTTAGGGGATAGGGTTGATCTCCAGCATCTGGACTCCATCCTGGACAGCATGGGGGTCCACTTAACCAAGGAGGAGCTGCAAGAGGTGCTAGAACATGTGACTCTTGAGGGTTGGTATTTCAAACCTTGCTCTGTGTTCTCTAGCGGGCGGGGCTTGAAGTCAGCAGAGATGCTGGTGAGAATTGGAAACCCTGCTGCGTGTGTGTCCTTTGTGTGATCTTAGGCCCAGATTCTGCTCCCACTTATAGTGAGGCCTCTTTCCCCAGCCCTGGCAGAGTAAAAGGACCTTCATTTGGAATTAAATTGTATTTGCATCTACAACTAGACCAGGGTAAAAAGGATAAAAGGAAACCTGTGCAAGTGAGAAGATCATGCCCTTGGAATTTCCTATCTCCCCCTTCCAATCAGAACACCATCACTCCTTCAAGCTTTCCTTAGTATTTCATGTAGAATGAAAGACGTTCCAAGTAAATTATGGGAATTTCTCTCCTCCTTGTGCTAATCCACCTGAATTTAGCACTGAGGCCAATTTCCCTAAGCCTCTGTCTCTTTAGTGTCTGTCATTTCCTGTAATGACTCTGAGCTGTGGGTTTCCTTGCAGCTGACGGAAAGGTGAATTTGGGCGAATTTCTGAAGGGGGTGAGGACTGTCCAGAAATTGCCCCCAGGAGAAGGTAAGTGACAATCTAATAATCCAGACAGACAGTAGAAGAGAATTATCTGCATAGGGCAGATGCCATCTGAAAAAATACTGCGCGATCATGTAGTTACAAACTACCTTTCATTGAATCCGCGCGTGGGTGGAGTTAAAGTTACATCAGCGCCCTTCATTCTGGCCCTTCCACACTCTTGAGTGTCTCACTTTGTCACCGTAGGCATGCACCGTCTTTGCATTTCTCTTGTGAAGCCTCCTTGAAGTCAAAGGGGTAAAGTTAAGCACATGTGGTGTTGGGTGTCATAATAGCATTCCTTTCCCAGAGTGTTTTATACCTGACCCTAATAATTCTAGTGGTACTTGTATCCTCAAGAGCTCACTAGCATATCACAAGCAGAGAAGGATTGCGCTTGCTGATAACTACTTGTCTAGGACAGATTGCTATTATTATAATTCATGCACTGCCAACTCTTTCACATCCTGGCTGCACGTAGGGGATTAATACCTAGTTCAGTTGTCTGGGATGAATGTTAAACGTTCAAGTACCGAACCAGTGCGGATTCCGATATTTTCTCTCCGTTCACAGAGGACAAAGTGGATGTGGGGAGCCTGGGCTCCGTCCTGGCCGACCTGGGGATCCGTTTAACCCAGGAGGAGCTGCAGGAGGCGCTGAAACACAGCCCCGCTGACCGTGAGCATCCCCACTCTCTCCCTGGCTCCGTGTGTGCAGCTGGAGCCGTTGTCAGAGCCCCGTTGTGTGGGGCGAGGCCTCCTGCTGCCAACGTGGTGGTGGGCAGAGACAGTGGGGGAGTCTGCTCCCTCTCTGTGCTGCCTGGCATGTCAAAGGTGCTAACCCCACCCTCATCTCACCTCCGCTGCTCTTCCTCTTTAGGCTGCTCTCACTTACACACAGCTTCTTTGGCCTCAATGGGTTGTCCGGGAACAGCCAGAGTGCGAAAGTTCCCAGGCCTAGGGCCTTCCCCTCCAGCTATTCCCCACTCTGCCGGACACTGCAGTGGGGCAGGGACATAGAGCCAAAACGCCATCTGTCAATTTCCTCTGTGCACAGGGATTCCCAGGGATTCCAAGGATTTGTGCCACGGGGGTGCTATAAAACAGGAGGAACAGAACCCAGGGTCCCAGGCCCCGCTCGCTCAAGCTGCCCATGTCCTTTTGTGGCCTGTGTCTCTGAGTGTTGCCTTTGCTTACAGGAGACGGCAAAGTCAGCCTGAGTGCGTTTATGAAGAGCGTGGTGAATACGCGGAGACCCTCCCAGGCCGAGAGTGAGTACAGATGCTCTCTGCACATTCATTCTTGGTGTGCCCAGGGTTGGACATACGGGCAGGCGATCGCCTGGGGTGCAAGGTTCGGGGGACACCGGACATGGGGTGCTGTTTTTGTTGTTCGATTAGAGGAACCTAATTTTTTGTATTTGCTTCTATATGGCATGAATAAATACAGATTTACAGATCCTCATGTGTAAATGTATCGTCTTGTATGAGCGGGATAAAGCATGCATTTGAGTTGTGAAACGGGCTACAGATGCCATCAAAAATAAGGCAGTCTGGAGAGGGGAGCACCGAAGACACCCCTAACCGGGGGCACCCTTTGGTCTAGGGCTGTCCCTGGGTGAACCCGTCCCTGGACAGTAGGAGACAGGTATAGATTAGGGTTAAAGCAGTGTAGGGGAACCTTGTAAATTCTCCGCTCAAGACAGACCCTGAGATCCTTCTTCTGTTGTTACTCTCTCTTCGCTCAGGCAAAGCTCCCCATTGACTGAATTCTATGTCTTCCCATGTATCTAGGAGATACGGTTGATCTCCAGAACCTCGATTCCATCCTGCACAACATGGGGCTCCATTTAACCAGCGAGGAGCTTCAGCAGGCACTGCAGCACGCTACCGTTGACGGTTGGTATTTCAAATCTCACCCTTTCTAGCGGGGGCCTGGAAATCAGCAGAACTGATGGGGACCACTGGAAATCCTGCTGTTCGCTTGTGCTTCGTGCGTGTCAGAAGACAGTGATGTGATGAGTGCACAATAGGTACGAGGGACAATCAATCCGAGGCCCAGATTCTTCTCTCACTTACGCTGGTGTCAATCTGGAGTGACACCACTGAACTGATTGACTGATGCCTATTTATATTAAGGCCAATTTTCCCCACACTCCTAGTGTGAAGGGCCCTTAAAGTCAGACTGAGTTATATTTGTACCACAACAAGAGTAATGTATTCGAGATAATCTGGATTTACATCACTCTATACAGGAGCAGGAGCTGTCCCTTTGATTGTCATACGCACCCTTCCCCAGGCCTAAGACCGTGACACCTTTCGAGGATTCCATCCAATTTTTGTTTAGAATGAAGACGTTTCAAAGCAGCTTGTGTGGATGTGGCAGTGTCTCCTTTCTGTGCTAACTTACCTGAACTATAGCAGTGAGATCACGTCCCCTCTGCCTCTTTGTCCGTCAGCATGTGTTTGTCATTTCCTTCGACTGTGAGCTGTGCTTTCCCTTGCAGCCGACGGGAAGGTGAATTTGGGCGAATTTATGAAGGGCGTGAGGACTGTCCGGAAATTGCCCCCAGGGGAAGGTGAGTGAGAACTTAATAACACACATGGATGGTAAAGGAGAATACACTGAATGAGGCAGGAGCTCTCTGGGGAGAAAGTACCATGTGACCCTGTAATTAAAGATTGTCTTCTAATGAAGCCACACAAGGGGTCAGAGTTAAGGTTATGCACAGACCTAAATTCAGAATTTCCTACCTCCTTGAAATGGAGTAGATCAAAACGCAACTATGGAGCTTTTAGTGCATGCTAGCAAAGTCCACCCCACCAATCAGTGCATGGAGGCTAGAAAACTGTAGATTTACATGCCAGTTTACTGCACACTGTCTATATAGACAAGCCCTCAGTTAAGTATTGCGAAAAACTAATTAGAAGGGCAGGATCCTTACTGGGTTGGATTCTTTGCCCTTCAAGCTTTTTCTTATGTTGGGAGTTCTTTCTTCATTAGCTGCATAAGCCAAATAAATGTATGAGAAGTTTCCTGGATATTTGCAAAGGTGTAGGATGATTTCAGTGCTGTCTTGAAGGATATCAAAGATGAAGATGGTCACCTCGATTTTGAGGGTGACATCAACAACTCTGGTTTATGCTAATGGGTTTTCACATAGCTCAATCTGGGAAGAGCTCCATTTACCACAGTGGCCACAGAGACATTTGCCTACTTGCGTTCATTGAGCTATTTCCATGCCTTGCACTGTGCTTCCAGCTGTTCCACGCAATTCTCCTCAAAGTCGTGGGCCCCCCCCTTTACGGCATGGCGCCATGCAATCCGAACAGTCGCCCGTTGCTCAAAGGTCAAGTTGGAAATGTTCGTTTTGAGCAGATTTCATTTCAGGGTCTCTTTGAAGTTTCCTCTGCCCTCCGTGCTTACAATTGCTGAAGCTCAATTCAGAATATCAGACTTGTTTGCATGGATGGGGCTAAAGCATTCCAGTTACATGGCGACTTCATCTCAACTGGGGACAAATCAAGTCAGCCTCGATGCCAGCTGAGGTAGCTTTCACATTTTTTTATCAAAGAGAATAAAGGGTTTGTGTCTAAGATACATTACCAAAGTTTTCAAACATCATAAATAACCAAATTAATCAGGGCTAAATTCATCACTGCTGTAACTCCCTTGGGCTTTGAGGAAATTGCAGTACTAGCTCGTTAGAATGTAAACTCTTTAGGGCAGCAACTTTTTTTCCCCTGTGTTTGTACAGAACCTAGCACCATGGGGTCCTGGTCCATGACTGGGCTCCTAGGTACTACAATCATACAAAAGAGGGGGGATTTGATAGCAGCCTTTAACTACCTGAAAGGGGGTTCCAGAGACGATGGAGCTAGGCTGTTCAGTGGTGGCAGATGACAGAACAAGGAGCAACGGTCTCAAGTTGCAGTGGGGGAGGTCTAGGTTGGACATTAGGAAAAAGTTTTTCCCTAGGAAGGTGGTGAAGCGCTGGAATGGGTTACCTAGGGAGGTGGTGGCATCTCCATCTTTAGAGGATTTTAAGATGCGGCTTGACAAAACTCTGGCTGGGATGATTTAGCTGAGGTTAGTCCTGCTTTGAGCAGGGGGTTGGACTAGGTCCCTCCTGAGGTCCCTTCCAACTCTAATATTCTACGATTCTATGAAATGAATAACAACGATCATCTTTAAGGATTCCGTATTCCTTAGCAGGTAGTGCACAGAGGAAAAGGATGGTTTGGCGCATATGGGTGGGTCTAAAGACCAGGACACGCCCAGGATCTCTCTCTTCCTGTGCTGCAGACACTTGGGCAACTCACCTAATCATGTGTGACCTTGAATAAATATGTCATGTCTGTGCCTCAGTTTCCCCTCCCAGTTGGGTGCAAGTTTCATTTCACTGTTCTGTGTGTAAGCTGGAAAGGGCTAGAGGAAAAAACAAAGGGTCATTGTTTTAATTATTGTTATCCTTAATCTTGCCAAATTTCACTCTCCAGCCTGTCTGCACGTAAGGGAATAAAGCCTAGTTTAGACGTTCAGGATGATTCTTTCATGTCTGTCTAGTGACCCAATGCAGAATCCAGTATTTCCGCTCTGTTCACAGAGGACAAAGTGGATGTGGGGAGCTTGGATTCCATCCTGGCCGACCTGGGGATCCATTTAACCCAGGAGGAGCTGCAGGAGGCGCTGAAACACAGCCCCGCAGACCGTGAGCATCTCCACCCCCTCTCTGCCTCCGTTTGTGCAGCTGGAGCCGTTGTCAGAGCCCCATTGTGTGGGGCGAGGCCTCTGGCTCCGTCTGTGCAGCCTGACCTATGGGTGGAGCCCCCTTGTGTGGGGCGGAGACTCTTGCTGCCAATCTGGGGGTGGGCAGAGTCTCCCTGGCTGTGTCAAAGGTGCTAACCCACGCTCACCTTACATCAGCTGATCTCCCCTCTTAGACCCACAGGCTGCTCTCACTTGCTCTTGATGGCTTCAAAGAGGACAGCGAGGAATAACCAGGTTCTCAGGTTCCCTGGCCATAACCCTTCCCCTCCACCTATTCCGCCCTACGCCCTCTATTGCCACGTGGCAATTCCCTCTGGCCACAGGGATTCCCAGGGAGCTGAAAGCTGGCCTTGTGCTGTGAAACAGGGAAAATAGAGGCTAGGGTCCCAGACCCCGCTCGCTCAGCTCCTTCCCGTCCCACGGCTGCATCTGGCCTGCATCTCTGAGTGGCGCTTTCCTGTGCAGGAGACGGCAGAGTCGGCCTGAGGGCGTTGATGAAGCGCGTGATGGATACGCGGAGACCGTCCCAGGCTGAGAGTAAGTGAGAACAGACGCGCTCTTCGCATTCGCTGCCGCTGTGGCCTCACCTGGACCGTCGGAGAGAGGTGTCGATTCACTGTCTGTGCTTCGTTATCTGCGGACGTGGCTTCTCCTGCCGTTTGCTGATCGTTCAGCCACCTGTGTTCTCGAGGGGAGCTTTGTCCTGGAGCTGGCGTTTAAATGCTTCTGGGTCTTTGATCTTGGGGCTAGAGTCACAGCCCCGTCTCCCGATCTTGTGAGAGCAGGTGCAACCCCTCAGACAGCAGTCCGGCCGCTCTGCTAGCTGCCATCTCTCCCACCCTTCTCCTCATTGCCCTGGGATGGTTTCTCTCTTGCAGAAGCCAAGGGCTTGTCATCCCGTACAGTGCAGCTGTGCTGCAGCAGTTTAGATCCAGCCTAAATGACTTAGGCCCACAGGCTGGGATTTCAAAGGAACCAAACGTGGTTCAGTGGCCAGCTCCCTTCCTTCTGCTCCTTTGAAAATATCAGCCACAAGTCCCATCTTCTTTTGGTGTTTATGCTTCTAAGGTCTGGTCTACGCTACAGACCTCTATCGGTATACCAACTTCCCTCTGGAATACAACGCAACAAGTGGGTGCCCCAAGGCAAGCACCGGGGCCCAGATTTGCAAGCGTGCTCAGTACTCACAAGCGGGCCACGATTTCCAGTGAGCCCTGCTCCCATTTAAGCCTCGAAACAAAATGGCCTGATTTCCAGAAGCGTTCAGCACTTGCTCACATCCCTGGTATTGAATGAGAGAAGGTGCGCGTTTGGCACATTTAAAAGTTAGGCCACTGATTTAGGTTCGTCCCTATGGACATAGGCCCAGATCCTCAAAGCTACGCACACAATGGGAGTTAGACACCTATATTTTACCTTTTGAAGATCTGAATCTTTGGGCACATTACTTCAGGCTCCCCCCTTGCAAAAATACTGGCCCCAATTTTTAATGGCACTGAGGAAACCCCCCAGAATTGCACTTGGATGAATGCACACCAGGGGAGCGTGCCCCATCTTGTAAAATCTCATGTGAGTAACCCCTGGTTTTACACACAGTAGGGTGAGCACCTCATGGCAGTCAGGCTCACGGGATCCTGCTTCACCCAGCTCCAGCATGCTTGTAGCCATACGTTTAAAACAGAGCTTGGGTTGCTGGAAAAGATGTCGCTATCCCATGTCTTAAACCGCTCCTTTGAGACTACAGGGAAGGGGATCCTGGAAAACAGCAGCAAGCACCATTGCAGGGTTTAAGATCCTGGTCCGGCAAGTCTGACTTGCCAGGGTAGCGCCTAGGAAAGTCAGTGGAGTGATTCACGCGAGTAAAGACTGGAGCTCAGCATTTAGAACCACTAGCAGTTTCTAAGAGCCAGACGCTGCTGCTAAACTTGAGCAGACAGTTCCCACTGAAGTGTGGGCGATTTCAAAGCTCTTATGAAAACACAAGAACCAGCCACGCCCAGCAGTGGTTTGATTCCCAGGGAAACTAACAGTATTACAGCCACACGACAGGCAGGATGGCCCAGTGGTCAGGGCGCTAACCTGGGACTCAGAAGAGCTGGCTTCAATTCCCTGCTCTGCCCCAGACTCCCTGTGATCTTGGACAAGTCACTGAACTCCAGGTTTTTAAAGGTATGTAGTCATCTAAAGATGTAGATAGGCACCTAGAAAGAGGGGGTTTTTTTAAATGGCAAATCCCACTAGGCCCCAGTATGCGTCTGTAGGTGCCTAAATATCTTTTAAAAATCTAGCCCTATATTAAAAAAAAAAAAAGCCCCTCTGTGCCTCAGTTTCCCCATCTTTAAAATGGGAATAACAGCACAAGTCCTGCCTCTAATGTTGTGAGAAGGAACACAGTAATGATGGTGCAGTGCTCAAATAATCACTTGGGATTGACAGTCCTGAACGAGACCCTCTCTTCCCTATATACCCAAAGGGCCAAGCCCTCCCATGAGCAAATGGCATAAGCCCTCACTGGACCTCTTTTGTGGGACTTAAATGGCACTTAGCCCTTGTGCTGGCTCTCTTCACTGCCCAGGGTGAATTTCACCAGTGCCATCAGGACCTTTCGCTTCATATTTTGCACGTCATTTTTCAAGGCTGGCAACGCAGCCGCTCACATGGATGTGAATTCTGCTCTGAGTGCCTGTATAACTGAGAGCAGAATATGGCGAGATGAATGGGTTGGGTACCGGGGGTGCAGTTACACTAGTGTTACCCCATTTTAACTCTGTTGGGCTAGATCCATTGCAGCCAACAGAACCATACTGGTGTATGGGAGCTGGCCCCAGTAGAAAGATTCCTGATTTGCATCAGTGTCTGTGAGAGGAGGATTTGGCCAGGTGGCCTTAAGTGAAATTTTTACACCTGAAAGAGGAAGCACGAAAAGGTCCAAGTGGGGCTCTGCTATTTCAAATTATGGGCTGCACGGCAGGGAGTAGGAAAAGTGCACAGAGTAAGAATTTGGAGCAGTTGTCATAGCTCCGAGAAAGCCAACAGGAAAACCCTCCCCATGCTTCTGTCTACTTAAAGGGGACAGAGTTGATATTCGTAACCTGGACTCCATCCTGGCCCACATGGGGATCTACTTAACCAACGAGGAGCTGCAGGAGGGGCTGACGTTCGCGACGGTTGATGGTGAGTCCTTCCTATCCCCCTCTGCTCTGCGGTAGCGTTCGCATCAGGGTCAGAAAACTGGATGAAGGCCTGAGCTGTGCTTTCATTTACAGCCGACGGGAAGGTGAATTTGAACAAATTCATGCAAGGTGTGAGGACTGCTCAGCCAACGAACCATGGACCCGGTGAGTGAGAGCTTTATTGAAGTCTCTCTCTCCTTCCACAAAGCAACATCAGTTTTCACCAGCTAAGGATCTGGATCTCTCTAGACCTATCTGAAATAAAGTCTGTCCATATCCAGTACCTTATCTGTCCCGCAGTGCTGTTGAATCTGGAGTCAGATAAAGCTGTGTCGCTGTCTGTCTCCAGTATGGGTAGATACAGCACCATGCATATTATTGGGCATCCATTTGTAGACAGAGCTGTTGCTTTTATACCTTGCAATTTGCTTTATTATTAAGGGGAAAAGGTTAACGTCTGCGAGCTGGACTTCATCCTGGCCAGCCTGGGGATCCACATCACCAGCGAGGAGCTACAGGAGGCACTGAAGCATGTGACAGTTAACGGTGAGGGCTAGGAATCTCTCTCTGTGGTGTGCACGTTTATACCATCTGAGCACTGTTATCTATGCACGTGCCTAGACTGGGATAACTGAACTAGGGATGTTGGATACGTTTGGAATGAAATCCTGATGCAGAGTGATCAAGAGACCGTCTGTGGTGAATAGACTTGAATCCCTCTCGTGGGAGAGCTCTTGGTCCAGTGTTCTTATTGAGGGAGTGAGTCCCGGTGATTCTCTGATTGTCTCCTCTTCCCATTCCTGTCCTCTGCTTTAATGGCCCCCCTACTGCATGGGAGATCTCCTAATCCTGGTTTTCCCACTCTGCCCACATTCAGGGCCTGTTCCAATACATATTAAAGCATGAGTTCCCTTCCCAAAGAGTCACTTCTTCCACTGTGCCTACAAGAAATGAACCACAGTTTCGACGGCATGCCTGCTTTCATCTAGCTGGTATGTTGGCTTTAATCTAGCTAGTATGTCTAAGAATAGCAGTGAAGACACAGCAGCATCTGCTTCTATCCAGGCTAGGAAAATAAGTAACATACATAAGGTCCCAGGCAAGCTTGGAAAGCCCTCCCTGACTTGGGCTGCCATGATGTCCCTGCTCATTTTAAACTGATCTGGCTAAATTAAAGCTAATGTGGGTAACCCAGTGCTGCAATCCCACCTCTAACTCGGTGCAGTCGGGCTGCCTCCTAGCGAGGGGAACCAGCGTCTGTTTCCCTTTCCCGCCCCCGCCCAAACTGTTCTTTGCTTTGCAGAAGATGGGACAGTGAATCTGAAAGATTTCATGAGGGCGCTGAATGCCACGCGGTGCCTCTCCACCGCTCAGAGTGAGTTTTACCAGTGCACTATAGCAATAGGAGTTGCATGTTGATATGTCAGTGTGAAGTTAAGTTTAGAGGGAGTCGATGCTGGGATAATATGCACAGTAAGGGGTTGGGAGAAAGAGGAAGTGGCTGCAACATAACCTCCTTCTGGAGCCCCCTCTTCATTTGGAGTTCAGTGTCAGCTGTCGGTTTTTTGGTAGCAGGTTTGCATTGGCTTCTTGAAAGTGATGGAGAAGAAATGGGTTGGACCTCCTGTTCTACAGTCATCACTCCCCAGCGGCCCCCACAGAGACATGCTTGGGGGTGGAAGTGTGTGGGTAAAGGGTGGTGTCTCCTGAATGGCTCCTGCTGACGGTCTCTCAGCCACTCTGGGTCGCCGGGGTTCCGGATTGTTGGAGGCTGGGGGTTCCGGATTGTTGGAGGCT